>OZ023262.1:71818266-72306361 GCA_964006375.1 Tillus elongatus
CCCCCAATAGATCTACCAGGGGAACAGAGCGCATGCACCCTTTTACTGCCTTGGTCACCAGACATAGAACATCTTCTCATGCCCGCTCTTTTGTCCTGAGGATTTCCAAGTTGTGGAATTCCTTGCCGGCACATGTTTTTCCTTCTCATCCGAACCTCCAAACCTTCAAGTCCAGGATTAACATTGCCTCTTTCCTGCTTGTCCGACACCCACGGTACGATAGTATTTAGGGCTGTACGCCCTCGTGGTGTGTTGTTGAAAAAAAAGTTGCAAGGATCCTTTTAGGTAACAACTATGGTTTATAATGTTCACTATTGTCGTTTTATATCCTAAGCTTCTATCACATGTTAATGCTATGGCTTTATAGATTTGCCCCCGAAACAGTTAGGACTATAGTATTGGTATTCCCCATTCGTGGCAATTCATACTTACCTGCCGATGGACTTTTCGTCAGGACCGAAAAAAATTTGCGACGCCACAGTACTATTAAGAAACCTGAGAAATAATATTAACTCTGTTCGCAAGTAGGTGAAATATATCGCGAAATACGTGAACTTGGCAATCATTGGTTTTGCATGACATTAAAAATTCATCAGCATGTTTAAGGAAAACTGAGTGGTGTAAGGCAATTTAAAAATAATTTACAGCGAAAGGGAAAACTCTAGTGTTGTATTTAGTAAAAACAGAAACCTTATACAGGACTAACGATATATACAAAAAGGCTAAAACCCTTATAAAACCACGGAAACGTTTAGACCAAATTCAAATCATGATGTAGTAGAAGTAGTAGTAGCAGTGGTGGGGAGGCCAACGCCAAGCAAGTAGGCCACAATGGGCCCTTTTTGCCAACCCCAGCAACCATGCTCTACTCTTCCTCGATTCCGTCGCCAAACCGCCTCGACCTCGAGATGAAGGCCGTGACGGTCTTGGACGGTACTTACCTGATTCCTCTGCAGAGTCCTTGATCCGAACAATTCTGCTCGAAGACTCCCAAAAGCCTCGCAGGTAGTGGTAGGACGTTTCTTCATCCTCGCCGCATTCCTGGCAAATGGGATCCCTCTCTACGCCTATCAATGTGAGGTGTCTTCTAAGGGCGCAATGGCCTGTCAGCACCCCGAGGATGCGGCGAAGCGTAGGTCGACTCCTTCCGAGTAGCCAGACAGCTTTATCTCTGTCCGGACCCTCCACGAAGTCCCTCGCCTGCATGCAGCCACCAACCGACCCCCAGTGCCTCTCCATTGCTTCCTCGGTCCATCTGTCTAAGGCGACAGAGACTGTCTTCCTACTTATGCCTATCGCAGGCTCCGGGCCACAGAACGGCCACCGGGAGCCGAGTCTTGCGAGATTATTCGCCACCTCATTCCCCGCTATGCCACAGTGTCCCAGAACCCACACCAGTTGCACCTCCTTCGTCCTGGCTAGACCTCTGAGGGCGTCAGCGCACTCCTGAACCAGTGGCGACCTGATTCTGGCCGCGCAGACTGCCCGGAGGACCGCTTGGCTATCCGAGTAGATGCACACACATTTCTCGGGGCTCATCTTCACATCCTGTCTATTGGCCACAGACAGGATAGCATACGCCTCTGTTTCGAATGCCGTGGTGTATGCGCCAAGAGCATAGCTCTCGCGCACCCCCAGGCCCCCGATGTCGATGTCGGTGAAACAAACCAGGCTTGCGGGCTGGAATGCAACCTTATTTTCCCTCCACTGATCACTACTAGGGATCCTGAGGGTGTATGGCCTAGTCAACCTAATATCGTCCTCGGCATTCCTTACCTTTATGGCGGAAATCGGAATTTCCTTTTCCACCTCCTTGGCGACTCTTGCATGCCCTATTACTGCTCCCTCTCCGCACCAGTTACCTGAGTCCCGGATTCTAAGATGCGACGCCATAGCCTCCCTTTTGATACAGATGGGAAGCGGTGGCAGCATCAACAGGACCTCTAGCGCGGCTGAGGGTGTCGAAGCGCCTGTGATACCCAGGATTGCCAGCTTTTTCCTTCCTCTCTTTCGCTTCCTTCGCGACTCCTCGTCCTCGGCCCCTGCCATGGACACGTCCATGGGCCCGGCCAGACTCGCAGCCGACGAAGTTCGCCCCCCGTCGCTCCCCCCGACAGCAACGTCCCCGACGGACCTGTACGGTTCCATCCCGGACACCCCGCCAGGAGAGCGGAGAAGCGTTTCTTCCAGTTCCCTGCTGGAACTGCTTGGAGAGACAGGGCTCTCTCTACCTTTTACCTCCTCACTTATTTTTGGCACGTTACCTGTATCTTTTTTATCCTTGTCCATGGTTGCTAGATGAGTTTTGTGTGATGGTGTGCTTATGCTTTGGTGAGCGTATAGATACGGGAGGTCACCCCACCGTCCCCCGGCGCTTCATCCATGATGATACTTGATTCCGTTAAGAGCGGCTCTGCGGCCACGCCGTGGCGACCCGAAACGTGCAGCTAACCCCCTGTTCCGGAGCTACCCGGTGCTGCTGGCACGATCGAGCATTTTTCGAATGGATGATACGGCAGCCCCCTACACCGGCCAAGGCAAGGGTGGACCCCTGTACTGTCCATACGGCGCCAGGTGTGCCGGCCCTGGTTTGCACAGCGCTGCCAGTCCAGGGCAGGCTCCGCTCGGAGTCCGCGCCGAAGGCCGAGAAGCCCAACCCGATCTATGTGTCTCGTGTCTGTGTTTGTATGCGTGTGTATGATGTGTGTGTGAAGGTTTGAGACTTTAGTAGACCATCGGCCCTGGCCGTTATTCCCATTACCGACAGTCGCGCCAGGGGTGGCACGTGGATCCAGTCTCTAGGAGTCCAGTAGCTAAGTCACCCGTTGATCGATCAAGAGAACGATCAGCGCACGACCAGGCTACGGGACCACACCCACCAATCCATGATGTACCTCTGGGTCATAAAATAATGAAAATAAACTAGACAGCATCAAGAAGCTGTTGACTTCTTTATCAGGTGTAATCTAGAGCATCGTGGATGCGGAATGGACTTGGATGGTTCCAATATTTTTTGAATTCCTTGACGAAGAAAATGATAATGACGATGATAATGCCGAAATGTGTGAATGTAATGACATTGCAGCAGTACATTTCATATCAAGAATTACCTAACGCAAGAATTAAACATTGCGTACTTAATATGCAATAATAATCAATCAGATTGTTTTTTATTATCTGCTAAGAAAAAATATTAGTTTGTTTAAGAAAGCATTTTGTTTTATACTATTTTAATGGGTTGTACGTACTAATGAAAATTTAATGACTTGGAAAACGCAGTTTGTCCATCATAGACATTCAAGATGAATTTTGTCCTTAACATTTTTGTTTTAGCGAATTTTCTTTAAAAAATTCACTAATGAGGAGATTCCGACTTTTGAATGTTGAAAAAATGTCTTCAAGTTAGCGCTAATTAGGCCCCCTAGAACACATATCCGGGGTCACTTAAAATTTTTATATGTTCAATATATATATATATATATATATATATATATATATATATATATATATATATATATATATATATATATATATATATATATATATATATATATATATATATGTATGTATGTATGTATCACACCGATAACTCAATAACTAATGGGCCGATTTTTATTTAATTTAGTGAATACCTTCCTTTTGCAAGTGGCTTCCTGGAAAGTTCGTTAGCTAGGAAAATCGGCCCACGTTTTCCCGGAAAATGTTGTTTTCTTTCGAAAAGAATTTATATCTCCGGAAATTACAAAGGAAGGGTAACCAAATTTGGTACGCGGGTTTATATCATTATTGGTAAATTATGTACCAAAATTTAGCTCTGTAAGACAAAAAAGTTATAGGCGCTTGAAGAAAAATAAATTGGGGTTTTCCTCAAAACGTCAAAGTTGCGATTTAAAACGTTAAAATTGGCAACATTTAGGCAAAGAACCTAAGACTAATACGGGCTATGGAAAGGAACTGTATCAAGAATAATGTTTTACAAACCCCGAAGTCTTAGCTTCAACCGTCATTGTCCTTTATTTTACTAAAATATTTCCGGAAAATTCATTTCAAATACACCCTTCTCTGATGCTTTGGCAGTAGTCTTAGCTATAGAGTTTCTCTTTTAATGGTATATATTTTTTGTCGAATTTTAGTAAAAAATAAATAAAGCTCAATATATCCGTTATTATACAAGATACGAAAAAATTTGTATACATTTATTATAGGGTGTCTTGAGCTACATCTTAAAAAAATATTTCTAAAATTTTAATCGAACACGCCGTATGTTATTGCATTTTCCATCGAAATATAATGCATGTTTGCAATCAAAGAAATACGGGACGCAGCAAGTGCGTTATGGTAGCGAATTTGCATTAAATGCTTCAAATTTTAATAGCTCAATTTGCTACTAACCTATAACGTTGACCAAGAAACCGTTTTTTCTGGGAACACTTTAAGTTTACTTTCGGAAATTTCTGTAGATTTTCAAACAATAAAGTTATTTTGATGAAACATTGCACATTGTTTCTACTATATAGGTTATACTGGTAACCAAATTTGATGCCTGCTTTCCTTAAAAACACACATATTTGATATTAAAAACATTTTTATGAAAATTCACTACCATAACGCACTTGCTGCGCCCAGACTTTTTTATAGTAATTTCCCGGAAAACTTTCTTGTGTTAGGTCAAGCAAATATCTTTGATTTATTTTCTATTTTTAGAAACTGTTTAGATTTTAATATCATCTATAGTTTTGCTAACCCAGTTTTTTCTGTTTTCTGTAAGTTTACAATATTGTACAAAATGCGTTTTGTACCTCTGGGTCATAAAATAATGAAAATAAACTAGACAGCATCAAGAAGCTGTTGACTTCTTTATCAGGTGTAATCTAGAGCATCGTGGATGCGGAATGGACTTGGATGGTTCCAATATTTTTTGAATTCCTTGACGAAGAAAATGATAATGACGATGATAATGCCGAAATGTGTGAATGTAATGACATTGCAGCAGTACATTTCATATCAAGAATTACCTAACGCAAGAATTAAACATTGCGTACTTAATATGCAATAATAATCAATCAGATTGTTTTTTATTATCTGCTAAGAAAAAATATTAGTTTGTTTAAGAAAGCATTTTGTTTTATACTATTTTAATGGGTTGTACGTACTAATGAAAATTTAATGACTTGGAAAACGCAGTTTGTCCATCATAGACATTCAAGATGAATTTTGTCCTTAACATTTTTGTTTTAGCGAATTTTCTTTAAAAAATTCACTAATGAGGAGATTCCGACTTTTGAATGTTGAAAAAATGTCTTCAAGTTAGCGCTAATTAGGCCCCCTAGAACACATATCCGGGGTCACTTAAAATTTTTATATGTTCAAATATATATATATATATATATATATATATATATATATATATATATATATATATATATATATATATATATATATATATATATATATATATATATATATATATATATATATGTATGTATGTATGTATCACACCGATAACTCAATAACTAATGGGCCGATTTTTATTTAATTTAGTGAATACCTTCCTTTTGCAAGTGGCTTCCTGGAAAGTTCGTTAGCTAGGAAAATCGGCCCACGTTTTCCCGGAAAATGTTGTTTTCTTTCGAAAAGAATTTATATCTCCGGAAATTACAAAGGAAGGGTAACCAAATTTGGTACGCGGGTTTATATCATTATTGGTAAATTATGTACCAAAATTTAGCTCTGTAAGACAAAAAAGTTATAGGCGCTTGAAGAAAAATAAATTGGGGTTTTCCTCAAAACGTCAAAGTTGCGATTTAAAACGTTAAAATTGGCAACATTTAGGCAAAGAACCTAAGACTAATACGGGCTATGGAAAGGAACTGTATCAAGAATAATGTTTTACAAACCCCGAAGTCTTAGCTTCAACCGTCATTGTCCTTTATTTTACTAAAATATTTCCGGAAAATTCATTTCAAATACACCCTTCTCTGATGCTTTGGCAGTAGTCTTAGCTATAGAGTTTCTCTTTTAATGGTATATATTTTTTGTCGAATTTTAGTAAAAAATAAATAAAGCTCAATATATCCGTTATTATACAAGATACGAAAAAATTTGTATACATTTATTATAGGGTGTCTTGAGCTACATCTTAAAAAAATATTTCTAAAATTTTAATCGAACACGCCGTATGTTATTGCATTTTCCATCGAAATATAATGCATGTTTGCAATCAAAGAAATACGGGACGCAGCAAGTGCGTTATGGTAGCGAATTTGCATTAAATGCTTCAAATTTTAATAGCTCAATTTGCTACTAACCTATAACGTTGACCAAGAAACCGTTTTTTCTGGGAACACTTTAAGTTTACTTTCGGAAATTTCTGTAGATTTTCAAACAATAAAGTTATTTTGATGAAACATTGCACATTGTTTCTACTATATAGGTTATACTGGTAACCAAATTTGATGCCTGCTTTCCTTAAAAACACACATATTTGATATTAAAAACATTTTTATGAAAATTCACTACCATAACGCACTTGCTGCGCCCAGACTTTTTTATAGTAATTTCCCGGAAAACTTTCTTGTGTTAGGTCAAGCAAATATCTTTGATTTATTTTCTATTTTTAGAAACTGTTTAGATTTTAATATCATCTATAGTTTTGCTAACCCAGTTTTTTCTGTTTTCTGTAAGTTTACAATATTGTACAAAATGCGTTTTGCATGTCTGCTCCTCAACTCTCCTCACAATTATTTTTTTACGGAAAGTAGGGTCGTGTGATTTTTTTAAAGAAAAACTAATTCTCTAATAAGTACACTTTGAGAACCCAAACCATTACAATACATCTTTTTAACGACCAGACGATCGTTTCACTAACAAGGTTAGCGGCATCAGAGGATGAAAAATGCTCAATTATAATAGTTCTCTATTTAGCACTATAAAACATTTTGAATTTTGCTCAATGTGCAACTTTCAAGTTTCGTCACGAGTTTTAAGTTTATACCACAAACTGCGACATCTATCAATATAAAGTAAAGTTACTCTATGTTGCTAAGTAGCGTAGTCAATGATCTATAGAATATAGGTTTATGTCCATAGATGAGCTAACTATTTATCAACTTAGCTGGGACATTTTATACTTGGCATAGTTTGCGGCGATGACAAGAGTTGTAACGTTCACGTTTCATTATTGCTATAAAATGATTTTTTTATTAAATCGGTTACAATTTTTCTGAACGAAAATTCGCGATCAATGTGTGTAGGCTTCTATAATAGGCAAATCAAGTGGTACTTACATCAGAGATAGATTATTTTTGAAATAAATAATATCGTTGACAACTGTTTAATTACGTTTTGTACTGATGTACCACATTTTATTTGTTTTTGTTTCTTGATAGCTCGAAGGACCTGATTATGTTTGTTAAATTAAACTCTAATTTTAGTAAGAACTTAACGTTTAATAACAAACTGTAAACTTATACAAAATTACTTATATTATGGTATGCTTTAGAGTTCATGAGAACTCTACGAAATGATTAGTGATTATGCTATCACAAGCGTGGTGCTTGTGTCGAGTCTGAAGAAGAACTGCTTTAAATGAATCTAGAATTTGCCTACGCTATCTACCTGAGATAGGGTGGCAGAGGTATTGCCAATTGTAAACAAGAAAAGAAATGACCCTTGTTGGGTTATTCCTAACCATCTTTAAAATTCCATTGTACAGATGGTAAATATCATAACAATGAAGTCTACTGAGAAATATGTAAATTTGAGAGGTCTAATCCTCCAGACGAGACGCCTTAACAACAACAATAAAAATACACTTGGAGAACCCAAATCACCACAACACACCTTTTTAAAAGACCTGACGATCATTTCACTAACAAAGTAAGCATCATCAGAGGATGAAAAATTCTAAACTACTTACAAGTAAACATCACCTTTTATACTACGTCTTAGGTAAAGACCGATAAAGAGAGGGACGAAATCCCTGGCAAACAAAAGCATCTCTTAAATTTTTCCATTTAATATGAACTGCTGTACCTGAAAAGATGTGAAAAGATTATGTATATAGTATTACTTACAAGAATTGTATCTTATCAGTACACTTTTTTTGCAGGTATTTGATACATATACAGATTTGCATTACATCTACCGAGTGGAAATTACAACGGGAAAGTCTTATAGTTCCAAGGATTTGCGTTGCCTTATGGCACACATTACATGAGGAGTGATTTGCTGCACTAACTGAACAGTGTTGGCGTCAAAATTGCCCAAGATTTAAAAAATCGTACTAATTTTCCTCACTGTGTTGGTGCGGTTGATAATAAGCATTGCAGGATAATCGCGCCAGCACATAGAGGATCACTAAATTAGAATTACAAGTGCTACTTTTCCGTTGTTTTGTTAGCTGTTGCAGACAGCAACTTTTGCTTCACATTTTTTTTTAATTTCAACAACACACCACGAGGGCTTACAGCCTAAATACTATCGTACCGTGGGTGTTGATAAGGGCGAAAGAGGCTACTTGTTAATTCTGGACTTGAAGGTTTGGAGGTTCGGAGGAGAAGGAAAAACATGTGCCGGCAAGGAATTCCACAACTTGGAAGTCCTCGGGACAAAAGAGCGGGCATAACAAGATGTTCTAAGTCTACTGACCCGGACAGTAAAAGAGTGCATTCGCTCTGTTCCCCTGGTAGATCTGTTGGGGGCAGCAGGTGGAGGAACTATGGAGGAAAGCTCCTCTGAGCACTGCCCGTGCAGATATCTATAAAAGAGAGGTCACCAACGGCGCATCGGTGGGCAAGGAATGGCAGCTTTTGGGTGAAGGTAGGGTCACCGATGAGACGTATAGCTCTCTGTTGAATGGAGTCCAGGATAGCGAGTGTAGAAGCGGCAGCGGCACCCCATATGTGGGAGCAGTATTCGAGGTTTGGCCTTATTTGTGAAGTATATAAGGTATAGAGATTAGCTGGTGAAAAGTATTTATAGATGTTGGCTCATATGGTAAAGAATCGGATCCCACAATATTCAGAAACTCTTCCTTGTTTGAAAAGCTAGAAGGAGGCACAAAATACTCCAAAAAAATAGGAAGTAGCAGGTACAGCACTGTTATATGTATTTGTTAGCGATCAAGTTTTTGGACTGACAAACAACTTAATGCGACCTTATCCTGGAAAAGGATTAACAAAAAAGAGAAGAATTTTCAACTACCGCTTGTCTAGAGCAAGAGGTAAAGTAGAGTGTTCCTTTGGTATTTTAAGTAAGAAATGGCGTATATTTCACAGAACTATGAATGTATCTGAGAAAACCGTCGCAGCAACCATAAAAGCGTGCTGCGCATTACACAATTCCGTTAGTGTAAGGGATGGCTTTAAATTTGAGGACACTTTAACAATAACATGTCTACATGATACCCAGTGGAGGCAACAAGAAAACCGTGTACATAAGTCTGCTTACGAATACAGAGATGTTTTCGCCAACCATTTAGCAGCCCTGCAGGGGCTGTTTCATGGCAAGACACCAAAATATAATTCCAGCAAATACGTCATATATTATACAAATATATTATTTACAATATTATTTATTATAGACTAATAAAATACATTACTAAGTGAGATGTAAGACACGAAGCACGTGCCGCCACCTCGTTGCGAAACCAAGTAGTATCTTGTCACAGAAGCTCCAAATAACACAAAATGTTTAAAAATAGAGACTGTATACAACCAACTAACAATTTTAAAAATTGTCAGCCCTGGCCCATCTCTACCGTGATATAGAGACAAAGTATGTAAGGCTAGATGTACTCTCACCACAATTAGAACCGTAGACCGGTTTCGCTCTAATTAGAGCTCGTCAGTACGGCATACTAATTGCAGCGAAAATACATCTATAAAGTAATACGGCTATGGTAGCCAGCCTTCCAGCACTAAGTGAAACACGAAGTTGGCTGACAATTAAATACATGCTTACCAATTTCCTGCTTTACTTTTTTCAGTTTTTTCACTGAGTTCGAGAATAACGATTTCGAAAATTCCCTTACATGCGTCTCTTTTCAGTTGTCTGTGTTTCTACTGTTCTGATGATGAATCCCACCAACATGTTCTTTCTTTTACTACGTCAGTGACAATTTCAACATCGAGATTTTCCATTATTTTAGCTCTTCACACATCGACACAACTCTGCAAACTGTCAAACAACCCCAGATAACAGGCCCAAATAATTCGACAGCAGCTATAATAGACGCTTTGCATAAAAGCAGCAAATGAAATCAAAGTATTTTTAAAACGCTTATCGCGACGCCTTTTCTGATTCCAAGCGACAGAATTTGATAACGCGGCGACATGGCGGCGAACGGCTGATCGACGTCGATGCATAAAAGCGCACATAAGAAACAATGTTCTTATAAAACGCCGCGACTTTTGTCGCCCCGCGACAGACGACAAAAGACACCTGCATAAAAGAAGCCTTAGAAAGCTTTGTCGCTGGAATCATCGTTATCCGAGAACAATGACGGACGTGCATCCATGAGAGAAACTGGTGATTTCAGTCAACGATGGGTAGCTTAGTGCGTAAAACCGCATCACTAACAAGTTAGTAACTGGTTAGTAATCCAAATCACAAACCAGTTCAGTTTCTTTTGAGTAGCTCCATGTGTAGAGGGCCTAAGACTTTTATGCTGTCCTTACTTGAATTTAAACAAAACAACAAGTGAACCAAATAGTTAAATATATTTGGGGTGGCTCATTGAAAACGAAACAGGCCGATATGCGTCCACAGAATTATTTTTTTAAGAAACGCTGAAACACGTCAATTGTAATATTGAGGGAGACATGTTTTGACATAAAACTCAACATTGTCACATCAACACCTTAAGGGTGGTGATAACTAACCTTATATTTCAAATAGGGAACATGGGTCGAGTGTTACATCATTTAAAAGCTCTTTCTTTTCTGAATTCAGCCCACTAATTTTTTTGAAAGTTTTATCAACTCGTTTAAAAATTATTCACAGTTGAAGATGCAAAAACGCATTTCACTCATTCCGATACGAAATGTGTTGATAGTCAATGTTTTGTTGGTTTGTAATCAAAAAAATTACTATCAGAATTTTTCTTATCGGAATGAGAATAGTGCGGTTTATTATTTCAGTTTATCGGTCGGTTTGATACGTGATAGTACTAGTGAAAATTAATTTCACAATGGTGTATTCTGTAGAAGAAAGAGTTGAAATAATTACTGTTTCTTTCAAAAACGATGACTGTGCCAACCGTATCGCAAATTTGTTTGATGAACGAAATTCGAACCGACATGTTAACAGAAAATACATTTTGGAGTTAGTTGCAAAAATTCGACAAAGTGGTTCAGTAGCCAACAAAAAAACGGGATCCTGAACGTGAATTTCCGGTTAGAAATGAGACTACTGGGATTGAAGTTTATGGAAAAATTGCTACAGACCCAACTTTGAGCACGAGAAAGTTGGCCACTGTTTCAAACATTAAAAGAAGAACTATTCAGCGAATATCGAAGCATCATAAATTTCACCCGTATAAAACTCGTCTTGTACAACAACTGAATGAAGATGATTTTGATCGACGGCTGGAGTTTTGTGAAGTTATGACTGCACGAATAGCTGATAACGGAAACTTTCTGTTCAGTATCTGTTTTTCAGACGTTTTTATTAAACTCTACAGTCAATCGTCATAATTGTCGTTATTGGGCAGATAATAATCCAAGAAATTTTCACAAAGTCCACACTCGAACTCCACAGAAATTTAATGTCTGGACTGGCATTTTTGGAGACCGTTTAATCGGACCAATTTTTCTTGATGGCAATTTGAGTGGCGAAACGTATTTGGAGTTACTAGAAGATATCGTTTACTCTCTACTAATTCACATTGTTGAAAGTAATGATCGCTATCAAGAAAATCAACGTGTTGGGGAGTTTTTGAACAGAGAGTGTCCAGAGCAATGGATTGGGCGAAGAGGTACTATTGAGTGGCTCCCCTAGATCATCGGATTTAACTCCTTTAGACTTCTTTCTATGGGGCCATTTAAAGAGTAGAATTCACGAAACAGAACCGGAGTCTCTGAAAGAATTACGACGACACATTGTTGAAGAATGCCGTGTAATAACTCCACAAATGCTCCAGAATGCCAGAGCTCGTTTTGAGCAAAATTTGTACTTTTGTATGGAAGCTGGTGGTCAATAATTTCAACACTTACTTAACTGAATAAACATTTTTGAACGTTTGGTTTTGTTTTTTTAGTTTTTTTTAACGAAAAATTGACTAATTAGTACATTTCTTATCACAATGAATGAAGTACGTTCGTGCAACTCCAACTGTGAATAATTTTTAAATGAGTTGATAAAATTTCCAAAAAAATTAGTGTACTGATTTCAGAAAAGAAAGAGTTTTCAAATGATGTAACACTCGACCCATATTCCCTATTTAAAGAGAGTTGTTATCACCACCCTTAAGGTGTTGATGTGACAAAGTTGAGTTTTATGTCAAAACATGTCCACCTCAATATTAAAATTGACGTGTTTCGGCGTTTCTTAAAAAAAATTGCTCTAGACGCAAATCGGTCTGTTTCGTTTTCAATGCGCCATCCTGTGTAAAGAAACTAGAACAGTGTTACATTCCTAACAATCATTTTCCCGAAGGCGTACCTTCCAGGTGACATCTATTATTATCCAGCACCTTCGATTCACATGGGGTAGTTGATTTATAATTTGAAGAGTTTCTAATCTTTCGGAATCAGAATAACTACAATATTAAGTTAATAAAATCAACAAGATCCACGGCTTCGCGCTGTGTGTAGATGTTGATTCGATGCCAGAGAAGCGGTCTCATTGGTTTTCAAGTTTGTTAGCTTAACTATTTCCAATATTGACACTTCTCCCTCACAATTCTACAACGACAACGTCAATAATGGATTGAATTTCACGTAATACGTGTTGCACATGCTAAATCTTGCCAGAATACCTTGCGTTACAATAACTTCATACAATTTTGCTCAAGTCAGAAAGTTATATTTGTTAAAAATGCTGTGACGCTAAACTTTCGGATTTTACAGTGCGGTTCGAAAGTACGAATGCAATTAATTGTCTCTGTTATTAGTAATTTTTAAGAGAAATGCTGAACAGGGCCAACTTAGATTTTTGAAATTTTATTTTTCTAAATAAAAATCTTTCTACTCACCCCAACCCCCTTTGGAGTATAACTATTATCCTCACAAACTTTTTTACGGAAAGTAGGGTCGTGTGGTACCTATTTTTAAAGGAAAACCACAGCACATATTTTTAAAGACCTCACGATCGTTTCACTAACAAGGTTAGCGTCATCAAAGGATGAAAAATGCTCAATTCTAGTTCTCTATTTAGCACTATTAGATTAGATTTAATTGTGAGTGGGACATTCCAGTCCCTCCACCGCGACCTTAGGTCTATTGTGGCTACGTGTAATTAGTTAAATTTCACTAATCAATTCCAGCTCCCTGCCGGAGTCGATCTTTTCTTGAGAGTGAAAGTTTGTTTGGCAGGTGTACTGCCATCTGAGTGAAGTCGCTTGCCCATTTCGAAGCTCAATAACCTCTCTTCGAGTTCGTCTGGACCCGACACCCGTCGGTGTTTGCTAGAGGCGGTATCATGAAGTCCCGCTCTCGAGCAGCATCCAATCTCCAGTTGTAATGCACCCCTAGAGATCTCAGCTCCCCCCCTCCAGGCTCGTCTAAACTAGACACCCACAAGTGTTAGAGTGAAGGCAACATTCCATCGAGTCCCGCTTCCGAGTGTCACCCAAGCGAAACCGTCCGTCCGTTACGTAGCACACAGTGGGGGCCCCAAACTCCGGGTGTATACCACTCATCAGAGATCACAGCCCCATCCGGGTTGTCTGGACACACCACACCCGCCAGAGCTCAACCCAGGGCGGAATCATCTGGAACTCCGCTCCCGAGTAGCAACCAAGCTAGGCCAATTCTCCATTTCTAAGCCCACAGTGGAGGCGTATTGAGTTACTGTGGTGCAGAATAAGTGATCATAGAGTACTAGGCGAGCCATCAGTAAGTGTTGTAAATAAGAAGTGATCATAGAAGGCGGATAGTGGAATATAGTTCTATGGGCGTTTAGTAATAAAGAGAATTTCCTGAGGTAGCTAGTTTCCATCTTTATAACAAACACGCAAACAAACATCTTATCAGCTAGCATCTGTGGTGCAGTGGTATCACACTCGCGAAATACGCCAACGGCTTAGGTTCGGTTGAACGCCGATGCATGTAACATTTTGTTTTGTTTCACTAATTTTAATATTTGGTAGAAACAATAGTGTCCAGATGTCTTACGTTTGAACCGAGATCACGTTTTTCTATAAAACATCTGGATAACTTTGTCATCGTTGAGTCTAAAATTGTAATTTTCAGCAGACATTTTTTATTGTTGATATTATAGTGAATTTTTATTGTTTAAAAATCACGAATAGAGAATTTGATTTAAAAAAACTTTTTTGGTTGTCGAAAAAAAAACATTCTGGGTCAACTAAAACGAAATAGACGATTAATAAGGAAAAATACCTGCCACGTTTATATGTTGGCAGATACATTCCTTCTCTGAATATGAAAGTTTTTTCTGGAGACCTTTTGTAACTTTAACGAAATTTGTAGGTTTTAAGAAACTTATAGAACCTAGATATATCAAATTTAAATTTTCTAACCTTATAGAAAATTGAGTTTTGGACATTCAAAGTTTTATTCTTAAACAGAGCTGGAACCGAAGATTAAAATATTTGTTATGATACTAGAGAGATATGGATGGTAACACTTTCGAAAAAATTCTTCAAAAGAGCGCATACCGGGATCTCTAAAACGGATATTGACAGTCTGTTTAAATCTAAAGTATCAGTTTAGTAATATGCCGTACTAATAGTGTACAATTCTTTTGAAAATTCACTACTATAATGCACTTGCTGCGTTCCGAATTTTTTTTATGTATTAGCATGTTTGAGCAAGAGGTTTTGATTGAAAATTGACGTCGAAATCTTAATACTGTTAGATTTAAAATTCATCAAACTATCTTTATCTTTTCATCGCTTTTTTTGGGGTTTCACTTTTTTTCAAGTCATTATTTAAAGCCTCCTTGTTGAAGTTTGACAAAAGGCACCTCAGTAAAGCAAAGAGTGTGGGAACCAATGGCTGAAGCCTTTAATACACACATCAAAATAGCCATGTGTTTCATATTATATTATTCTGATCATTGTCAACATTTAGCTAATGCAATAATAATAATAATAATAATAATAATAATAATAATAATAATAATAATAATAAAAATAATAATAATAATAATAATAATAATAATAATAATAATAATAGAACAGAATATTATTCAGTGTTTTTCTCATCTTTGCAGGTGGAAGCTCCTTTATCTGCACCGTCAGTTTGTTGTACACCTTTAGGGACTGCACCACAGCACTATTGTAAACAATACTTTTAATAGTTTGTGGCGCAATTAACTGATCCTTTAAAGTGCTCTAGTGTTGAATTGATGCTGTTGTTCATAATCTGATAACACACTCCGATTTTCTCTAACAAAACACGCACACTCTAATATATACAAACTTGGCAAGGTAAGTATTCTGTTGTCGAGGAATGTTTTCCTACACGAACCTCTATATTTCAAATTGAATATGCTGCGGATACATGCCTTTTGGAGCCTAACGATTCTACCGGCTTCTATGGAATTCCCCCAGAACATTAGTCCATATCGAATCCTTGAGTTAACATATGCGTAGTACGCCTCGAGGCCAGCACTGATACTACTAGAATCAGACAGAATACGCAGAGAATAACTAAAAGCTGACAGTTTACCTGCCAGATAGACAACATGGGCCCTCCAGTTCAACTGAGAATCAAGCTTCAAGCCCAAAAACTTAACATCATCCTGTGTACTCAGTGACTCTGAGTTGAATTTCAGCGATAACTGGTTACTCCCAAAACAGTTAAATGAGATTACATTTGTTTTAGTCACATTCAATTGTAAGTTCATGCCATTGTACCACTGTTCCAGAATTCTCAGTGATTGTGATGCCTCATAAATTAGATCACTATCTGAAGGAGCTCGTAAAACCAAAAATGTATTGTCAGCAAACAGAATTGTCTTATGGGGCAATACTTCAGACAGTTCGTTAATATAAAGTAATAACAAGACTGGCCCAAGGATTGAGCCCTGAGGCACACCTCGTTCTATAATCTTCCACTCAGATGCCAGAAATACTCCTGTCCTATGATCATTAAAAGCCACACATTGTTTTCTGCCTAATATGTATGACTTCATTAAATTCAGCGAGACTCCCCTGAAACCCAGCAATTCCAACTTAACTAAGAGTGTGTCGTGGGACACGCTATCAAAAGCTTTAGATAAATCCAGCATCATACACACTATGCTTTCACGCTTATTTAGTCCCTCTGTAATTTCCTTGATAACTTGAAATATTGCCCTGTTAGTTGACATTTTCTTAATATAGCCATTTTGATTCTGACTAAATATTTTGTGTTTCTCTAAAAAAGCCACTATTCGTTTGCATACAATTTTTTCTATTATTTTTGCTATATTCGAAATTAGTGAGACTGGACTATAATTGGTAAGTAGAGATATGTCCCCACTCTTAAGAATCACTAGTGAGTTCTTCAGGTCATCCGGAAACAATCCCTGAGCCAGGCATAAGTTAATGGATATGTGCTAATGGCTTGACTAAAACATCAGCACATTCTTTCAGCAGCCTTACTGGAATCTCGTCGAAACCTACTGAATTGGTGTTTCTAAGTACAAAAATTGTATTGTGCACTTCACTTTCATGGGTGGGGTAAAAAACATTGTGTCATTAACATATTTAATTTTATCTGTTGCTGGAGCATTGTTGGTGTGGATGTTTTTACACACGTTGATTAGATTTATATATGTCCACATCTAGTCAAAATGAATATGTTAATTAGAAACTGACTAGTGACAATACTATAGAGAATTAAATATGTGTATGTGTTGTACCAGCGTAACAATCTGTAAAGTTGAAAGCATTGTGCACTTGCAATGAATGGGTGGCAATAATGTTAATTAAACTTGTGTATAACTGAACTCATTAAGCCACATAATACATCTGGAAAGTTTATTCATATCCGTTTCTGTGGTTATTCAAGTCACCGAGCTTGCTTTGGACTAATCAAAGTCGCCAGTTTCCAGTACGGTCTCCCTTATTTCATCAATCCTTACATGTGTTGTGGCTTTGAGACCTTCACTTACCTTAACTACTTTTATACAAAGGCTTCTTGAACGAACTAAGTAGGAAATTAATTTTCTTGTAAAGTTAAGAAGACGTCGATCAGAAAAGTGATACAGTTTTAAAAGTCTATCCGAACGTAATAAACCTTTTCTGTCGAAGGATTTTCTTTGCTTTTATTGTGTCTTTTGATTGAGAGAATGAGCTATCAATTAAAAAGTTTACCAATTTGACTTTGATTTTTTGATCAAAGAAGTAAAAAGGACGCTGTGTTGCGTGGTTTCACATAGACCTAATTTAGAAGATTGACAACTTTACTTGGCTTCAGTTTTATATGTATACCCGTTTACAGTCAACAAGGTCCGCTTGTCGTAACCAAATTTAAGCATATTGTACAATTATAATCAAGAAATTATACATAAATAAATAAATAACATAAATAAAAGTCTGGACGCAGCAAATGCGTTATGGTAGCGAATTTTCTTTTAAATGTTTTTAATTGCAAATGTGTCTTTTTGTGAATGAAAAACATCAAATTTTGTTAACAGTATAACCTATATAGTAGAAGCAATGTGCCATTTTTTACCAAAATAACTTTATTGTTTGAAAAACGACAAAAAATATCAGAAAATAAACTTTAACTGTTCCCGAAAAATCTGATTCGATTTTCCTGACCAACGAACCCCTTTAAGCTTTTTACACACCTACCAAGATATAATTATTTACAGAAAGCTTTTTGACAAAAATTCGACTTTTTTTTACATGAAAATTGCCACACAATTTTTTTCACGAAAATTCGCAATTTCTTTTTCCAAAAATTGGCTCACGTAATGTGACATGGAAATGATCTTTTTTACCAAAATTTGCTAAACATTGGTCATTAGGGTGGGATCGCCACACTTCGTGTGTGAATGTGCATTGCACCATAGGATGTTGTAGCGATCCCGCTTTACGTGTGCAATTTTGTTTGGTAATCGCTGCATTATGATGTATGCCTGTGGTATATGTTTCAATCTACGCGTGGCAGGTTATCACTCTGTCTTTGTTTGGTATTATACTTTAGCCACTTAAGTTGTTTCAATTCATGTCTTTCAGATTTTATTTTTAATTCGGGAAAAAGTCAAAACTTAGTGAACGAAATTACCTAAAATTTACGACAAATGTGTATTTACTTCATTTCTAGCTACATGTGAAGTATCATAACAATTAGTTTAATACTTAAAAAAATAATGCGCACAGTATTGGTAATTCCGCTAGTAAGCCGACAACAGTGAGCTGGCACCAGCCCGTAAAAAACCGTACCGACTCCGATTCCGCTTTCCGTCCGAGCGAAACTGCTTTGGCTAACCTTGGTTATACAAACATATTGTCATAGGTGAGAAATTACCCGTTTTAATTAATTTATATTTTGTAACGAATTTTCATATTTTTAAATTATCACGCTTCTGAGTCCAAATCTCCTCAAGCGAGTTACTTCTCCTTTTCCTGACCTACCACCGTACCTTTAGACAACTACCGTATGTTAGATTGTCTTGCATAATTTCTGTGAGTTTGCTGGGGATTCATTCCGATAGGGACGATGAGAATTCCCAGCCTATGTAGGTCACTCTACACGTTGCTTTGCAATTAACCGTACACTTCGTTTGGATCCAGGCTTTCCGCCCCATACAGTATAAGCGCTTGTGTTATTTTAGTGGGGGCGCTGAGGATTCACAGCTCGCTAAAGTAATCAAGATGTTTGTGTCCTGGTTTGGCCCTAGCGGAGATGCTGAGGAATCACAGTCCGCATAGGCCTCCCGGAACTGTCATCCCGACTCTTCATTCCTCACTTTTTCGTCTCCGGTGTCCCATGCTTTGATTGAGAGGTTATGGTTATTATTTAGATCTTGTTTATAGCTTTGTCGCCCGCCTGCCGTATTCTTGCTTGAGTAAAACACCGCTTGTATCGTAGATACCTGGCTGAATTCATACGCTTCACCCTGACCGCTTTAGTAAAAGTCACGTTCTGATTAATTTTATCACCCGCATATTTTATTTGTACATAGTTTGTAAATATTATTATTATATATATATATATATATATATATATATATATATATATATATATATATATATATATATATATATATATATATATATATTGTAAATAGTTTCTAATCTAAAATATAGGGTTGGATAAATAAAATACCTCAATTAATTCGTATCTAACCCCTTGACCTATACTTACAAAATATGCTGCATCTTTCAATAAAACAGAAGTGGTCGGTTCACGCCGAGTCAGCGATTAAAGACCGCTCACTCGGGGGTCACTAAATATAACCTCTATTTGCTGGGGATTCATTCCGATAGGGACGATGAGAATTCCCAGCCTATGTAGGTAACCTAAAGGTTACGGAATCCTTTTCCAAGAGTTACCCCGCTACTCTGATTGTTACATCGGTCAGAGTTTCGTGCAGAGGTCGCAGATACCCTAACAGTGAGTAAACTCTTTAAAATCTGGCACCCAATATCTGTGTATGGCAACTGTCAATCTGCGTCACTGAAAAAATGGTCTGCAAGTCAAGGTATCGTCATAATTTAAAGCGCACTCAAAAATATTGAGTATTAAAAATATTAAAATATTAATATTAATTATACGCCCGTGGTGTATTTGGTGTGCCACCCTGTATGTATATATATATATATATATATATATATATATATATATATATATATATATATATATATATATATATATATATATATATATATATATATATATATATATATATATATCCGAGCGATAACTCAAAAAATACTCACCTAATATAAACAAAACTTGGCACATGTCTTCATTTCGTTACAATCGCGGACGAGTGCGTAAATCAGCCATAACGGACATATTTTTACCAACAAATATATACAAGATTGAGTTGCAAACAAAGCATGTTAAATTTGTTCTTAAAAATGAAAATATCTTATTTATGCAAAAACAATAATAAAAGTATGAATAGCGCCAGAACTTTTATACTTGGGTATAGGGAACCCTAGTATCATATCAAACGAAATTATTTTCTCTATGAAACGCAGCAATAAAAATATAGGCTGTTTCATTTAAAATAAATGAAATAATCTGCTTTGAATATGCCGATAATAAACTTTGAATTTTTTAACGCCCTGTAGAGTATTGCTAAATATTGACTACAGTAGTTGATGATGTATCAAATACACCATCAAAAGCTAGAGACATCTGACAATGGAGATAAGATTTTTCAAAACGATTTATCAACTACATATACAGGATGTCTCACGGTGGCGGCCCATTAAAATTAATTCAGAAACTACTTCGATTGTAACTTTTCATTTTGGGTAACACTGTTTTTGGACATGGCCTACTTAAGTAAAATAATGGCGTCCACGTATCACTTCCGGTTATAACGTAAGTTGACGTCATCTTCGTCATATTAAGAGAAACACCCTGTACATTATTGCATTTTTAAGTTGACTTTCATCAAACTTCCCTATTTCTTAAACAAACCGTTTTCAAGACATTTAATTTTTTTCAAAAAAAAAATATTTAAAAACCGCAACTAATTTACAACTATCTGTATTTTACAGTAAGAAAGATAGAGCGGCAATATTTGCATGAGGAGTATCTGGACCTCTAAACTTCTTATCTATGCTTTTAAAGTGGCTTAATTGCATACAGGGTGGTGGAAATTTAATGCTGACTTCAGTTAAATTCAAACCTTCATAAGTCGGTTTTCTCAAATGGTACACCCTGTATGTTTTTCCATATTTTGAATAAAAAAATGAGGTTTCTGTCTCTAGTGGCGCTAAATTTATCGCTAAATCGCTAAATTAATCGCCAGGTCTCAAGAATATGATGTGGTCAATTGAGTTCTCCAAAGTGTGCCTGAGAGTTATACACTTATTAGATACGATAATTTTCGTGAATTTTCTTTTTAAAAAATCACTAAGAGATCCCGATTTTTTAATTTTGAAAAAAATTCTTCAAATGAGCGCCAATTAAGCCCCCCAGGCCTAAACTCACATCCGGGTTCAGTTTTAATTTTAATATGTTTATATATACATATACATACATACATACATACATATATATATATATATATATATATATATATATATATATATATATATATATATATATATATATATATATAAATATATATTGTTAGAAATTAAGAAAAAAACAATGGATCTGACAACGCTGTATCGAGGCCGCCTACGGTCGTTCGTGAGGAAGACACGATTCCTTCTTCAACGTTCGCTTGTGTTATGTGTAATTCGGCTGCCTAATTTAACTTTACGTTTTGTGTCTGTATTATAATCTTTTGTGTAAATACAATCTATGAACATTGTTTGTCTACTTTCCGTAAACCTTTACCTAACGATTTTTAGTGAATTCTTAAATCAGAAGTGGGATAAGTGCCCATTGTCCACTGAGTAAGTAAAAGAAAAAATGTGTAACAATATCTGATGTTTACCAAGTTGTATCATGTTTATTTGTTTGTTTTGTTTAGAAGCCGGTTGGCTACTTGTTATTTTCCACGGACTAATAATAATTATTTTAATAATGTAGGTACCTACTCTTTGTCTTATTGAAATTGTACCGGCGTTTGTGTATATTTTGTTGAGACGGCGCTTGTCACCGTGATGGCACACGTGCGGTATTTTCGAGATGTGTCATTATTACTGTACCGTTATCTTATAACGTTGTTTTAGAGCGTTACTTAACTTGTAACGGAACGGTAGATATGTGGCGTTGTGACCTCTCTACTTATCTACGATGTGCCATGTTTGACTATTTGTGAACCACTTCGTGTATGACTCAGCGCTGCAACGTGCCTCTAGTGAAAAGTGAGGAGAGTTGTTCTAGATTATCTGTTTACCACGTCATCATGTTAGTCATTTTAGGAAGACTAATTCCCGCTGTCCCACCGACGCGACGTCACGTCTGAAAGATTTCGAGTTTATATAATCCACATTTTTTTATATTTTTCTTTATTTGTTACTACATTATCTTTGCGCTTTAAAGAATCGAGATGCTTAAAGTTCTTTTTCTTATTTTAAAGTATCATTAATTGGCCTTTACTTTTGTTTCAATTTTTGGTAACTCTCTGTTTTGTCTTTGGTTTATTTTAACATGCTGAATAGAATAACAGTATATAGGTACTGTCGCTCATATGACAACAGACAGTACACCTGCTTTTGTGTAGAGTTAGCAATGATTAATAATGCTGTTAATATTATTGTTTACTATTATTACCGAGGCATTATTTGTTTTTTCACGTAAGCATTTTATTTGCGCCTTGTGTTTTTTTTTATTAAAGCGGCGAGTGCAATTGAACTAAGCGAAATCTATATTTTTAGCCTTAAGATGGAGGGATTAATATCAGAATTGGTGAAGGCCATAAAATCTTCAAGTACCGCACCTGAACAAATTGATTTGCCTCTCTTTCGCCCAGATTTGACAGATGCAAAGAAGTGGTTATCCGAAGTCACGAGTATTAAAAATGAATTCGAGTGGTCCGACCAACAGGTTTTAACCCGAATAGGTCGTTTTTTGTCGGGAATATCTAAAACTTGGTTTGATACGTGGACACCAGAAGTAAAAACATGGCAAATATTTCAACGAGATTTTTCGGAAGCCTTTCCCCCAAAGAAAAACCTTGGCCATTTGCTTTCGGAAGCTGCTAACTTTAACAGCAATTCATGCAATACGTATGATGCTTACGTATTCGAAAAAGCGAGCCTACTTCGAAATCTTCGCGTTCAATGGGAAGAAGCAGATCTCGTAGAATTAGTGGTTCATGGAATCAAGGAGCGAGATATTTCCACCATAGCTGGTAATCAAAATTTCAAAAAATTATCTGAGCTCATTTCATTCCTGGGAACTGTTCCTAAGCGAAATGCTGACCAACATGTCGAGAGAAAACCTACCGAATTAGGGGAGCCTCCTCGCAAGCGTTTTCGAGATGATTCGTTTGTTACGGTTAGGCGCCGACGAACAACATGTTTCAAATGTGGTAAGGAAGGACATATGCAGAGAGACTGCAGGGAAAATGTGAACAATGAAACACGTTTAAACAATAAACCCAGTGCTCCAACCGCTTTTAATAACCAGGTGTGTTCTTTTTGTTCAAAAACTGGACATGATGCTGATCGATGTTTCCTTCGTCAAAATATTGAAAAGCGCAAAAATGTCAAGTTTTGTGGTAGTGGAAAATTCAGTAATCCAGCCAAAGTAAAAGTCGATGGTGTAAGTTTAACAGGCATAATTGATACAGGCGCAGATATATCATTAATCGCTCAAAGATATGCCATACCGTTTCAACATAAAATTAAATTATGCTATACAACCATCACTGGTATACTTCCAGGGAAATTCGTATCTACTCAGGAGCTTGAAGCTGTCTTTGAGGTGTCCGACGTCACCACGAATTTGAAATTTGCCTTTGTGCCAGATGATTTTCTTGAATATGACGTTCTTGTTGGATGCAACCTGTACGAGGAACCGGACATTGTTTGTATTACTGATCATACAGGGAGTGGAATTGTTCGTAATAAAATTGCCCAAATTCTATGCACTATGTCTGGTAACCTTGATACAAATATCGACGTTCCACAAATACATAAACAGGATCTCATAGACTTGTTGACTCGCTTCAAAGGTATGTTAGCAACTGGAAATGCAATACCATGTGTGAACAATGCTGTCATGCATATAAAATTACGTGATGAGTATATCGTCAGCCGGAATCCTTATCGGTTGTCTGCTGAAGAGAGAAAAATCGTTAGAGGCATTATAGATGATCTTCTGACGAATAACATAATCAAAGAAAGTGACTCGCCGTACGCTAGCCCAATTATACTTGTTAGAAAAAAGGAAGGATCTTACAGGATGTGCGTAGATTTCAGGGAACTGAACTCCCATACCGTCAAGGACAGGTACCCCCTTCCGCTAATAGACGACCAACTTGATAGGCTTGGAAGAGGAAAAATATTTACGTCACTCGACATGTCATCGGGATTTCATCAGATACCAATATCTCCAGATAGTGTTCATAAAACAGCCTTTGTGACGCCCGACGGACATTATGAGTATAATAGAATGCCTTTCGGACTTGCCAACGCTCCCGCAGTTTTTCAAAGGGCAATTAATAAAGCATTGGGCGATCTTAGGAACACTGTAGCCTTAGTTTATTTAGACGACGTACTAATCCCATCAGAAACTTATGAAGAAAATTTACATTCATTAGACGTTGTCCTGAAGGCACTACAAGCAGCAGGCTTCTCATTAAATCTGAATAAATGTCATTTTTTTCAAGAAAAGCTTGAATATTTGGGGAGAGAAATATCGGGAGAAGGTATTCGCCCCGGAATGCGGAAAATAGAGGCGCTTCACAAATCACCGGTACCAACGTCAGTTAAGCAGGTTCGACAACTTATGGGTTTAGCCGGATACTTTCGAAAATTCATTCCTGAGTTTGCCTCTCGTACTGCCTGTATCACTAAACTCACTAAAGGTAATGAACCCTTTGTCTGGATGGAAGAACAAGAACTTGCTAGAAAATACATCATTGATCACTTGACATCTAGACCCTTGCTCTGTGTATTTGACCCTGAACTGCCTACAGAATTACACACCGATGCTAGTAGTATTGGCTATGGTGGTGTTCTAATGCAGAAATCTGATGGAAATAACAGGGTTATAGGTTATTTCAGTAAAAGAACGACAAAATTTGAAGAAAAATATCACTCGTACGAGTTAGAAACTCTTTCAGTGGTGAACTCTTTAAAACACTTTAGAGTATACTTACTGGGAATTCAATTTACACTTGTAACTGACTGCAATGCTATTAAGTCAACTGCAACAAAAAAAGATATTCTGCCTAGAGTAGCCCGGTGGTGGATATATATGCAAGACTTTAATTTTGACATTGTGTATCGCAAAGGAAGTTCCTTGCCTCACCTCGACTATTTAAGCAGGAATCCCGCTGCTATACGACATATCAGAACACATGAAAGTTGGCTTTATATCGAACAAAGAGGGAATGCTGAGGTTAGGCAACTTATAAATGACTGGAAGGAAGGGCGTCTTGTTAAATCTCAATATACAGTGAAAAATGATATTTTATATCACATAGTGAAAACTGAAAATGAGACAAGCGCAAAAGCGTTTGTGCCTCGCCAAAGCCGACTAGGCTTATTAAGAATATTTCACGATGAGCAGTGCCATGTAGGAACAGACAAGACACTTGAATCCATTAAAAAACACTTTCGGTTTCCACGATTACGCCAGTTTGTCAAGAATTACATAAGGCATTGTCTCGTTTGCGCTGTGAAGAAAACCCGTTCAGGACCATTGCAGGGATTCCTAACCAATGTGGAAAAACCAACAGAACCCATGAAGGTTTTACATGCGGATTGTCTGGGGCCATTAGAGACAACAAGTGATGGACATAAACACGTACTTGTACTAATTGACGCCTTCACAAAGTATTGTGTCCTTCAACCTTTAAGAACAGTAAAAGCTGATGAAACTAGGGTGGCCATTCAATTATTCGTATCACTTTTTGGAACTCCTGGGAAGATAATAATGGATGCGGGAAAAATTTTTAAGAATTTAAGTTTACCTGAGTACTTGGATTCTTTGGGTATTGAATACCACTACACAACTCCAGACATACACCGGTCGAACGGTCAAGTAGAGCGATATATGAGAACTATTATGAATCTCATTCGAGTAGAAACAAAAATACGGTCAGAATGGTCGAGCAGTTTGTGGAAAATTCAACTCGTATTGAATACAACCATTCAAAAAACAACTGGTGTCACTCCGCTAAGAGCTTTGATTGGTATAGACGGCGCGACACCACTCATTCAATCTTTACTTCGAAATGTCACAAATGACTTGCAACCTATACGTAATATGCAATTAGACCGTAACAGAGTCAGAGATAATCTTGAGGCTTCTGTTCACACCCGTCTTAGAGCCAATCAAGTGCGCCTCAACACTGTTAACTACAAGGTGGGCGATTTTGTTCTCATGCACCGGGATGAATGTATGCATCAGGGCAAATTAAAATACGAGTTTCAAGGGCCATACGAAATCATGAGCACAACCCCAGAGGGTCGCTTTGAAATCAGAACAGTAGGAAAGTCATTGATAACTAAAGCAGCCAAGGAGCAGCTGAGGATGTGGCCGAATGATTGGTCACTTTCAATGGACATGACGGAACTTCTTGATTTAATGGAAAGTGAATAGAGGTAGGTCTTATGGCAAATAGCCGTGTTAGAATATTTTTATTTTTAGAATATTTTTATTTAGAATATACTTACTCGTATTTATGTTTGGTTAATGTTTAAAGCTTGTTACGCTTTGCATTAAATTTGATTGGATGTTTTAAAGCTTGTTACGCTTTGCATCATGTTTGCTTAATGTTTAAAGCTTGTTACGCTTTGCATTAAATTTGATTGGATGTTTTAAAGCTTGTTACGCTTTGCATCATGTTTGCTTAATGTTTAAAGCTTGTTATGCTTTGCATTAGATTTGATTGGATGTTTTAAAGCTTGTTACGCTTTGCATCATGTTTGCTTAATGTTTAAAGCTGGTTACGCTTTGCATTAGATTTGATTGGATGTTTTAAAGCTTGTTACGCTTTGCATCATGTTTGCTTAATGTTACGCTTTGCATTGAGTTTGATTGGATGTTTAAAGCTTGTTACGCTTTGCATCATGTTTGCTTAATGTTTAAAGCTTGTTACGCTTTGCATTAAATTTAATTGGATGTTTAAAGCTTGTTACGCTTTGCATCAAGCTTTGTAAATGTTTAAAGCTTGTTACGCTTTGCATTGAGTTTGATTGGATGTTTAAAGCTTGTTACGCTTTGCATTATGTTTGTTTAATGTTTAAAGCTGGTTACGCTTTGCATTAAGTTTGATTGGATGTTTAAAGCTTGTTACGCTTTGCATTATGTTTGTTTAACGTTTAGATCTTGTTACGCTTTGATTGAATGTTTAAAGCCTGTTTAGTTGTGCTTTCTGCTTGGTTAATGTTTGAATTCTTTGCATTAAATTTGGTTGAAAGTGTGAAGTTTATTATGTTTTGCTTTACATGGTGTTTTAGCAAATGTTTAGGCTCTCCATAGCCTTTAATTTAATTTTAAGAAATGATGTCCCCTAGTGTGCTTAATTACTGATACAGTGATGTTATTTTTAGGATTTCTTTCGATTTGAGTTTGTATTAAGAATTGATTTGATTGTATTTAGTAAAGTAAACTCAATGCCCTGTACAACTAAGAAAGCACTACTGTAGCAATTTGTATGCAATGATTCTTTTGTTCATTACATTTCAAAGTGACATATAAAGTTGTGATAATCTTACTTTCAGCGAGGGAGAGGAACAAGGCGATCAACTTAACCCGGAGGTGGTTGATGACATTTAGATAAAACATCGAGAGCGATGTTTTGGTTAGGATTGGCCGTGTTAGAAATTAAGAAAAAAACAATGGATCTGACAACGCTGTATCGACGCTGCCTACGGTCGTTCGTGAGGAAGACACGATTCCTTCTTCAACGTTCGCTTGTGTTATGTGTAATTCGGCTGCCTAATTTAACTTTACGTTTTGTGTCTGTATTATAATCTTTTGTGTAAATACAATCTATGAACATTGTTTGTCTACTTTCCGTAAACCTTTACCTAACGATTTTTAGTGAATTCTTAATATATATATATATATATATATATATATATATATATATATATATATATATATATATATATATATATATATATATATATATATATATATATATATATATATCACACCGATAACTCAAAAAATAATAGGGGGATCTTGATCAAATTTGTTTAGTACCTTCCATCTGCAAGTGGCTTGGATAAGTTCGTTATCCAGAAAAATCTGATTAGTCCAAATAGATTAAAGAATGCTTTGTTTTAATTAGTCACTCGGATTCCCCCGGTTTGTGCCGGGTCTGAGCTGGGCGTTAATATATCGAATTTCGACCACCGCACAGGTCCACTGGTTTATATCTAATAACCGATCAGATTACGTGACTAGATGCTTAGCGATTTTTAGTTAATTTTCTTTAAAAAAAAACTCCCAAAAAAATTTTTTTTTGGGTTTTCCTCAAAACGTCAAACTATTTGAAACATCAAAATTCGCAACATTTAGGCAACAAATCTGAAACAAATACGGATTATGTAAAGAAAACTCCGCAAGAAGAGTGTTCTGCAAACCTTAAGTTCCAGCTTCAACCGCCATTGTCCTTCATTTTATAAAAATATTTACAGAAAATTCATTTCAAATAGACCCTTCTCTGATGCTTTGCCTGTAGGTTTAGTTAAAGTGATGCTTTGGCTGTAGTTTTAGTTAAGTTTATGGTTTAACGGTCTATAATTTTTCGCTAATCTGCTTTCTTTAAAAAACTTTTTACGAAAATTCACTACCATAACGCACTTGCTGCGTCCAGACTTTTAATCCTTTTCACCTAGTGAGCATCCGATAGATGTACCTGCCAACTTTCTTTTGTTGTATGCTACAGCTATGTACTAAATCACATAAATCGATATGCCCTTTACCCCAGGATATCCTGTTTCACCCCATCACCATACAAGGATTTTATTAATTCGATGGAAACTGTTAGATCTTGTGGATAAATTTCAGCCTTTGAGTGTGCATTAGAGTGAGAACTATTATATCCGACATCAATGCGGAATAGATAAGATATTTATGCACCATTAATTTTCCAAAGGTTGTTACAGATGGATATCAAAATTGATTTATATAACTAGTATTGAATTATGTAGGAGTAGGAGCCTGTATTTTTAGCGAATTTTCTTTAAAAAAAAAACACTAATGTGGAGATCCCGACTTTTGAAAAAATGTCTTCAAATGACCGCGACCTAGGCAGACCCCCAGAACCCATATCCATGATCAGTTTCAATTTATATATATATATATATATATATATATATATATATATATATATATATATATATATATATATATATATATATATATATATATATATATATATATATATATATATATATATATATATATATATATATATATATATATATATATATATATATATATATATATATATATATATATATATATATATATATATATATATATATATATATATATATATATTTGTGTGTGTGTGTGTGTGTGTGTGTGTATCACACCCATAACACAAAAAATAATGGTCCGATTTTGATCAAATTTGGCACATACCTTCCATTTGCAAGTGGCTTGGATAAGTTCGTTAGTGAGAAAAATCGGCCCAGGTTTCCCGGAAAATTTTGTGTTTTCTTTCGAAAAAATGTATATCTCCGCGAATCACAAAGTAACGACAACCAAATTTGGTACGCCGGTTTCTGTCAAAGAGTATCCTATGTACCAGGATTCAGATCTCTATCTTAAAAGACAAAAAGTTAGAGGTAAATTAATTTTTAATTAATTAAATCTGATTCAAGAAAGTTAAAACGTCAAAATTGATTGAGTACGAATGTAAATGAAAAATACTACAAGAAATGTACCTCGTAGATATGTGTCTAAGTCGTTATTTTCCTTGATTTCGTTAAAATATGAGCAAAAAATCTATTGTAAATCAAACTGGTTTTGTGTAAATTGTAAAACGTTGAACAGTTAAAATGTATTATGGGATATACCTGCTAGTAAATACATGTCGAGCGTAGCTCAGTGGCTGAGTCCCTATACATCGTATAATCGGCTCATACATGACGAATTCTAATCCTAGTTAGTGACTTTACTCTTTATCCATTTTTTTAGTCTCGTTTCACTTTACCGTTATCTAATCAGATTGTTGTTATTCCGTTGCAAGAATAGCAGCTATTCTTGCAGTTTTCATGAATGGCCGACGTTCACTCCCGTCCTGTCGTTTAAATTGCCGTTTTATATTGATTTGATGACACCATGAATCGATTTTCCGGCACATTTAGGTGCGTTGTTGTTGGACCGCTGGTACAATAGATGAAGATTCCAACCTTGGCGACCTGTGTATAGTTTGAATCTAATTTTTTCAAGAATTAGAAAATTTGTCCCTGAGGATGGCTATTGGATAGCCGAAACGCGTAGGGCTCTTTATCAATAATTTTTTGCTGTCTGGATGAAGCTTTTCATTAAGTACCTTAATAAGTATTTATGTTAGAGATAATGCTTTTAACTTTTAAGATAAGGCTGAATCAATAATATATTATTCTTATGAAAATTCAGTACCATAACGCATTTACTGTGTCCAGAAATTTTGTGAGTGCACGCATAAAGAACCTTTTAGAGTTATGTAAACGGGTAATTTGAACCACCATTCTAGTATTTCTAAACTAATTAATCTCGATCCCATTTGAATCTAATTCAAACATTTAGATCCGGTCGAGCCAATCTGAAGCAACCCTTTAGTTATTTTCGCGACATTACATTTGGTTCTATAGAGCCGGATGTGAGCGTTACACACCTTGAATGTAAGCTAACCCCATATATACGACACAACACATAGCCGTCAATATATTTACAAATTACTGTAATATTTTGAGGGACTAGAAGATTGGTTAATATCTGCATTACGAAACTTGGAAGTTAAACTTCTGCTAAACATTTGACATTAAAATTAACCACCGTTTAAATGAAAAGCAGTGAAAGACAGTTTGAAAGGCACTAACACTGACGGGCTGGTGGTTTCCTTATTGTGCCTTCACAATTAACTTCATTAGTTAAGTTAATAGTTTCACAGAAACTTAGTTGACTAAGTACTCTCTGCATTATCTACAGGTATCTCTACTTGCTAACAATACCTAGCAGACTACATGTTCTTGGAAACGTTCCGGTAGTGTGCATGTATAAATACTAGGTTCTGAAAAGCGTGGGCTGTTATTGTTCTAGTTTGGCCACGAACGTAAATTGTGGGTGACTTTTAAAAAAACAGCCCCTGGAAAATATATTCTAAAACAACTGACACATCATAAAATTTGCAAAAGTTTTGAGGTCATGTAGATTGTAGGTTAAATTCGGTTGGAGTTTAAAATTATAACACTTAACCTTTAGTTAATCTACTACCTTAAAAGTATCATAATTTATATCACAACCTCAGTGCCATGTCGCCTTGTCTTCTCACTCATGAACCCAACAACTTTTTTTCATATCCTTGTAGCGTTCGCACTTCAATTGACACAGCCAACTTGGACCTGCTACTTACCTTTTAGTAAATTCTTGTAAAAAAAAATCACTAATGACTAGATCACCATTTTTGAACTTTGAATAAATTTCTTTAAATGAACCCTTAAACACATACTTAGGGTCAAGTTCATTTCTTATATGTTTATATATATATATATATATATATATATATATATATATATATATATATATATATATATATATATATATATATATATATATATATATACAGGGTGGTGCATTGAAAACGAAACAGACCGATTTGCGTCCAAACAATTTTTTTTAAGAAACGCTGAAACATACCAATTTTAAATATTAAGGGGGACATGTTTTGACCTAAAACTCAACTTTGTCAAATCAACCCCTTAAGGGTGGTGACAACAACCCTTAAATTTTAAATAGGGAACATGGGTCGAGTGTTACATAATTTGAATGCTCTTTCTTTTCTGAATTCAGCTTACAAATTTTTTTGGAAGTTTTATCAACTCGTTTAAAAATTATTCACAGTTGGAGTTGCAAGAATGTATTTCATTCGTTGTGACAAGAAATGCACTAATTAGTCGATTTTTGGTTAAAAAAACTAAAAAACAAAACCAAACTATCAAAAATGTTTATTCAGTTAAGTAAGTGTTCAAATTGTTGACCACCAGCTTCCATACAAAAGTACAAATTTTGTTCAAAACGAGCTCTAACATTCTGGAGCATTTGTGGAGTTATTAGACGGCATTTTTCAACAATGCGTCGTCGTAATTCTGCCAGAGTCTCCGGTTCTATTGCGCAAATTCTAAATGGCCCCATAGAAAGAAGTCTAAATGAGTTAAATCCGGTGATCTAGCGTGCCACTCAATAGCACCTCTACGCCCAATCCATTGTTCCCTGGAAACTCTCTGTTCAAAAACACGTTGTGAAAAAAGCGGGGGAGCTCCATCTTGTTGAAACACGAATTGATTTTCTTGATAGCGATCATCATTTTCAGCAATGTCAATTAGTAGAGGGTAAACGATATCTTCTAGTAACTCCAAATATGTTTTGCCACTCAAATTGCCATCAAGAAAAATTGGTCCGATTAAACGGTCTCCAAAAATGCCAGTCCAGACATTCAATTTCTGTGGAGTTTGAGTATTGACTTCGTGAAAATTTCTTGGATTATTATATGCCCAATAACGACAATAATGATGATTGTCTGTAGAGTTTAATAAAAACGTACACTCGTCTGAAAAACAGATGTTGAACAGAAAGTTCCCGTTATCAGCTATTCGTGCAGTCATAACTTCACAAAACTCCAGCCGCCGATCAAAATCATCTTCATTCAGTTGTTGTACTAGATGAATTTTATACGGGTGAAATTTATGATGCTTCAATATTCGCTGAAATTCGTCGAAACTTTGCAACTAACTCCAAAATGTGTTTTCTGTTAACATGTCTGTTCGGATGTCGTTCATTAAACAAATTTGCGGTACGGTTGACAAAGTCATCGTTTTTGAAAAAAAGAGTAACTATTTCAACTCTTTCTTCTACAGAATACACCATTGTGAAATTAATTTTCGGTAGTACTATCAAATATCAAACCGACCGATAAACTGAAATAATAAACCGCATTTCTCTCATTCCGATAAGAAATGTTCTGATAGTCAATTTTTTGTTTGCAAACCAACAAAACATTGACTATCAGCACATTTCTTATCGGAATGAGTGAAATGCGTTTTTGCATCTTCAACTGTGAATAATTTTTAAACGAGTTGATAAAACTTTCAAAAAAATTAGTGTGGTGAATTCAGAAAAGAAAGAGCTTTCAAATGGTGTAACACTCGACCCATGTTCCCTATTTAAAATATAAGGGTTGTTATCACCACCCTTAAGGGGTTGATGTGGCAAAGTTACGTTTTATGTCAAAACATGTCCTGCTCAATATTAAAATTGACGTGTTTCAGCGTTTCTTAAAAAATATATATCTGGACGCAAATCGGTCTGTTTCGTTTTCAATGCGCCATATATATATATATATATATATATATATATATATATATATATATATATATATATATATATATATATATATATATATATATATATATATATACAGTTCAACAAAATTTCATTATTTACAAATAAAAAATTAAACACTGTATCATATTTTATTAAAATTATACATCACTATATGATATAAAACTAAGAAGCTTTATAAAAAAGAATGATTTTGCTCTGTATAATTATTACCTCTCATGCCTTTTGAGCTCATTACTAATATAGAGATAAACTAATAGAGAGGTATCGATGGTAAGATTTTTGGAAGATTTCTTCCAACGAGTACGAATTAGGGCCTTTAGAACCCAAATCCAAGGTCAGTTGAAAAGTTTATATATATATATATATATATATATATATATATATATATATATATATATATATATATATATATATATATATATATATATATATATATATATATATATGTGTGTGTGTGTGTGTGTGTGTGTGTGTGTATGTACCCACCGAAAACTAAATAATACTTCACCAATCGAAACCACAATTGGCAATTCCCTTCATTTTGTTAATAGCTTGGATGAGTTCGTTAGAGAATTTTGAGCCTCACATATCTTAAAAAAACGGCGAAAAACGCAATATCTTTTAAATTACTAGAGATATGAAACTAAAACTTTACACGCACGTAGATATCGTTTCAGTGGTCCTCTTTACCACATTAAGTAATTTTTTTTAGTTATAATCAAATAAAAAATAAATAAGTTACGATATAACCTAAAATTACCTCTGAATGGGTTCTTATAGTGTTAGACAAGTTCAGGTATATCAGGGTTACGCTGCTAGTGGAAACAAATGCTCCACAATAAACAATCAGCAAGGTTGCCATTGCCAAAACTGTCATTATGTATAAATTTTAAGCTTCCCATTCTTCAAGGTATTTGAAACCCATCGCCGTCTCGTAGTTAAATCTGACAACGCCAGTTATCTATTTGTCATTGTCATTTGTTATTTTGCAAACTAACAACAGGGAGGGGGGTTGAATTCGTGGTTGTCTTCTTCTTCTGTATTTACAAAGTCGTAAACAAATAATAATAAGAAGATAACCTCGAACTCGAATCAGCTAATACCTTAGAATCTTAAAAGAAGGTACTTATTGTTTACTTTTAGTTGTTAGTGAATTTTCATTATTATTTACTCTTTATGTCGTATATGAAAAATTTGAAGTAAATGAAACTACATAATATCATGCAGTTGTTTAATCTATACTTATAAACATATGTTCAGTGTAAATTATTAAAATTTAAATTTCAAAATTTTGTATTGTTTATATTAGTGAATTTTCTTAGAAAAAATTCACGAATGAGGAGATCTCGACTTTTGAATTTTGAAACAATTTCTTCAAATGAGCGCGATCTAGGACCCCTAGAACCCATATCCGGGGTCAGTTTCAATTTTTATATGTTTATATATATATATATATATATATATATATATATATATATATATATATATATATATATATATATATATATATATATATATATATATATATATATATATATATATATATATATATGTATCACACCGATAACTCAAAAAATAATAGGCCGATTTTGATAAAATTTGGCATGTACTTTTCTTTTGTAAATAGCTTGGATAAGTTCGTTAGTCAGGAAAATCGGACGAGGTTTTCCGGGAAAATTTTGAGTTTTTATTCGAAAAAAATTCTTATCTCAAAAAGTAATTAGCCGATTTTAATAAAATTTGGCATGTACCTTTCTTTTGTACATAGCTTTGACAAGTTTGTTAGTCAGGAAAATCTGATGAGGTTTTCCGAGAAAATTTTGAGTTTTGATTCGAAAAAAATTTTTACCTCAAAGAATAATAGGCCGATTTTGATAAAATTTGGCACGTACCTTCCTTTTGTAAATGGATTTGACAAGTTTGTTAATCAAAAAAATCGGACGAGGTTTTCCGGGAAAATTTTGAGTTTTCATTTGAAAAAAAATTTTATCTTAAAAAATAAAAAATGATAACCAAATTTGGTAGGTAGGTTTACGATATAAAAAGTAAACTATACACCAAAATTTAGATTTCTATGTTACAAGAAAAAAAATTATAAAATATTTCGTGCCAGATCATTTCTATGAAAATTCACTACCATAACGCACTTGCTGCGTCCAGAGTTTTTTATTTATTTCATTTTGAAAACGTATGGATACAGCAATAGTAAATAAATGTTGAAAAGAGTTTAGGTGCAGCAAGTGCGTTAAGGTAGCGAATTTTCGTAAAAATGTTCCAAAAGGTGATATATAAATTTCCCATTAAACTAGAATCTTCAGTTTTGATACATACTAAAACCTATATAAAAGCAGCGTGGATACGAAATTTAAAAAATAACACAATGAGCTTCACAGGCCACGATACATTTATTTGAGAAAACCATTTTTGTTATTTTGTTTGCAGAAACTGTTTCGATTGAGCGGACTGAAATGGATCATCCAAGCGGCTGATATAGAAAAATACCTGCAAAGTTTATAATTTGGCAGGTACATTCGTTTTTTTTAAATAAAAATTAAATTTTCGATAAACTTGCAGATTAGCACACGGGGGCTTTTCAGAAAAAAAATCAGAAACATGCTTAGCTCTCCTTCTGGATGCACAAACCACGAGAAATATTTCTTGGAAACAGCCCCCAAGAAAGTTACGGGGCCAGGAGTGAATAGTGGTGTTGGGCGGGGAAGAAGATAACAAAGGAAATGTGAGCGGAAAGTGCGAAAAAACCAGCTGAGTTGGACCTCTTTAAGCTACCTTTATACCATTTTGCAGCGGTACCTCCTTAAAATTCTGTTCATACCGCCCAGAACTCCTATATTTACCGCAGCTCCCGTAACTTTCTTGCGGGTTGTTCCCAAACTTTTCTTGTTTACATTGATCTTGTTTACATTGTTCCTGTTTATGCATTGAGGATGTATGCATGCAGAAGGGGAAGGTGAACCTCTGCGACAAAGCAGAGAACCAAGATTCTCAATTTATGTTTGAATTGTTACCCCATTTCATTTGTTTAAAATATTTTTCCAAAAATGAAATTTAGGTTGCATTGTTTGTCAGTCCCACATAGAGAGCTACAATATTTCGTCGTTTTTAAAAAGTGTGGACACAGCAACAGTAAATAAGTTTTGAAAAAGGTCTGGGTGCAGCAAATACACTATGGTCGAGAATTTTTGTAAACATATTTGAAGTCCGATAACTCGATTTCCTATTAAGCCAGAATCTTCAATCTTGAACTATAGTAACACCTATGTAAACACACCGTGGGTGTTAAATTAAAGAAAAATAACATAATGAGCCCCGCGGATAACTACAAGTTGGTTTTAAAAAACATTTTGTTGTTGTTTTGTTGGCAAAAAGTGGTTCTATTGGGTTGACTAAAACAAAACCATCCAAGCAATTAAAAGAGAAATACCTGCCATATTTATGATTTGGCAGGTACATTCCCTTTGTACATAATTAATTTATTTCTAGAAAACCTTTGTGACTTTAATGAAATTTGTAACACGATTTTTTTAAAGAGACTTGCAGTACTTACATATATCTCTACCAATCTATAATTTTCTAGCTCCATAGAAAATAGAAAATTACTCAAATAATCGCTAACCGGGACCTCTAAAACCGATTTCCCAGATAAGATACGTTACTAATAGTGTATAATTCTTATGAAAATTCCCTACTATAATGCACTTGCTGCGTCCCGAACATTTTTTTAATCGAACACCTCGTATCTTATTGCATTTTTACATTTTCCATCGAACTATAATGCATGTTTGTAGACAAAAATTTGATAACGTTCATCGTTTTCGAGTTATTTCGATAGTTTTCCATTTTTGGCATATACCAAAAATTATTATATGGCTTTTTTACCAATATATAGCAGAGTCCCATGAAAATGACGCATGCAGATAGGTTTTCGTTTATATTATTCGTGAAAAAAAATCTAGGTCCCGTATACAATGTTTTTGTATTTCTGTAAAAATTATTGTTTGTAAAATTTTTGTGAAATTTAGGTAATAAATAATAAATGCTTAATAAGTTATTGTAACAATATTTTTGGATTTTCGTGGAAAAATTGTTAGTAAATTTTCTTGAATTTTTTTTGGTACATTTTTGTCGAAAAGCTTTTTGTGAATGATTATATCTTGGTAGGTGGGTAAATATCTTGATGTTCGGATCAGTTTTTTTCGGGAAAATTTTAAGTCTATTCTGGGAAAATTTTTGTACTTTGTCAAACAAAAAAGTTATTTTGATCAAATATGGTACATTGTTTCCACTATATAAGTTATACTGGTAACCAAATTGGATACCTGCTTTTATTGAAAAAGTCTGGACGCAGCAAGTGCCTTATGGTAGTGAATTTTCATAGAAATGATCTGGCACGAAAAACTTTTTTCTCTTTCAACGTAGAAATATAAATTTCGGTATATAGTTTCCTTTTAATGTCGTAAACTTACGTACCAAATTTGGTTACCATAGCTTTTCTATTTTTTGAGATACATTTTTTTTTCGAAAGTAAACTAAAAAATTTTCCGGAAAACCTGGTTAGATTTTCCTGGCTAACGAACTTATCCAAGCCACTTACAAAAGGATATATGCTGAATTTCATCAGAATCGGTCCATTACTTTTTGAGTTATCGGTGTGATACATACATACATACATACATATATATATATATATATATATATATATATATATATATATATATATATATATATATATATATATATATATATATATATATATATATATATATATATATAACATATAAAAATTGAAACTGACCCCGGATGTGGGTTCTAGGGGTCCTAGATCGCGCTCATTTGAAGAAATTTTTTCAAAATTCAAAAGTCGGGATCTCCTCATTAGTGAATTTTTTCTAAGAAAATTCACTAAAACGTCACGTTTGCCATTAAATTTTTTTAAATGAAAATTCACTACCGTAACGCACGGTATATGCTGAATTTCATCAGAATCGGTCCATTACTTTTTGAGTTATCGGTGTGATACATACATACATATATATATATATATATATATATATATATATATATATATATATATATATATATATATATATATATATATATATATATATATATATATATATATATATACAGGGTGTTTACGGAAATCGGGAACAATAGCTATCTTCGTTATTATTTGAGCTACAAAGTCGGTTAAATGGCCAAAGTTGACCAACTGGACACCCCGCTTCTGAATATGTCACGAATATCTAGATTGCACAACAACTGTCAACTCTGTTGACATAACCTCAATTTTTTTAAATGGAACGATATGAATATTTTGTGTTCAATCGACTCAGGGCAAGCCATTTTATACGTACACATATAATCTTTCCATCCCAGTACAATATTCCGAAGATAACTTGATCCCAAACGTTGCCAATTGTAGGTGTTTACGGAAATCGGGAACAATAGCTATCTTCGTTATTATTTGAGCTACGAAGTCGGTTAAATAGGAAAAGTTGACCAACTGGACACCCCGCTTCTGAATATGTCACGGATATCTAGATTGCACAACAACTGTCAAATCTGTTGACATAACCTCAATTTTTTTAAATGGAACGATATGAATATTTTATGTTCAATCGACTCAGGGCAAGCCATTTTATACGTACACATATAATCTTTCCATCCCAGTACAATATTCCGAAGATAACTTGATCCCAAACGTTGCCAATTGTAGGTGTTTACGGAAATCGGGAACAATAGTTATCTTCGTTATTATTTGAGCTATAAAGTCAGTTAAATGGGTAATGTTGGCCAACTGGACACCCCGCTTCTGAATATGTCACGGATATCTAGATTGCACAACAACTTTCAATTCTGTTGACATAACCTCATTTTTTTAAATAGAACGATATGAATATTTTGCGTTTAATCGACTCATGGCGAGCCACTGTACAAATACACATGTATATTTAAAACTAAATTTTATTTCCTAAAAACGAATAAATAATTACAAATATTGCTCAAAATGCCCACCGTTATGATTGAGGCATAATATTGCTCTCATCAATATATTGGACTGTATTCTTTGAAGGGTCTGTACAGAAATTCTGTTGACTGCATTCCTGATTTTTACCTTCAATTCGTCCAGACTATCCACTCTTGATGCGTAAACATCGTCCTTTATTGTACCCCATATTGAAAAGTCCAATGGGGTCAAATCGGGCGATCTTGGCGACCATTCAACTGTACCTCCATGGCCAATCCGATTTCCGTAAACACCTACAATTGGCAACGTTTGTGATCAAGTTATCTTCGGAATATTGTACAGGGATGAAAAGACTATTATGTGTACGTATAGAGTGGCTTGCCCTGAGTCGATTGAATGCAAAATATTCCTATCGTTACATTTTAAAAGATTGAGGTTATGTCAACAGATTTAACAGTTGTTGTGAAATGTAGATATCCGTGACATATTCAGAAGCGGGGTGTCCAGTTGGTCAACTTTGTCCATTTAACCGACTTGGTAGCTCAAATAATAACGAAGATAGCTATTGTTCCCGATTTCCGTAAATACCTACAATTCGCAACATTTGTGATCAAGTTATCTTCGGAATATTCTATTGGGATGGAAAGACTATTATGTGTACATATAGAATGGCTTGCCCTGAGAAGATTCAATGCAAAATATTCGTATCGTTCTATTTAAAAAAATTGAGGTTATGTCAACGGATTTGACAGTTGTTGTGCAATCTAGATATCCGTGACATATTCAGAAGGGGGGTATCCAGTTGGTCAACTTTGCTAATTTAACCCACTTCGTAGCTCAAATAATAACGAAGATAGCTATTGTTCCCGATTTCGGTAAACACCTACAATTGGCAACGTTTGGGATCAAGTTATCTACGGAATATTGTACTGGGATGGAAAGAATATTATGTATACATATAGAATGGCTTGCCCTGAGTCGATTGAACGCCAAATATTTGTATCATTCCATTTAAAAAAATTGAGGTTATGTCAACAGATTTGACAGTTGTTGTACAATCTAGATATCCGTGACATATTCGGAAGCGGGGTGTCCAGTTGGTCAACTTTGCCTATTTAATCGACTTCGTAGCTCAAATAATAACGAAGATAGCTATTGTTCCCGATTTCCGTAAACACCTACAATTGGCAACGTTTGGGATCAAGTTATCTTCGGAATATTGTACTGGGATGGAAGCACTATTATGTGTGCGTATAAAATGGCTTGCCCTGAGTCGATTGAACACAAAATATTCATATCGTTCTATTTAAAAAAAGTGAGGTTATGTCAACAGATTTGACAGTTGTTATGCAATCTAGATATCCGTGACATATTCTGAAGCGGGGTGTCCAGTTGGTCAACTTTGTCCATTTAACGGACTTGGTAGCTCAAATAATAACGAAGATAGCTATTGTTCCCTATTTCCGTAAACACCTACAATTGGCAACATTTGGGATCAAGTTATCTTCGGAATATTTAAATGGGATGGAAAGACTATTATGTGTACGTATAGAATGGCATGCCCTGAGTAGATTGAACGCAAAATATTCGTATCGTTCCATTTAAAAAAATTGAGGTTATGTCAACAGAGTTGACAGTTGTTGTGCAATCTAGATATCCGTGACATATTCAGAAGCGGGGTGTCCAGTTGGTCAACTTTGCCCATTTAACCGACTTTGTAGCTCAAATAATAACGAAGATAGCTATTGTTCCCGATTTCCGTAAACACCCTGTATATATATATATATAAACATATAAAAATTGAAACTGACCCCGGATGTGGGTTCTAGGGGTCCTAGATCGCGCTCATTTGAAGAAATTTTTTCAAAATTCAAAAGCCGGGATCTCCTCATTAGTGAATTTTTTCTAAGAAAATTCACTAAAACGTCACGTTTGCCATTAAATTTTTTTAAATGAAAATTCACTACCGTAACGCACTTGCTGCGTCGAGGCTTTTTAGTGAATTTTCGTAGAAAAAATTCACTAATGGGGATCCCGACTTTCGAATGTTGAAAAAATTTTTTCAAATGAGCGCGAACTAGGACCCCTAGAACCCATATCCGGGGTCAGTTTCAATTTTTATATGTTTATATTATATATATATATATATATATATATATATATATATATATATATATATATATATATACATATATATATATATATATATATATATATATATATATATATATATATATATATATATATATATATATATATATATATATATATATATATATATATATATATATATATATATATATATATATATATATATATATATATATATATATATATATATATATATATATATATATATATATATATATATATATATATATATATATATATATATATATATATATGTATCACACCGATCATTAAAAAAATGGGCCGATTTTGATAAAATTTGGCACGTACCTTTCTTTTGTAAATGGCTTGGATAAGTCAGTTAGTCAGGAAAATCGGACGAGGTTTTCCGGAAAAATTTTGAGTTTTCATTCGAAAAAAATTCTTATCTAAAAAAGTAATAAGCCGATTTTAATAAAATTTGGCAGGTACCTTCCTTTTGTAAATGGCTTTGACAAGTTTGTTAGTCACGAAAATCTTACGAGGTTTTCCGGGAAAATTTTGAGTTTTCATTCGAAAAATTTTTTTATCTGAAAGAATAAAGGGCCGATTTTGATAAAATTTTGCATGCACCTTCCTTTTGTAAATGGCTTTGATAAGTTCGTTAATCAGAAAAATCGGACGATGTTTTCCGAAAAAATTGAGTTTTCATTTGAAAAAAATTTTTATCTTAAAAAATAAAAAATCTATGACAACGAAATTTGGTAGGTGGGTTTACGATATAAAAAGTAAACTGTACACGAAAATTTAGATTTCTATGTTACAAGAAAAAAAAGTCATAATAAAATATTTTGTGCCACTATGAAAATTCACTACCATAACGCACTTGCTGCGTCCAGGCTTTTAATATCTTCATCAGAATCTATCGAAACGTAACTTTGTTAACGATCCATTCTACCTGCTAATTGTCAAAAGAACATAGTAGACTGCATTATGCAACCATCTGCATACTGCATATACCTACATATTATACAAGAATATGTTATATAAATTTATAGACAGTTTAGGAAGATCTTACAAGTACATGAATATATTGAAGGGAAGCTGTTTAAATGGAAATGCTTGCAGGCGTACCCGCATAACTATAAAACCTGCACATGCTTATATCACATTGCTCTTCCGTTATGTACGCGCATATGAAATTATATTTCTATACAGTCTGTCATAAATAGTAACGCCTTACCTGCCAGTCGCAAAACTGATGTGAAGAGATATCAAGTGTAATTTCGAATGTACAAATAGCTGTTTGCTTCAAACTTGATTTAACTTCTTTCAATATACTCGCATCCAGCTGGTGAGAAAAAAATTCGGGACGCAGCAAGTGCGTTATAGTAGCGAATTTTGATAAGAATTGTACACTTTTTTTTTAATTTCAACAACACACCACGAGGACTTACAGCCTAAATACTATCGTACCGTGGGTGTTGACAAGGAGGAAAAAGGCAACTTCTTAATTCTGGACTGGAAGGTTTGGGGGTTCGGAGGAGCAGGAAAAACATGTGCCGGCAAGGAATTCCACAACTTGGAAGTCCTCGGGACAAAAGAGTGGGCATAACAAGATGTTCTATGTCTGGTGACCTGGACAGTAAAAGGGTGCATTCGCTCTGTTCCCCTGGTAGATCTGTTGGCGGCAGCAGGTGGAGGAACTATGGAAGAAAGCTCCTCTGAGTAGTGCCCGTGCAGATATCTATAAAAGAGAGAGGGAGAGAGGTCACCAACGGCACATCGGTGGGCAAGGGATGGCAGCCTTTGGATGAGGGTAGGGTCACCGATGAGACGTATAGCTCTCTTTTGAATGGAGTCCAGGATAGCGAGTGTAGAAGCGGCAGCTGCACCCCAGATGTGTGAGCAGTATTCGAGGTTTGGTCTTATTTGTGAAGTATATAAGGTATAGAGATTAGGTGGCGAAAAGTATTTGCGAGCCCGGAAGCCGCTTCTGCAATTGATGTGACATGTTGGTGCCAATTAAGATTTCGATCCACAGAAATTCCAACAAGAGAAAAGGACTTATTACTTTAAATAACTTGGTTGTTCATTGTGATGGGTCTAGGGCTGGTGTATCTCTTATGGGAAAGAAAGCATGACTGATATTTGGTGGGGTTGAATTGTACAAGATTTCTACTTCCACAGTCTAATATTTTTTGGAGATCCACGGAGACAGAACCCTCCATGAGTCTGCGAGCCTCAACTATTTGGGCTAAAGGACAGGCTTAGAATATTGTATATTTGAGTGGAGGGTGCTGTCGTCCGCGTAACTGTGAAGTGGGTTGGATGTGCTAGAGAGGAGGTCAATTGATGTGGAGAAGAAACAAAGTAGGGGCTAAAGCTGAACTTTGAGGAACTCCTGCATTAATTGGATGCAGTTTAGAGGAATGGCCATCGACGACAACAGAAATGCTGTGGTTGGAGAGGAAATTTGCTGTAAAGGTACAGAGTTTTGGTGGCCACAAACACGAAAAAACATTAAAACGTGCTATTTCTCCCAAAACCTCAGAAATACGTGTAACTTAGTCACAATAACCGGCAAAACAACTGAAATAGACAATGACTTAATGCAGAATGTCAGGTTATGTGATATGATGATAAACACATGTGAGAATAGTCACAGCAGTGCTGTCATGTTGAAATAATACAGAAATTACCAACGTTCACACTAAGTCGGACAATACTGTATTTTAACTTAATTTGGTACACTGGTTGTTCCTTATGACGTACAGTATATACTAATATTCATATCACCAGCTTAAATTGAAAAAAAAACATATAAACCTTTTAAACATTTTTTGACGCACTAGACGCCAAAAAAGGCTTAAAAGATGACAAGTAATTAGCCTTACATCATTTCTGCTAAAGACGCTAGAAAGCATAAGAGATAGGTTTGCGCTGTAGAAGATCCTCACGGATCACCTCTTCCACAAAAACCAACACGCATACCAGCGGGGAAAACCAACGGAAACAGTGCTCCACGCTGTGGCGTGAAAGGTGAAAAGGTTCCTACACTATGGAGAGAGCACCTTAGCTGTGTTTTCTGATGTTGAGGGGCATTTGATAGAGTAAGGACGGATACGGTCTGCTGTGCCGCCTTGCAGGACAGGGGACCGCCTAGATCCCTTATAAGTTGGGCGGAGTGCATGCTGGAAGACAGGAGAGTTTCACTGACCTTAAGAGGCCTGGGTCTGGACGTTGGAATGACCGGGGGCTGTCCCCAGGGCAGCTGCTTTTCGCCTCATCTATGGTGCCTGGTCATGGAACGGCTCTCCGAGAATATATTCTTTGTCTAGCCATATGCTGATGATGGGATGGTCTTAGTCACCGGCAAATTCCTCAGCGTCGTCTATGCATGCATGCAAACAGTCTGTAGTATAATTAAAAGGTGATGTGGTGAGCTGGGACTCTCAGTCAACCCAGAGAAGACGGAGTTGATCCTGTTCACCAAGAATAGGAATGTGGAGGGGTTCAGGGTGCCGGTGATGTTTGGAAAACCTTCTGCGTTAGTGCGGGAGGTCAAATATCTGAGGGTGATCCTGGACTCCAAATTATCATGGGGTTCGCAAATAGAACGAGTCGTGAGAAAGGGAGGAGCGACCCTTTAGCAGTTGCGCTGTGTGATTGGGAGAACCTGGGGATTTAGTCATCGGATCCTTCATTTACACTGAGATTGTCAGGCCGAGAGTCCTTTATGGGGCAGTTGTCTGGTGGTGTAGTGTGAACCAAACTGCTATCCGGAAACTGGCCAAACTTCAAAGGTTGGCAAGTCTGGGTATCACCGGCGCTCTGAAGACGACATCCTCAGCCGCACTAGAGGTCTTACTGATGCTGCCACCGCTTCTCATCGGTATCAGAGGGGAGGCTATGGCGTCGCATCTCAGAATGCGAGACTCTGAAAACTGGTGAGGGAGCAATAACAGGACATACAAAAGTGGCCAAGGAGGTGAAAAAGGAAATACCAATTTCCACCACCAAGGTACGAAATGCAGAATATCATATAAGGCTGACTAGGACATATACCCTTAGAATCCCCAGCAAGGATCAATATAGTGAAAATGAGGTTGCTTTCCAGCCTGTTAGACTGATCTGTTTTACCGACGGATCACGGCTGGAAGAGCAGCACTCCTCCGGGGCGGGAATACTAATTTTAATAATTTTTATATAAAAGATATTTCTTTTCTTGCTCACTAAACAAAGATGTTTTTGAGCTCATTTCTAAGTTTTGTCTGAAAGGAGTTTGTTGGTCCCGTATCCCCTATATATATCACAAATTTTTTTCAAAATCAGTCGATTATTTTTGAGTTATCGATATAGATAATGTCACCGATAACTCAAAAATAATCGGCTAATTTTGAGCAAATTTTGTGAGCGCGTTCCCTTGGCAAGTGGCTTGGCCAAGTTGGTTTGCCGGGAAAATTTCTCTTTTTTTCGGAAAATGTTTGGATCCCCATAAATAACAAAGCTCTGGCAACCAAATTTGGTACGTAGTTTTACATTACAGAGCATACTACGTACCGAAATTTAGATATCTAGGTTAAAAGAAAAAAAGCTGTATGTATGTATAGAAAAAATTGATTGCCATTGCTGACCAGAGAAACGCAGAAAACCAATATATTTTGTGTCCTTAACAAAATCGATTGTAGATTACAGACAAAGAGTAAGTTTTTTTTGGCCCGAAAAGATCAAGAAGTACCAAAATTTTTATTGTTTTTTCTCCTTAAAAGATTAAAGTCGCGATTTGAAACGTAAAAATTAGCCAGTTTTAGGCAAATAACCTGAAACGAATACAGGTTATGTAGAGAAAAAGTGTGTTTTACAAAACGTTAAATTTCAGCTTCAACCGTCATTGTCCTTCATTTTACTAAAGTATTTGCAGAAAAATCATTCAAAATAGACCGTTTCTGATACTTTGGCACCAGTTTTAGTTATACAGTTTGTGGTTTAATAGTTTTTGGTTTTAGCCAATTTTCGTAGAAAAATTTCGTAATTAAGGAGACCGCGACTTTTGAATTTTGAAAAGCTCCTTTAAAATAGCGCGAGTTTTTACACCTAGAATCCACATCCTGGGTTAGTTTCAGTTTTTATCTGTTTACATATATACAGGGTGACGCATTTCTACGGTAAAGCTCAATATCTCTGTTATTATACAAGATATGAGAGAAAATTGTATATGTTAATTTTAAGGTGTCTTGACCTGCAACTTGCAAAATTATTTTTACAATCACAGCGTGACCCATAAGTCGTTGGCGGTACAAATTTTGTTTTTTATTAATCGAAAACTTCTTATATTATTCCATGTTTTCATTTTTCATCGAAATATAATGCATGTTTGTAAGAAAAAAAAATCGGGGCACAGTAAGTGCGTTTTGGTAGCGACTTTTCATTAAATGCGTCATATTTCAATAACTCGATTTGCTATTACGCTAAGGTTCTTTGGCTAGCAAAACAATTTTTTCGGTAGTATTTTTGGTTTATTTTCCACAATTTTTTGTACATTTTTAAATAATAGAGTACTTTTGATGAAATGAGGTACCTTGTTTTTACTATATAGGTTATACCGGTAACCAAATTTGTTGCCAGCTTTCATTAAAAAGGGACAAATTTGCTATTAAAAACATTTTTATGAAAATTGACTGGCTGCGTTCAGACTTTTGTTAACTAGTAATTTTATCATTATGATTTTTCACTAAGTGAAGATTGGAACCTGTGCTTAGCACTGATAAGCACACTTGAAAAACCCAAATCATCACCACACATTTCAAAAAACCTGAGATCGTTTCACTATCCAAGTTAGCGTCAGCAGAGGATGAATAATTCTAAATATCATATATCCAAAACTTTATTTATATTCTTCTGTAGGTAGTCGGTCAGTAAAGATTTAGGGAGGTTCAACGACACCAGGAGCGGCTCCTCAATAAGTGCGCCCGTGCGCGCGCACTGCCGCCTGCCGGGGAAAAAATAACATTTTTGCTATGCTATATTTTAATAAATTTTTATTTTTTTACCTCCTGCATTCTACAGATACAAACAAAATTAGTATATCGATGATCGCAGAGCCGGCAGCCATTAATACAGAATCAGAAGTATAGTGTGTTAATGGTCTCCGACGTTATATACATCCATATACACTGAGTCCTGCGTCGGTGTGTATTCTTCGGCGCTCTAACTGAATGGGAAACTTCAATGCGAAATGATCGACTATCTTCGTCAAAAACGACCGAATAAGCAATCCCGTTGTGCGATTTAAAATTCCACACTTGCAGCATAGCATTATAAGACCCAGCACTGAATCTTATAGGGCAGCCCTTTGATGTTGCGAGAATAGAATATTTGACCTTGCCCAATCGCTCCAGCTTAACGGACCAGGGTGGGACTCGGCATACAGTTATGCTGTTCTCGAATCACAGGCGTAATCGCTCATTTTATCGCCAGGACCGTATTATCTTTCTTAAAGCAATGTTATTATTGATTTGTATATAGCAAAATATTACGTAATTGAAACAACGATAACTAAATATAGTCTAAAATATAGTGTTAGTAGAAGGAATATAACTATGAGAGATTAGATCCTCGTGAATAGCATGTCGAATGATCCACTTAATGCGCTAGCAATGTTGGCAATAAACAGGTACTTTGTATTTGAAATACCGAACTTTGATGAAAGAGTTTTAGAGCAGTTAGTGGCTATAAAAAATAGACACATTTTTCGTTTAAGGAATGAGTATAGGTCTGTTATGTTATAATTTATAAACGAAAGTGAATGCTGAGTGTCGATAGAATTGTGATTTGTTTTAGTAATTATCAAATGAAAGGACTTTTTAACTACTATAACCGATAACTAGAGTAAAACTTGGTAAGTAGTTAATATTTATTAAGTTTAGTAAGTAGGTTTTTTTATAATACATGTTCAGGGAAAAAAGAGGCGAACCCTTCATTTTTTTTCTTGCGCACCCCCAATGCATTAAGGCACGAGGCGCTACTGAACGACACCAAAATTAGCATATCTCGTTTGGCAGAAATATCTGTCATCTTGTATTGTCTACCGAGGCAAAGGCTGAGGTAGAGGTACGTCCAAAAGATAATAAAATAATACAGATATTTCCGCCAAAAGAATTATGCTAATTTCAGTGTCGCTGAACTTCCCGTGACCGACTACCCGCAGAAGAATATAAATAGAGTTGTGGATATAAGATATTTAGAATTAGTGAATTTAGAATTATCATCCTCTGATGACGCTAACTTGGTTAATGAAACGATCGTCAGGTGTTTTTAAAATGTTGTGGTGATTAGGGTTCTCCAAGTGTGCTTATTATGATTTTGTTATGGTTACCATTGTTATAAATTGCAGAGAAGAAAAAACAAGAACTTGTGAAGCCACAGAAGAAGTCTCTACATCTGTATTTATTTGTGTTAACTAAAAAGTTACCAAGCGTTTTTAAAATCGTTTAAGTGCTAATCCTGTTCCTCGAGAAATCCCGTTATTTATTAAACCAATAAACTCGAGATACCCTCATCAATAAATCTAGGCATAATTTTCTATGCTAAATTTCCTTCTATATATCTCCAGAAAGGTGGCAACTGTATCAATTGCTGTGCGGCTATTCGTATACGCTTTGGCAAATATATATCTTGTACACGTACTTCGCCCAACAGATATTTATATAGATTTTACGATGTACACAGATGGGTTAAGGGCATAAGGGCACGCTCAGCCCTTTCGGTCCAGACCCACATCGAATTGCTGACTGGAATCAGAATGGAAGCCAGCCCCGGAATAGATATGTACTGGAGGCGGCAGGAAATGGTGGAATAATAACATTAGGACGTTATTATGAGGGAATATTATGGCGTAATCACATTCCGCCGTGAAATATTTAGAGTTACGTGTCGGTTTGCGGTGTCTAACCTTTACGCACACAAAATGCAACACTAACAGAAAAGAAGAGCACACACAGTAGCGTTTCCTTAGCTAAAAACAGGTGCAACTTAATTTATTTAATGTATGAACAACAACAGAAAAGAGCAGCACGCACAGTAGCGTTTGCTGAGGTAAAAACAGGTGCAACTTAATTCATTTAATGTATGAATTTATTGCTTATTTAAATCAAAATTAGAATTAGATAATAAGAACATCATCGCCGTGCAGGGCCCGATCTAGGGGGGGGCAGACCGGGCAAATGCCCAGGGCGGCAAAAATGAGGGGCGGCAAAATTGAGGGCGGTTGTATGGAGAAAAATCTTATAAAAAATACACTGCTCAACACTGTAGATAAATGAAGAGCGAAAGTCGAATGTAGTGAATTTTATACGGCAAAAATAGCAAAATTAAAATTCTTACTAAAAAATTTAGAGCAAAAAAAATATTTTTTTTAAAACACAATTCACAAAATATTGTAAAACAGCACAGTAAAAAGTTCCATTCTCGACAAAAAAAATGTTTTTAGCCCCTGTAAATTCGTAGAGGGACCAATATGTATTACTGTGCTGAGTTTAAATTTCTTAACGCTGTCTTAAATAATACACTGGGAATGAAGGAAATAGGGAACAAGGGAAGGTCAGTAGCACAACAAATATTCAATAATAAGCTAGGCAGACAAATTTAACCCATTTTTTATTACTTCTTGGAATTACTTTTGCTTTCTTTATATTTGGACATGCCTATGAAGGCAAGTGTTAATAAGATGAATGATGAATGGAATGAGAAGATAGTATGTCATAATAAGTTTACAGTACAATTCAATATTCAATATTACAGAAACTCAAATAGCACCAATAGTGCACCATAAAGAATAAAGAAGTGTTAAAGTGTTTTTCTATTTTATATTTCATAAGGTTCATATAATAGTTATATGCCAAGTGTGTAAGTTGTGTTCTGAAGTAGAATAGTGGTTGCTGGTGAGTTGGTGATAAATAAATCGTACATATATTAAAGTGCCTGTGTGAATTGTGAATTTACTAAGTAAGTATCTACCTACCTATTTATTAATTAATTATTGGTTCTTAGTTTGATGTAGAAACAAAAAGTCTGGACGCAGCAAGTGCGTTATGGTAGTGAATTTTCATAGAAATGGTCTAGCACCAAATATTTTTTTTTACTTTTTTTCTTTTAACATAGAAATATAAATTTCGGTATATAGTTTCCTTTTAATACCGTAAATTTACGTACCAAATTTGGTTACCATAGCGTTTCTATTTTTTGAGATCATTTTTTTTTACGAAAGAAAACCCAAAATTTTCCCGGAAAACCTGGTTAGATTTTCCTGGCTAACGAACTTATCCAAGCCATTTGTAAAAGCAAGGTACATGCAAAATTTTATCAAAATCGGTCTATTAATTTTTTAGTTATCGGTGTGATACATACATACATATACATATATATATATATATATATATATATATATATATATATATATATATATATATATATATATATATATATATATATATATATATATATATATATATATACATATATATATATATACATATATATACATATATATATATATATATATAAACATATAAAAACTGAAACTGACCCCGGATATGTGTTCTAGGCGTCCTAGAGCGCGCTCAATTGAAGAAATTTTTTCAAAATTCAAAACTCAGGATCTCCTCATTAGTGAATTTTTTCTAAGAAAATTCACTAAAATTTTATTTCAATGGAACTTTTCTATCATTTTGTTTCAAAGTCAAATAAAAGGGGTTTACCCTATGACGGCAGTATTATTAATAATTTTTATCTGGTTGTTTGATATAAAAAAACCCATAAAAGCCTGGACGCAGCAAGTGCGTTATGGTAGTGAATTTTCATAGAAATGATCTCTCACCAAATATTTTATTATAACTTTTTTTGTTGTAACATAGAAATTTAAATTGTGGTGTACAGTTTATTACTTTTTACATCATAAACCTACTTACCAAATTTGGTTATCGTAGCTTTTTTATCTTTTGAGAATTTTTTTTTCTTCGAATGGAAACTCAAAATTTTCCCGAAAAACCTCGTCCGATTTTCCTGACTAACGAACCTATCCAAGTCATTTAGAAAAGTAAGGCACATGCCAAATTTTATTAAAATCGGTCCATTATTTTTTGAGTTATCAGTGTGATACATACATATATATATAATATATATATATATATATATATATATATATATATATATATATATATATATATATATATATATATACAGTGTGGAACAGCCAAATGGAATAAATTCGATAACGGATAAATGAGGGCGTGTTGGGAAAAACGCTTGGACACGTCGATTTGTATTTTTAACTGGGCATCTTTTTCAAGAAAAAAAAATTATATAGGGTGCGTCATGTGACAGTGGCCAATACCAACTTTCTTATTTTAAATACAAGCCCCTGTATATTATTAATTTTTTGGATTCTTCAGAAAATTCTAGACATAATTCATGTACAATGTTCTATACCTATCTTCAACTGTTTCGGAAATATTAAGTATTTTCAGATTTATTACAGAAATTAACATTAAAAATAGAAAATTATTTTATTTCACAAATTCGCTACATTGCATTCAATACTTATTTCCCATTCAGCTCTTGATAATGAGAAAGTAAACAAAAACCATTCCTGCGTTTCTTTTTACTGATATGAAATGAAACAAAAACAAAAACAGTTTTCTTTCTGTTCGTATAAAACTCGTAGCCTTAGCAACTTGTTGTCTGCCTGCATGACAGTAGTGATTAGTGTCAGTGCTATTGTCGTTTGAATTTCGTTAACTGTACGTAATAATATCAGAAAAATGGTTCATTTAACAGAAATGCACAAAATAACCATTCTACAAATGATTGGTTATGGAGATAACACACGGACACAGATGGAAGTGTCTCGCTTATTTCACGAAAAATTTCCAAATTTGCCGCCTGTATCCCAAGGAACAATTAGCAAAATAGAAAAGTAGTTTCGCGAGCTTGGTCATGTGAGACAGATAAAAAAAGTAGCTGCCAATGCAGTAAGTGATGATACGAAATTGGATATTACGCTTGAGTTTCAAGAAAACCCACATACTTCTGGTCGACAAGCAGCCCAACTATTCAACGTTAGCCACACAGCAATTTTTCGAACATTAAAGGAAAGTAAAATGCATCCCTATAAAATGATACCAACTCAGGAGCTCATGGAGGACGATTTCGATAGGAGAACGTATTTTTGTGAACAAATGATGGCAATGTTAGATAACAATGTGATCCAATTAGAAGATGTTTTGTTTTCTGATGAGAGCACATTTACACTTCACGGTCATGTTAATCGTCAAAATTGCCGCTATTGGTCTAATGAGAATCCTCATTGGATGAGAGAGGAACATACGCAATATCCTGAAAAAGTTAATGTTTGGGCAGTTTGGGTCCCTTTTTCATTGATGGCAACTTGAATGGGGATAAATATTTAGAACTGCTCCAAAATAATGTAGTGCCAACTTTGACAAACTTATATCCAGATCCAGCAAACCCACAAGTTCCTGCCAATAAAATATGGTTTCAGCAAGATGGAGCACCGCCCCATTACCAAATCAATGTCCGGCAGTACCTGAACCAAATTTTTCCAAATCGGTGGATAGGGAGGCGCGGATCGATAGAATGGCCAGCACGATCTCCTGATCTGTCACTATTAGACTACTTTTTGTGGGGATATGTCAAAAGTATTGTATACAAAACTAAGCCCCTCAACTTAGATGACTTAAAAAGACGAATCACGCTTGCGATTAGATCAGTCACGCCTGAGATGTTGAGTAATGTTAGAAGACATTTCTATACCAGATTAGCATGTTGCCAAGATGTTCGTGGCGAGCATTTTGAACATTTACTACATTGACATTAATTTTTTTTTGTTTTTTAAATTATTAAGAAATAATCAGTATTTCTTATTAGAATTTGTGAAATAAAATAATTTTCTATTTTTAATGTTAATTTTTGTAATAAATCTGAAAATACTTAATATTTCCGAAACAGTTGAAGATAGGTATAGGACATTGTACATGAATTATGTCTAGAATTTTCTGAAGAATCCAAAAAATTAATAATATACAGGGGCTTGTATTTAAAATAAGAAAGTTGGTATTGGCCACTGTCACATGACGCACCCTATATAATTTTTTTTTCTTGAAAAAGATGCGCAGTTAAAAATACAAATCGACGTGTCCAAGCGTTTTTCCCAACACGCCCTCATTTATCCGTTATCGAATTTATTCCATTTGGCTGTTCCACACTGTATATATATATATATATATATATATATATATATATATATATATATATATATATATATATATATATATATATATATAAACATATAAAAATTGAAACTGACCCTGGATATGGGTTCTAGGGGTCCTAGTTCGCGTTCATTTGCAACAATTTTTTCAAGATTCAAAAGTCGGGATCTCCCCAATGAGGTACACATCACATCTATTTAAAAATTTCGGAGTTGCAGGTGTAGGTGTGAAGTTTTCACGTTGCAGGATGAAATTTGTAATAAAAAAATGACGTGTTTTGGGATTCCTTATAAATATGCACAATAATTGAGCTACTGAATTTATTCCATTTGGCTTTTCCACACTGTGTGTGTGCAGGGCCCGATCTAGCTTTTTCGCCGCCCCGGGCAAAAATAATATTTGCTGCCCTTTACAATGATACTTTATAAGTCATAAACATTTTATTCCAGAGGTGGGATGGTGCAAATTGCGACTTAAAAAAAGAGGTTATTATTTTGACCCGTATGTATCCAATGTTGTTGGAATTGAATAATATTCACATATGTTTTTGAAGAGTATACTAAATTTCATGAGTATATGTATGTATGTAGGTGTTTTTTAAGAAAGTCCGGACTGGACTAAAACAATTATTTTTTATCGATTTATGTATCTTTTAACTTAGATAACAGTGAATATTTTGCATCAAAATCGGTTTAGAAGTTCAAAGATGTGGACCAAATGTTATATGAAGTCGGTTTATGTTTATGTAACTTTTGTTACATCGACTATGCAGTTTGGATGAATGGAAAAAAACAAAAAAAAATGATTTTTTTAAATTTAATACAAGTAAAAAACTCAGTTATGTAGAGCCACAAAACGAATTCGTCATTCTTAAAAGATAAACAAATTAAATTAAAGCACTTTGTTTCGGAGAATATTAAACTCTGTCAAGTAACTAAAATAATTTTCTTCGCACTTTTTGTTCTGCAAAATCTTTAATAATTTGTGATAAGTTTATACTGTCACAAATCTTATGTTCCATTGAAATCATAGCCAATCCAGATAATCTTTTTTGTGTCATGGTGGACCGCAGATAATTTTTTATTATTTTTAATTTAGAAAAACTTCTTTCACCACTTGCAACTGTTACTGGTAAAGTCAAAAGAATTCTGAGAGCGATACTGATATTTGGACCAAATCTTAAATCTGTTATAAATTTTAAAACATCTTGGGGAGACAAATTAGTATCTAAAATCATAGAAAGAACTGATAACTTCTCTGAAAGTTCTAATCCATTTATGTCAGATGAGGCCTCGTGGGTTAAAATAGTTTCGAGGTTCTTACATTGTTCTAACAATTCATCTTTTGGTAGTTCTCTTAAGGCATATATGTTATATAAAAAAGCAAAATGTTTACTATGCTCAGAAATCTGGGAAAACCTTAACTCCAAGGAGTTTATAGGTGTATCTATAATGTGAAAAAATACTTCGATTTTATATTTTTGACGAGGATTAGTGATTGGTTCATCATTACACTCGTAACCAAATTGCTTCTTTTTAGATCGAACACGATGTTTAGGCACATTTTCAAAATCTAACACCTCACTGTCCAATTCAGTAGCCAAGGTTTTGGCGTCTTCAATAACTTGAATAAAATACTCATCTGACCGTGAGTTTTCAAAGAAAACTTTGGTGTTTTTTAGTAATTTAATGACGGAAACTAACTCAAAATCTTTACTTTGCATTAACTTACTCACAGGATTTATCCGATTCAAAGTTTCATACCAAATTATTACAGAGCACAAAAATTTAAACTGTTTAATTTGATTTAACAAACCTGAAGCTTCGTCTCGTGTAGAGGTATCCATATCTGTGTTTTGGTAAACACTGAACAGTGCATCGTAAACTTGCCCTATTTGATGTCTTAGTGGTTTTATTGCCTCGATTCGACTTTCCCATCTCGTGTCACTAAGTGGTTTCAGAGTAATACCTTTTACATTCATCAAAAGAATTGACCATCTCAACGTTGAAGAGGCAAAGAAAACGTATATCTTTTGCACAATATTAAAAAAGTTTGTAGCTTCCAGTGAAGACTTTGCCATATCGTTTACTACTAAGTTCAAAGAATGGCTACTGCAAGGGACATAAAATGCCCGTGGATTGATGTTTCTTATCCTGGCTTGGACCCCACTTCGAATACCTTTCATATTGGATCCATTATCGTACCCTTGCCCTCTTATGTTTTCTAAAGGCAATCCAAGTGCTGATAATTGTTGTAAGATAACTTCTGTTAGTTCGAAACCTGTAGCTTTTTCGATTGGTATAAATCCTAAAAAACTTTCGTTTATCACAATTTCTGATGTTCTTGGGTGGCATTCGGTTTCATTAATAGAAATATACCTAATTATCAGGGTCATCTGCTCTGTTTTACTAGCGTCCGGGGTACAATCTAAAATTATAGAATAGTATTTCGATTTTATAATAGCTTTCAAAATATGGCTTTTTATACTGTCTTCCATTGTATTAATGAACTCATTCTGAATGGTTTTACTTAAGTAGATTGCTTGTTTTTCCTCTTTCTGCAAAACTCTGCGTACATGTTCCTGCATAACAGGATCCAATTCGGCTAACAGCTCTACTAGTTTTAAGAAGTTACCATTGTTAGATTGATACAGATTATCAGTAGTACCTTGAAAAGCCAAGCCACCTTTTGCCAACATTTTAATGATTGAGGCAATACGCAACAAAACTCCATTCCAGTGTTCTATTTCTGATCTAATTATTCTCTGTGATTCGGCATCTATCGTATGCGACGATTTGAGCCTACGTGAAAGTTCGAACCAAGATTTCACAGCTTCTAGGTGATTTTTTGATGTCTCATGACATTTAAGCGTATCACCTACATGCTTCCAATTTTTGTAGCCACCTTCAGATAGACCGGAAGTTGTAGTTGTATTAAATATTTTGCAGCAAAAACAATACAGTGAATTTCGTGCCACAGAATACACAAGCCAATCTCTCAAAATTTCCGCACCGTTATTAAGCTTTCTCTTATAATATCTCGAAGTAAACCTTCGACCATTGTTATCTCGTGGAAATTCATATTCATAAAATGGGTTAGGACAACCTCTATTTACTAAATATATTCTTTCTGCATCTGTCATTCTATCGGGCCACATTGCTGGATCGGCATCCAAAGAGAACGTTGGACCTATTGAAACACTTGTAGTTGCAATAGCACCTTCACCTGTAATAGCGCTTGACCCAGAAGCAGCAGGTTCACAGCAGATAATTTTTGGTGTACCTTCGTCATGTGGATTACTCGGGGCCGCAGCTGCTAGATCGGTTTCTCGTAATAGGTGTATGGGTTACGATGGTTTGTTAAGCTCACCTTTCTTCAAGAAGGATTCTAATGACCCTGCTTGCTTTTGTCGCTCTGCATCTTTTTCGAGCCTTCGTTTTTTATATTGGTATCCCGACAAGCGTGATCTACCGCCAGCCATTTTGTACTATAAAATTAAAACTATATATTAAATTCAAATAGATGTAATATAAGCCTATAAATACCACATTGGTTAGGCACCTACTCATCTACTTGAGCTTTAATAAAATTGAATTGAATTATGAATAATCGGCTATATAAATCAAACAGGATTTTTGCTTAGGTTGTATTGTAATAACTGATAGCTGTCTTCCTGATCATCATTTGAACCACAACATTATTTATTATTCAAAAAAATGAGTAGGTACCTTACTTTTATATTCTCTATTATTTCGGGTAACTTGTTTGAGACCTAAAGTTGCGCTCCCCTGCGGCAACCCGGTAACGTTTCGCAGCTGAAATTAACGTGGTCTACATCTATAGGTAGTAATCAACAAGATTACCCTGTTTCGTATTAGTGAATTTTCGTAGAAAAAATTCACTAATGAGGAGATCCCGACTTTTGAATTTTGAAAAATTTTTTGAAAATGAGCGCGAACTAGGACCCCTAGAACCCATATCCGGGGTCAGTTTCAATTTATATATATATATATATATATATATATATATATATATATATATATATATATATATATATATATATATATATATATATATATATATATATATATATATATATATATATATATATATATATGTATGTATGTATCACACCGATAACTCAAAAAATAATAGGCCGAATTTTTATAAAATTTGGCACGTAGCTTCCTTTTGTAAATGGCTTGGATAAGTTCGTTAGCCAGGAAAATCGGACGAGGTTTTCCGGGAAAATTTTGAGTTTTCATTCTAAAAAAAATTTTATCTCAAAAAATAAAAAAGCTATGATAACCAAACTTGGTAGGTAGGTTTACGATATAAAAAGTAAGCTATACACCAAAATTAAGATTTCGATGTTACAAGAAAAAAAAGTTATAATAAAATATTTTCCTTACACATCGTTTTAGTCTATTGTAATTATTATTAAAAGTCAATAGTTTCTTTAATTATCATAACGAGCAGATTTCGTCTTTGTAAATAGCTATTAGTCAATGATCCCTGCTGCAGATATCGTATTTGTTACATCCAAATCATGTTTACAATAAAAGTCTGGACACAGCAAGTGCGTTTACGGTAGTTATTGAATTTTAAAAAGATTTCTGCAAATGAGTGCAAACTAGGCCCTCGTAGAATCAATATCCGGGTTTAGTTTCAGTTTTTATTTGTTTATCTGTATACAAGATACGAGAAAAATTGTAGACGTTAATTATAGGGTGTCTTGAGCAGCATCTTATCAAATTATTTTGGTAATCACAGGGGATCGATAAGTCGTTGGTGACACCTAAATTTTTTTTCGCACACCCTTATATTATTGCATTTTCTATCGAAATATGACGCATGTTTGTAAGAAAAGACGCAGTAAGTGCGCTTTGGTAGCGAATTTTCATTAAATGCGTCAAATTTCAATAGCTTAATTTGCTACTTGCCTAAGGTTTGTTGGCTAGGAAACCAGGAAACATTTAAAGTTTATTTTAGAATTTTTTTAATAAATATTCAAACAATAGGTTATTTTAATAAAATATGGTACATTGGTTCTACTATATAGGTTATACCAGTAACCAATTTTTTTAAAGGCAGGTCATGTTATCTGAATACATTAAATCTTAATTGTAAAATGTAACAGAAAATAGCATTAGTAGCGAATTTTAGGAGAAAAGATTCGCTTATGATGAGATGTTAATTACCACAGAGAAAGATAGCTAATATATAAACTCAAAATGCCTGACAAAATGCATTTACACAACATTTTACATATTACAGACACACACACAGTGTGGAAAAGCCAAATGGAATAAATTCAGTATCTCAATTATTGTGCATATTTATAAGGAATCCCAAAACACGTCATTTTTTTATTACAAATTTCATCCTGCAACGTGAAAACTTCACACCTACACCTGCACCTCCGAAATTTTTAAATAGATGTGATGTGTACCTCATTGGGGAGATCCCGACTTTTGAATCTTGAAAAAATTGTTGCAAATGAACGCGAACTAGGACCCCTAGAACCCATATCCAGGGTCAGTTTCAATTTTTATATGTTTATATATATATATATATATATATATATATATATATATATATATATATATATATATATATATATATATATATATATATATATATATATATGTATGTATCACACTGATAACTCAAAAAATAATGGACCGATTTTAATAAAATTTGGCATGTGCCTTACTTTTCTAAATGACTTGGATAGGTTCGTTAGTCAGGAAAATCGGACGAGGTTTTTCGGGAAAATTTTGAGTTTCCATTCGAAGAAAAAAAAATTCTCAAAAGATAAAAAAGCTACGATAACCAAATTTGGTAAGTAGGTTTATGATGTAAAAAGTAATAAACTGTACACCACAATTTAAATTTCTATGTTACAACAAAAAAAGTTATAATAAAATATTTGGTGAGAGATCATTTCTATGAAAATTCACTACCATAACGCACTTGCTGCGTCCAGGCTTTTATGGGTTTTTTTATATCAAACAACCAGATAAAAATTATTAATAATACTGCCGTCATAGGGTAAACCCCTTTTATTTGACTTTGAAACAAAATGATAGAAAAGTTCCATTGAAATAAAATTTTAGTGAATTTTCTTAGAAAAAATTCACTAATGAGGAGATCCTGAGTTTTGAATTTTGAAAAAATTTCTTCAATTGAGCGCGCTCTAGGACGCCTAGAACACATATCCGGGGTCAGTTTCAGTTTTTATATGTTTATATATATATATATATATATATATATATATATATATATATATATATATATATATATATATATATATATATATGTATATATATATATGTATATATATATATGTATATATATATATATATATATATATATATATATATATATATATATATATATATATATATATATATATATATATATATATGTATATGTATGTATGTATCACACCGATAACTAAAAAATTAATAGACCGATTTTGATAAAATTTTGCATGTACCTTGCTTTTACAAATGGCTTGGATAAGTTCGTTAGCCAGGAAAATCTAACCAGGTTTTCCGGGAAAATTTTGGGTTTTCTTTCGTAAAAAAAATGATCTCAAAAAATAGAAACGCTATGGTAACCAAATTTGGTACGTAAATTTACGGTATTAAAAGGAAACTATATACCGAAATTTATATTTCTATGTTAAAAGAAAAAAAGTAAAAAAAAATATTTGGTGCTAGACCATTTCTATGAAAATTCACTACCATAACGCACTTGCTGCGTCCAGACTTTTTGTTTCTACATCAAACTAAGAACCAATAATTAATTAATAAATAGGTAGGTAGATACTTACTTAGTAAATTCACAATTCACACAGGCACTTTAATATATGTACGATTTATTTATCACCAACTCACCAGCAACCACTATTCTACTTCAGAACACAACTTACACACTTGGCATATAACTATTATATGAACCTTATGAAATATAAAATAGAAAAACACTTTAACACTTCTTTATTCTTTATGGTGCACTATTGGTGCTATTTGAGTTTCTGTAATATTGAATATTGAATTGTACTGTAAACTTATTATGACATACTATCTTCTCATTCCATTCATCATTCATCTTATTAACACTTGCCTTCATAGGCATGTCCAAATATAAAGAAAGCAAAAGTAATTCCAAGAAGTAATAAAAAATGGGTTAAATTTGTCTGCCTAGCTTATTATTGAATATTTGTTGTGCTACTGACCTTCCCTTGTTCCCTATTTCCTTCATTCCCAGTGTATTATTTAAGACAGCGTTAAGAAATTTAAACTCAGCACAGTAATACATATTGGTCCCTCTACGAATTTACAGGGGCTAAAAACATTTTTTTTGTCGAGAATGGAACTTTTTACTGTGCTGTTTTACAATATTTTGTGAATTGTGTTTTAAAAAAAATATTTTTTTTGCTCTAAATTTTTTAGTAAGAATTTTAATTTTGCTATTTTTGCCGTATAAAATTCACTACATTCGACTTTCGCTCTTCATTTATCTACAGTGTTGAGCAGTGTATTTTTTATAAGATTTTTCTCCATACAACCGCCCTCAATTTTGCCGCCCCTCATTTTTGCCGCCCTGGGCATTTGCCCGGTCTGCCCCCCCCTAGATCGGGCCCTGTGTGTGTGTCTGTAATATGTAAAATGTTGTGTAAATGCATTTTGTCAGGCATTTTGAGTTTATATATTAGCTATCTTTCTCTGTGGTAATTAACATCTCATCATAAGCGAATCTTTTCTCCTAAAATTCGCTACTAATGCTATTTTCTGTTACATTTTACAATTAAGATTTAATGTATTCAGATAACATGACCTGCCTTTAAAAAAATTGGTTACTGGTATAACCTATATAGTAGAACCAATGTACCATATTTTATTAAAATAACCTATTGTTTGAATATTTATTAAAAAAATTCTAAAATAAACTTTAAATGTTTCCTGGTTTCCTAGCCAACAAACCTTAGGCAAGTAGCAAATTAAGCTATTGAAATTTGACGCATTTAATGAAAATTCGCTACCAAAGCGCACTTACTGCGTCTTTTCTTACAAACATGCGTCATATTTCGATAGAAAATGCAATAATATAAGGGTGTGCGAAAAAAAATTTAGGTGTCACCAACGACTTATCGATCCCCTGTGATTACCAAAATAATTTGATAAGATGCTGCTCAAGACACCCTATAATTAACGTCTACAATTTTTCTCGTATCTTGTATACAGATAAACAAATAAAAACTGAAACTAAACCCGGATATTGATTCTACGAGGGCCTAGTTTGCACTCATTTGCAGAAATCTTTTTAAAATTCAATAACTACCGTAAACGCACTTGCTGTGTCCAGACTTTTATTGTAAACATGATTTGGATGTAACAAATACGATATCTGCAGCAGGGATCATTGACTAATAGCTATTTACAAAGACGAAATCTGCTCGTTATGATAATTAAAGAAACTATTGACTTTTAATAATAATTACAATAGACTAAAACGATGTGTAAGGAAAATATTTTATTATAACTTTTTTTTCTTGTAACATCGAAATCTTAATTTTGGTGTATAGCTTACTTTTTATATCGTAAACCTACCTACCAAGTTTGGTTATCATAGCTTTTTTATTTTTTGAGATAAAATTTTTTTTAGAATGAAAACTCAAAATTTTCCCGGAAAACCTCGTCCGATTTTCCTGGCTAACGAACTTATCCAAGCCATTTACAAAAGGAAGCTACGTGCCAAATTTTATAAAAATTCGGCCTATTATTTTTTGAGTTATCGGTGTGATACATACATACATATATATATATATATATATATATATATATATATATATATATATATATATATATATATATATATATATATATATATATATATATATATATATATATATATATATATATAAATTGAAACTGACCCCGGATATGGGTTCTAGGGGTCCTAGTTCGCGCTCATTTTCAAAAAATTTTTCAAAATTCAAAAGTCGGGATCTCCTCATTAGTGAATTTTTTCTACGAAAATTCACTAATACGAAACAGGGTAATCTTGTTGATTACTACCTATAGATGTAGACCACGTTAATTTCAGCTGCGAAACGTTACCGGGTTGCCGCAGGGGAGCGCAACTTTAGGTCTCAAACAAGTTACCCGAAATAATAGAGAATATAAAAGTAAGGTACCTACTCATTTTTTTGAATAATAAATAATGTTGTGGTTCAAATGATGATCAGGAAGACAGCTATCAGTTATTACAATACAACCTAAGCAAAAATCCTGTTTGATTTATATAGCCGATTATTCATAATTCAATTCAATTTTATTAAAGCTCAAGTAGATGAGTAGGTGCCTAACCAATGTGGTATTTATAGGCTTATATTACATCTATTTGAATTTAATATATAGTTTTAATTTTATAGTACAAAATGGCTGGCGGTAGATCACGCTTGTCGGGATACCAATATAAAAAACGAAGGCTCGAAAAAGATGCAGAGCGACAAAAGCAAGCAGGGTCATTAGAATCCTTCTTGAAGAAAGGTGAGCTTAACAAACCATCGTAACCCATACACCTATTACGAGAAACCGATCTAGCAGCTGCGGCCCCGAGTAATCCACATGACGAAGGTACACCAAAAATTATCTGCTGTGAACCTGCTGCTTCTGGGTCAAGCGCTATTACAGGTGAAGGTGCTATTGCAACTACAAGTGTTTCAATAGGTCCAACGTTCTCTTTGGATGCCGATCCAGCAATGTGGCCCGATAGAATGACAGATGCAGAAAGAATATATTTAGTAAATAGAGGTTGTCCTAACCCATTTTATGAATATGAATTTCCACGAGATAACAATGGTCGAAGGTTTACTTCGAGATATTATAAGAGAAAGCTTAATAACGGTGCGGAAATTTTGAGAGATTGGCTTGTGTATTCTGTGGCACGAAATTCACTGTATTGTTTTTGCTGCAAAATATTTAATACAACTACAACTTCCGGTCTATCTGAAGGTGGCTACAAAAATTGGAAGCATGTAGGTGATACGCTTAAATGTCATGAGACATCAAAAAATCACCTAGAAGCTGTGAAATCTTGGTTCGAACTTTCACGTAGGCTCAAATCGTCGCATACGATAGATGCCGAATCACAGAGAATAATTAGATCAGAAATAGAACACTGGAATGGAGTTTTGTTGCGTATTGCCTCAATCATTAAAATGTTGGCAAAAGGTGGCTTGGCTTTTCAAGGTACTACTGATAATCTGTATCAATCTAACAATGGTAACTTCTTAAAACTAGTAGAGCTGTTAGCCGAATTGGATCCTGTTATGCAGGAACATGTACGCAGAGTTTTGCAGAAAGAGGAAAAACAAGCAATCTACTTAAGTAAAACCATTCAGAATGAGTTCATTAATACAATGGAAGACAGTATAAAAAGCCATATTTTGAAAGCTATTATAAAATCGAAATACTATTCTATAATTTTAGATTGTACCCCGGACGCTAGTAAAACAGAGCAGATGACCCTGATAATTAGGTATATTTCTATTAATGAAACCGAATGCCACCCAAGAACATCAGAAATTGTGATAAACGAAAGTTTTTTAGGATTTATACCAATCGAAAAAGCTACAGGTTTCGAACTAACAGAAGTTATCTTACAACAATTATCAGCACTTGGATTGCCTTTAGAAAACATAAGAGGGCAAGGGTACGATAATGGATCCAATATGAAAGGTATTCGAAGTGGGGTCCAAGCCAGGATAAGAAACATCAATCCAAGGGCATTTTATGTCCCTTGCAGTAGCCATTCTTTGAACTTAGTAGTAAACGATATGGCAAAGTCTTCACTGGAAGCTACAAACTTTTTTAATATTGTGCAAAAGATATACGTTTTCTTTGCCTCTTCAACGTTGAGATGGTCAATTCTTTTGATGAATGTAAAAGGTATTACTCTGAAACCACTTAGTGACACGAGATGGGAAAGTCGAATCGAGGCAATAAAACCACTAAGACATCAAATAGGGCAAGTTTACGATGCACTGTTCAGTGTTTACCAAAACACAGATATGGATACCTCTACACGAGACGAAGCTTCAGGTTTGTTAAATCAAATTAAACAGTTTAAATTTTTGTGCTCTGTAATAATTTGGTATGAAACTTTGAATCGGATAAATCCTGTGAGTAAGTTAATGCAAAGTAAAGATTTTGAGTTAGTTTCCGTCATTAAATTACTAAAAAACACCAAAGTTTTCTTTGAAAACTCACGTTCAGATGAGTATTTTATTCAAGTTATTGAAGACGCCAAAACCTTGGCTACTGAATTGGACAGTGAGGTGTTAGATTTTGAAAATGTGCCTAAACATCGTGTTCGATCTAAAAAGAAGCAATTTGGTTACGAGTGTAATGATGAACCAATCACTAATCCTCGTCAAAAATATAAAATCGAAGTATTTTTTCACATTATAGATACACCTATAAACTCCTTGGAGTTAAGGTTTTCCCAGATTTCTGAGCATAGTAAACATTTTGCTTTTTTATATAACATATATGCCTTAAGAGAACTACCAAAAGATGAATTGTTAGAACAATGTAAGAACCTCGAAACTATTTTAACCCACGAGGCCTCATCTGACATAAATGGATTAGAACTTTCAGAGAAGTTATCAGTTCTTTCTATGATTTTAGATACTAATTTGTCTCCCCAAGATGTTTTAAAATTTATAACAGATTTAAGATTTGGTCCAAATATCAGTATCGCTCTCAGAATTCTTTTGACTTTACCAGTAACAGTTGCAAGTGGTGAAAGAAGTTTTTCTAAATTAAAAATAATAAAAAATTATCTGCGGTCCACCATGACACAAAAAAGATTATCTGGATTGGCTATGATTTCAATGGAACATAAGATTTGTGACAGTATAAACTTATCACAAATTATTAAAGATTTTGCAGAACAAAAAGTGCGAAGAAAATTATTTTAGTTACTTGACAGAGTTTAATATTCTCCGAAACAAAGTGCTTTAATTTAATTTGTTTATCTTTTAAGAATGACGAATTCGTTTTGTGGCTCTACATAACTGAGTTTTTTACTTGTATTAAATTTAAAAAAATCATTTTTTTTTGTTTTTTTCCATTCATCCAAACTGCATAGTCGATGTAACAAAAGTTACATAAACATAAACCGACTTCATATAACATTTGGTCCACATCTTTGAACTTCTAAACCGATTTTGATGCAAAATATTCACTGTTATCTAAGTTAAAAGATACATAAATCGATAAAAAATAATTGTTTTAGTCCAGTCCGGACTTTCTTAAAAAACACCTACATACATACATATACTCATGAAATTTAGTATACTCTTCAAAAACATATGTGAATATTATTCAATTCCAACAACATTGGATACATACGGGTCAAAATAATAACCTCTTTTTTTAAGTCGCAATTTGCACCATCCCACCTCTGGAATAAAATGTTTATGACTTATAAAGTATCATTGTAAAGGGCAGCAAATATTATTTTTGCCCGGGGCGGCGAAAAAGCTAGATCGGGCCCTGTCGCCGTGGAGTTCTTCAGGACATCACTCTTGCACCCTCTTTGCTGGCTTTTCTATCTGTTAATTGGTATTTTCAAACGACCTTCAAAAAATCCAGACGCAGCATGTGCGTTATGGTAGCGAATTTTCTAAAACTGTTTTTCTTTCGGAAGCGGTTATAAGTTTAAACAGTTAATAAAAGTTGCAGAAATTGATAATAATGTATTTTGATCCTCCAGTGTGATGAATAATACCAGATGACATCCTTTCGGAAAGTGTTTATGAGCGTGTTTGCATTGTTTTATGGTAAATTGGTATTAACTGATAATAAGTATGTTAACAATTTATTTGTAATCTCAGTTTCAGCTACAGAGTGTTACGTTTTCACTAGCCAGATATTTTGGCTAAATATTGCAGAAAATTAAGTAGAGTTAGCAACATAATTTAAACAATATTTTAATGGTAACCTATTGCACAGTGTAAGTTGTACGACAGAGTCGCCATCTCGGTGCGACACCAGGCAGTATGTTGTCAGGGCAGCTCTAATAAACACAAAATGTTATAAATAGAGAGTGTGTACAACCAACCAACAATCTGGGTATTAGGGAAGAAAGGGCCAAGGCTTACAGTTTACAAAAGTACATACCATGCACTTGGTCCCGCACCGAAATGGCGACACTGTCGTACATTTCACAATGTTATAGGAGGCTGGCTACCATAGCCGTATTACTTTATAGGTGTGTTCTCGCTGTGCCTAGGATAGCGCACTGACGAGCTCTAATTAGAATGAAACCGGTCTGTGTTTCTAATTACGGTGAGAATACATATAGCCTTACATATATTGTTTCTATATTCGGGAAGAAATGGGTCGGGCTTACAATTTATTAAATTGTTGGTTTGTTGTACACAGACTTCATTCATAACATTTTGTGTTTATCAGAGCTGCCGTGACAACATACTACTTGGTTCCGCATCGAGATGGCGACCCTGTCGTACATCTCACAATATCTAGGAGGATGGCTACCTTAGCCGAATTACTTAAGGTGTATTATCGCTGAAATTAGTATAGATTTCCTCTTCCGGGCTCGCAAATACTTTTCACCAGCTAATCTCTATACCTTGTATACTTCACAAATAAGGCCAGGCCGCGAATACTGCTCCCACATCTGGGGTGCCGCTGTCGCTTCTACACTCGCTATCCTGGACTCCATTCAGAAGAGACCTATACGTCTCATCGGTGATCCTGCCCTCATCCAAAGGCTGCCATCCCGTGCCCACCGATGTGCCGTTGGTGACCTCTCTCCCTCTCTCTTTTATAGATATCTGCACGGGCACTACCCAAATGAGCTTTCTTCCATAGCTCCTCCACCTGCTGCCCCCAACAGATATATCAGAGGAACAGAGCGAATGTGCCCTTTTACTGTCCAGGTCACCAGACATAGAACATCTTGTTATGCCCCCTCTTTTGTCCCGAGGACTTCCAAGTTGTGGAATTCCTTGCCGGCACATATTTTTCCTTCTCCTCCGAACCTCCAAACCTTCAAGTCCAGAATGAACAAATTGCCTCTTTCCTCGTTGTCGACACCCACGGTACGATAGTATTTAAGCTGTGGCCCTCGTGGTGCTGTTGAAATAAAATAATTAGAGCTAAACCACTATGCGTTTCTAATGATGGTGAGAATATATCTAGAAGTTTTCGTGGTTAGAAATAACTTAGAATTCTGAATTTTTGAACTCCTGGGTTATTCAAAATTCTCTTTCATTTTAAAATATTTTCGAGATCATACCACTTCCGGTTATTCCGGAAGTCGCCATTCACTTTCTTATTTTAAATAGAACACCCGGTATATTATTCCATTTTTGGATTGCTGAGAAAATTTCATGATGGGTTTCATCAGGTTTCCCTATACTTATTTTCAACTGTTTCTTAGATATCTTGATTCCTTTGATAATTTTGAAAGATGTAGCCTTATTTTCAACACTATGCCTTTCAGCCATTTTCGACTATTTGTAAACGCTTCTGTGGTAGACCGAAGCACAAGAATTATACTTTCGAAATCCACGCTTACAATTGATGTATCGCATACAGGGTGTCCCAAATTCTATGACCAATTACATCATTTTCAAAGTTGAAAAAGTTTGTTATTTCAAATGTAACACCATGTATATTATTGGATGGTCGGATGCAGAATTTAATTCTCAATGGATTCGCTATAAGGTTCCCTATACCTATTTCCAGCGGTTATCTTGTGAATCCATATTTTTTATTTAAACGTGATTTTTGGCAGAAACCGAAACATCGTTAGCTTTCCAAAACTAAATGAACATGGCGCAAACGGCAGAAATTAACTTTAATTGGAACTTGAAAACAAAAACAGAAACTTAACAAAATTTTAAACGTTATGACAAATGAAAAACATGAAACAATTGGAACATAATGACAAGAAATTGTAAATGAATGTAAAATTACAATAATTGTGATATATGACCGCCATTTTGGTTCATACACTGCATAACTCTGTCATATACTCCTCGCGAAACAGACCTCCGAAGTTCGTGTGGACTTAGATTAGTAAACGCATCGTGAACACGATTCAATAATTCATCTCTAGTTTGTAGAGGACTAGAGTACACTAGTTCTTTTATACGGCCCCACAGGTAAAAGTCCAAGGGCGTTAAATCGGGTGATCTGGGTGGCCAGTTCCAGGGTCCCTGTGGGCCAATCCACCGATCCTCGAACATCAAGGTCAACTGATGGTGTACATCTGGAGTGGAATGTGCTGGAGCACCATCCAGCTGATACCAACTGTTTGCTCGGTCACGTGGAGGTACAGCATTTAAGAAATCACTTACAAACCCTCTGAGTATCTACAGATATCTAGCCCCATTCAAATTTTCATCATACACTTGATATGTCACTCTATTGTCCATAAGTAAACAAAAACATTAAAACTAAAGTGGTCCTGGTGATTTTGTTCCCTTATGACATGTGAATTTTTTTGTGCCCAGTAGTGATTATTCCGGCGATTTATAATTCCTTGCCTGTTGAATTTGGATTCATCAGTCCACATAATCTTATAAAGAAATCTCGGATCTTCGGTCATTTTTATGCACATGAACTCGCAAAAGTCGACTCGTCTTGCCTCATCACCAGGACGTAATCCGTGCAGCTATTTAAGAAAAAGGATGAATTTTATGTTTTCTTAATATTCTGTGGATTGATGCTCTTGAAATACCTAACTCCAGCGCTGCTCCTGAAGTTGAACTACGTGGATAAGCTTGAAAATAAGCCAATACATTCACCTCGTTATCTTCATTATCTATTACGGGCTTTAGGTGATGTCGAGTTGCCCTTACACTGCCAGTTTCCATAAATCGAGCTTCGATTCTTGCGAATTTCCCGGGAGTAATTGTTGGTAGGTCCGGATATCGTTCGTTAAATCATCTGCATGTTCTTCTGACAATTCGTCCACATTCACCATGCGTATAAAACAAATTTAACATATCATTATTGGAATATTCTTCAATATTCTCCATGTACTTTGTGAGATAATACTGCTTTGACATAAAATAAGCATTGTTTAAAATCCTATCAAAATCAAGGCTTATTAGAAAAGCAAGCGATGTTTCGGTTTCTGCCAAAAATCACATTTAAATAAAAAATATGGATTCACAAGATAACCGCTGGAAATAGGTATAGGGAACCTTATAGCGAATCCATTGGGAATCAAATTCTGCATCCGACCATCCAATAATATGCAGGGTGTTACATTTGAAATAACAAACTTTTTCAACTTTGAAAATGATGTAATTGGTCATAGAATTTGGGACACCCCTGTATGCAATACATCAATTGTGAGCGTGGATTTCGAAAGTATAATTCTTGTGCTTCCGTCTACCCCAGAAGCGTTTACAAATAGTCGAAAATGGGTGAAAGGCACAGTGTTGAAAATAAGACATCTTTCAAAATTATCAAAAGAATCAAGATATCTAAGAAACAGTTGAAAATAAGTATAGGGAAACCTGATGAAACGCATCATAAAATTTTCTCGGCAATCCAAAAATGGAATAATATACCGGGTGTTCTATTTAAAATAAGAAAGTTAATGGCGACTTCCGGAATAACCGGAAGTGGTATGATCTTGAAAATATTTTAAAATCAAAGATAATTTTGAATAACCCAGGAGTTCAAAAATTCAGAATTTCTAACCACCATAACTTCTAACGAACGGCTGCGGTGAGAAACCCTGTATATATATATATATATATATATATATATATATATATATATATATATATATATATATATATATATGTATATATATATATATATATATATATATATATATATATATATATATATATATATATATATATATATATATATATTCAACCGATAACTCAAAAAATACTTCACTGATCTGGACCAAATTTGAGAATCTCCTTATTTTGCTAATGGTTTGGATTAGTTCGTTTATCAGATCTTAACGCCAAATTTTTCTTAACAAAAAATTTTAAATATTCTTTAAAATGAAATATCTTCCAAATTATTTCAGTTGTTGAAAAGAAAATTTACAACTTAAAAGGACATAGATAGACGTAGTTGTGTACCAATTTTCAGGTTTTTTGATCAAAGAAAAATAAAGTTATTCGAAATTAATAATAAAATAATCCTATACATCATTTCAAGTTCTGTAATGCAATATCTACAATGTTCGACAAACGCAGATGACGAAACCTGTACTGCTATGCTATTTAAATAAGTCGTAGATAACATCTAAACAATGGATGTCACAATCATTGCAAGTTGTCGAGATGTAGCTGTTTCTTACCCGGGCTGCCAGATCTTCAGAAATGTCATGTAGTTAAATCTTTGATGTATAAACATCTCATTTTTCACAACTTCTGATAATAAAGAAAACATTTTATAAGATTTAATTTTATCAGCAAATTTTATAAAATAATTTTATTGCAAATTTCGAATTACCTATTTCTCATGATTTTTAATTTATCTCTCCGGTCCTAATTTACTCTATCTGACAATGTTGTTAGAGTGCGTTCTTGCTGGAGCTCAGCTGCCATTTGTCATTCTGTGACAAGGTCATTTATTGTCAATTATCAATAACAAATTGTAAATTTAGGTTAAGAGAAACGGGCGGCATAAACAAAGCAGAAGAAAAAGAAGGAACTGCAAATTTAGCCTCAAATTTAGATTTTAGACGTGATACAATTACAAGAGAGAGATGATAATGCGGCTACCTATTTTTGCACTGTCACGCGCATGCGAGATATGGTGAATATAGTCGCAACATAATAATATTATACTTATGTTGCGATACAGTTAGTTTGACGTTTCATCACATCTTATAACCTCTTAGGAAATTATTAACTGTTGTTTTTATTAGATTTTATAAATGTATTCTAAACATTTTTGTGTGCATACAGTAAGAAGTAATTTTTTATGAACAGACTGCTACTGTGACATGATGATGAAATCAAGTTTATGACTGATAACGAGCTCTAAATAACTTCTCCACTTTATATATATATATATATATATATATATATATATATATATATATATATATATATATATATATATATATATATATATATATATATATATATATATATATATATATATATACCGCCCATTGGAAGACAAAATCATCGGTCATGATTCCTATATTTACAAACATTATTTGCTTTTTTGCTAAACGAAAACCTTTTACAAAGTTGAAATAAATTAATTGTGTTCTTGGAAGTGCTTATCACAGGTTTCAATCTTTACTTATACATACACAATATATTTAACCCTTTCGTCCCTATCGGTACACATATGTACCATGATTATGTTTAAAGTCCGGAAATTCGATATTTATATTTAAAACAAGCCCAATGTGTACCAGTCCGTAATCTAGAACTCCAGCTATCAGATAGTTTCGCGCACATTGCAAATTTTGAGGTTAGATGAGCTTGAATACGCCAGACTTAACATGTGTACATCGTGTGCTGCATAGTTTTTACGTTTTCAACGCGTTTTTTGAGGTAATTTGTGGACTATTTTGCCAAGTAATCTCAACGGAACACTATTGCTATCAAGGTAAGTGATAATTATTAGTAGGGTTTATTATCAAGGTATATTTTCGCTCTGGTACACATATGTACCACCCGGTCACTTCATTGGTACAAATAGGTACCAACAGGTTGTAATTCTAGTTTTCCATTGTTTTAGAAACAAGATGAGTAAACGTCCACTGTCTGAAATAGAGTTACAGCAGTTGGCTGATAACTTATCGGATTTAGAACCATTTTCGTCTGGTTCTAGTGATAATTATGAACCTAGTGAGGACGACGATTCACATGAAAGTGACTATGAAAGTGACCCTTCTAAGAAGAAAAAAGTCTCAAAAACTACCGCCCAGACTGTATTGCCAAGCCCACAACCTGAAGATTCTGAAACAGATTCGTCCGATGATTCTGGGACGCAGCCAGTTTTTCAAAATGATCGAAATCGCATTCTTGACTGGACTATTCCTGATAACACATTCCAACCCTCCAAAGTACTTCCCGTTGACAGAAATTGTAGACTACGAGAAGATATCACAAAGAAGCTTTCGCCAGTACAGATTTTCCAAAAAGTGTTTCCCCATTCACTTTACCTACACATTGTAGATTGCACTAACCAGCGAATCGAAATTTGGAATAAGTCTAAAAAACGTAATGAGAAGAAGACAGACAAGGGCGAAATACAAAAAATCATTGGTTGCATGTTTATTATGTCGTATAATAAATTGCCGGCTCTGAAACATTATTGGAGTCAGAGAGAATCGATGGGAAATCGAACAATTGAGAAAGCAATTTCGCGTGATCGATTCATGATTGTAGTTTCAAAACTTTATTTTGCTCCTCCCGACAAACCGGAAAATGCTCCAAAAACTTATTACATAAATGAGCTGATATCCTGTTTGAAGCATACATTTACGAGCTGTCGCCAAGATAGTGTTTATCAAAGCATTGATGAGTCAATGACAAAATTCAAGGGTCGCTCGTCACTAAAACAGTATATGCCTCTCAAACCCACTAAAAGGGGAATAAAGTTATGGCTTCGTTGTGACTCTCATTCTGGCTATACTTATGATCTTGACGTATATTCTGGCAAAGACGAAAATACTGCAAATAGTACATTGACTCTTGGTGAACGGGTTGTGAAATCTCTGGCTTCATCAATCAAAGAAAAAGATGTGGTGCTATGTTTTGATCGATTTTTTACCAGTGTGAACTTATTAGAGACAATCAACCACGCCGCCTTGGGGACCTGCATGGCCAACAGAAAAAATGTGCCAGCCATTGGCACCAAATTGCACAAAGGACAAAGCGAATTCCGGTGTACGGATTCCGGATTATTATGTGTAAAATGGCAAGACACGAAAGAAGTTCTTCTGATGAGTAATTGCCACAAACCCGAAGTAACCAGAATTGGTAAAAAAAAATAAAACTGGCGTACAAGAAGAAATCGACTGCCCACAAGCCATCGCATTTTACCGACAGAAAATGGGAGGGGTCGATCGAGCAGATCAATTCATAGGATTATATGATCATGACAGAAAGTCCACAAAATGGTGGAAGAAAGTTTTTTACACCTGTCTAAGTATGTCTGCAGTGAATGCATGGATAATATACAACGATTTGAGACGGAAAGAAGATAAAATTCCATTTATTTCTTTTCTGGCAACACTTGCTGAAGAGCTTATAGCAGAAGGAATAGAGAAAACTAGTCTGCCAACACCAAAAAGAGGCCCGCTTTCTAAAAAAAGGAAACTTTTTGGACCGGCTCCGTTGCATCTACCTGTTGAGGGAGACACCAGAAGAAGATGTACTAGTTGTGCTAAAAAAAGGCAACAAAAAAGAACCAAAACTGTTTGTCAGGAATGCAATGTGCCCTTGTGCAAAGATTGTTTTATGATATAACATACCGTGGGTTAGGTTGTGACTTAGGTACAACATGTTTATGTTGATTTCTTTTATGAATAAAACTTGGTATTTCAAATTTTTTTGTTGGTTTTAGTACCTATCGGTACGTATATGTACCACATAAAATCCCTAGTGGTACATATATGTACCGGGGGTTAATCCACCCCTTATTACAAAATAAAAACTTTGCGTCATGAAAACCCCTTAGTTAACATAAGAATAGTTGAACTAAAAATATATTTCAATTAAAAATAAGTGATTTATATTCAGGGACGAAAGGGTTAAACGAAGAGTCATGTAGCGGAACATTTTGTTAATCACAGTCAAAAATAAACCTGGAATTGAGAGTTACCCGAATTAAGATTAGTTCAAATCTAGACTCGGTTGAGTAACTAGACAGAAGAGGGCAGTATAATAAAGAGGCTTTAAAGAGATCATGGCAACCTTGATTGCTTTTTTGGACCTTGAAAAAGTATTTGATATTGTGAACTGAAAGATATTGTTCCGTGTAAGTGTATATTGGAACCTGTGATGAGCACTGATAAGTACACTTAGAGAACCCAAATCTTATACTTATATTCTAATGATTGCGTATTCTGCTGTACTACCGCTCGTTAGTCGTCACCTTGTCATGTACATCGTCACTTCTAACTCGGCTCTCTACTTGCTGGAAGATGTCGTCGTTTACCTACTTTATTCGCTCGCGTACACACTAATATTCTCAATTCTGCTGGCTTGCTCTTGCATAATTTTCTTTGTTTCTTCATCTCTTCTTCTCACTTCTTCCTTCGCTTTTTCATCTCTAACATTTTCATCTCCTTTTCGGGATTCTTCATCTCTTTTCAGATTTTCTCATTTCTTCCTTTCCTTCTTCATCCATTTTTTCTCATTTCTTTTTTTGATGCCCCATCTTTTTTATTATTTTTTCTTATGCAAATTCATCTCTCTTTTGGGGTTTGTCGTCCATTTTTTTTTATATCTCCGACAGTTGGGTGTCCATATTGGGTGTTGTCATGTCTTAGGCATAGACGTACTTAAAGCTGAAATACAGTTCGTTCTGTCCAAAAAATACAACCAGTTATAGGTTCCTTCTGGGACTAATTCTACAGATATTTCAGAAACTTACACGTTGCTCTGCGAATTTTCTGGGAAATATCTTTTTTAGCAGCTTGAAAATCCCACTTGTGACACCAGTTGTTACGTTCCTCGGAGTTCTAGATTTGTTGACTAACAAAACGCAGCTTTTCAAACTACTAATATTACTAAAATATTTCTTTATTACAAATGTCCATAAAACTATATTCTTTCTATGATCACTTATTCTTGTGTCCCCTGTGGGTCCGGGGATTAACTAAAAGAATAGGCCCAAGGTAACTCCTGCCTGTCGTAAGAGGCGACTAATCGGAGTAGGTAGGTGGTAAAGGACTTTTCCTTTACGTGATAGTAAAGGATCTTTTTCACACCCGAGGAGGTACCACCCCTTACATCAAGGGGCCGGTGAAGTCGCAACGGGCGTTTCCGGTTCTGGTGTATGAGTAGGTTTCCCTTATAAACAGAAATGATGATCGCTCCTCCTTGTACAAAAGATTCCGAAGATAAAATATCCCTCCATTCGGATCCCCGGGAGAGGGGTGTACAGTGGGCGCCGGCATCAAGATTTAACATATCCTTCTCGAATATATGTGGCCTAAATTCTAACCTGAACTATGTCCACCATTTCCTCCAGGCTAATAGGCCCCAACTCCTCTTCCTCACCGAAACCCAAACCAGTGCCAAAACAGCCACTAATCACCTTAATTTCCCGGGGTACTGCACCAGACTCCCCAATTTGGAAGCTGGAAGAAAAGACATACTTTGGATGAAACTCTCTCTCTCAGGGCTGCAACTAAATTCATCTGTTGCATTTACCGGTCACCTTATGACAGCAACTTTGTCCAGCTCTTCGACTACCTTTCTGAAAAAACCGACCATCTGATTTCTGAATATCCTTCCTCCGAGGTCACTATTCTTGGTGACTTCAATGTCCATAATAAGGAATGGCTAGGATCTTCAAAAACCGATTCACAAGGGAGAGCAGCGGAGGCCTTCGCAGTCAGCAATTCTTTAGCCAATATGGTTCAGCAACCTACTTACTTTCCTCGCACCTCAACACACAGCTCAAATCCCTTGGATCTCTTTCTTACTACAAACCTGAATGCTATAAGACATCACTCACCCCCCTCCCCCCTTTGGTCGCTCAGACCAGGGCATGGTCACTGCTTTCTGTGCAATGCAACCCGAGGTCACACAGTCATCACACCCACGTATCGTTTGGCACTACAACTCCGCGAACTGGGACGAAATGCGGGATTACTTTTCCTCATTTCCATGGGCGTCTGTCTGCTTCTCTCATCCTGACCCCTCTGATATCTCACAAAACGTCACCGAAATCATCCAGGCTGGCAATTATTTATTCCGCGTCCACAGAAAACCACTTCAGCCAATCAAAAGCCCTGGTTCTCTAAATCCCTTGACAATGCCAGACTTGAAAAGGTCAAAGCTCACAAAACGCTTCTACACAATCCCAGTCAAGAAAACCGTTAAGCATTTAACGACGCAAGAAACCGCTATGTCCGCATTCTTTCTGGGGCAAAAAAACTCGTTTAATAACCACATTTCAAGCTCCAACGGCAGCAAACCCTTCTGGACTCTTGCTAAATCTATTGGGAATGATTTCTGCAAGAGCACGTTCTCACCTCTTGTTTCAGGGGATGAAATTGTTTCTACTGCCCTGGGAAAGACTGAACTTTTTTCCTCGCTGTTTGCCGGCAATTCTACTCTCAACCGACCTCCAAATGTTCAAACACCAACAGTCCCCAATGTCGCGCATAAAATGACGGATATCATTTTCAAAACTAAAAAGATACGAAATATGCTCTCTTCTCTTAATACCAGGAAAGCCTCTGGCCTGACGAAATCCCAGCAATTGTTCTCAAAAAATGCGCAACCAAGTTAGTCAAAGTGATGAGCTTTTCACTTGTTGGCATTTCTGTGGATCTAAATCTCAATTGGCACCAACATGTCACATCAATTTCAGAAGCGGCTGCTAAGAAATCAGGTTTCCTCTTCCGGGCTCGCAAATCAGATATCTGCACGGGCACTGCTCAGAGGAGCTTTCTTTCATAGTTTCTCCACCTGCTGCCCCCAACCTACCAGGGGAACAGAGCAAATGCTCCCTTTTACTGTCCAAGTCACCAGACATAGAACATCTTGTGTGCGCCGTTCTTTTATCCCGAGGACTTCCAAGTTGTGGAATTCCTCGCCGGCACATATTTTTCCTTCGCCTACGAACCTCCAAACCTTCAAGTTCAGAATTAGCAAGTTGCCTCTTTCTTCCCTGTCGACACCCACGGTACGATAGTATTTGGGCTGTGAGCCCTCGTGGTGTGTTGTTGAAATAAAAAAATCTGCATCAACACTAATTCACTACTGACCGACTCACTCTATCTGCTGCTCGACTATTTATATTGTCCATAGATATTATAGACCTTTCTGCATTGTTCCATACCTGCCACTTCTGGTTCCTTCTAGAAATATAAATCAAGAGTGTTCGCTGTTACTAACACACTTTACAAGCTGCCTGTGACCATAGAAGTAACATAGTTCATAAACTTAATTCCCATAGAGACGGATGTGACAATATTCATTTCAAAATAGTGACTATCAAAAATATGTATTATTGGAATCCAATCACAAGATAAAAGTGGCGTCAAAAAAACTTCATCTGGTTCTATTCGCATTGCTCAAAATATCAAATCACTATTTAGCATCCGCAAAGTCGAACACAACCCGTGTCTTTTTACCACTTATTACCAGATGCTATTTGTTAACTTTATAAATGTAAATATTGTTAATTGGTTTACGTAAAATGCAAGACTAGTCCACTCCATCGGAATAGCTGCCACTGGAGGGACACGGAGCAATTTTACCCAGCGGATATACAATCTGTTCACTGTGTGGAACACCCAGGAGGGCTTTTTGTATGAATTGCAGCTTAGAGAACTGCAGTTTAATAGCTTCGGCCACTGATTATTACAGCGTAACTTGTAGTCTTGTAGAGGAAGCTATATATCACTGAATTTGTTGAGGTACATGAAACAAGAAACTTTATTACGGGAATGAAAGCTATTTAGTTTCAAAGCAAGCTTAAACGTTTTAGGGAATAAGCACGTGAATTACGAGAATAACATTTTATTTGAATTAAGCTTAACGCAACTTGGGGTAATACATTTTCTTAACAAAAACATTTACCACTTTGTTGGATCTTTACTTAAAAGTTTTAATTGAAGAACGTGAGGTAAGCCGGGTTCAATCTGAATATCTTTTCATGCAACTATAATAAAAGCTTTCAAATACACACAACTGTGGGTTAGACACAACATTCAAAATCCACCATCCACTTTCATCTCACACTCTAATGAGAAGCATTCTGGAAGGAAATCAGATAACCTCATTGGACACATTTTTTAAACTTTTATTGAAGAAAAATAACACATCAGAATTTGTTTAAATTGTCATTACAATCTAAGGGCGATGTCGCCTTTCATTGCAACCATTATTCGTTTCTCCAGCAGCTGTTTTTAGTGATTTTAGCGAATTTTTATTAAGAAAAATTCTCTAATAGAGGCCACAATAAAAAGCTTTTGAAAAAATTTCTTCAGATGAGCGCGAATTATATAATATATATATATATATATATATATATATATATATATATATATATATATATATATATATATATATATATATATATATATATATAATTGAAGAGAAAGTTGTTTTGTATTGTATTGTATTGTATAATTTATATTATAGTTTGTGTTTATGTTTGTTTTAGTATTTAATTTGTAAATAAGTGACTGTTTTTGTATTTAATTAAGTTAGGCGCCTTTTGTTTTACTCAAAATGAATGTAATATTAATTTACCAACAGTCTCTATTTATTTTAGGACACTCGTTACATATATCTTTACAGCAAAACTAATATTTCTTTTTTTAAATGTCAAACTATTATTCTTGTTATAGCTCTTAGTCTATGGAATTTCTTTTTGTGATAATATTTGATGTATAAACTTGAAATATATGTATATAATCCAGATATAGTCTGATAAAATAAATATTGACCTGTTCCTTTTTTTTTATTTATTAACCACGGCTATCTCTTTGAGTCTTTCCTTCTCTACAGGGAATATTTTATTGTTGGATTCCTATAGATGAAAATTCTTACACTGGCAGCATCTATGGTGCTGTTGTTGAACCTATTTTATTTTACTTATGCTTTCTTAGCCAATGGAAAATGACAGTGATTATTAGAGAAAAATTTAAAACATTTATTTTGAATTATTGATTATTAATGAATTTATCTACAAAAAATTCTTTATAAGTATTGGCCTTATTTGGATCCGTTATATTTCTTATTAATTAAATCTGACAGTTTTTATGACGATTACAAATTTACTCATTATTATTTAAATGCAATGTCTAAAATTGACACTATTTTGTTTGACTTTTCAGTTATTTTTAACATGTGATGATATCTGTTACCATGGGAACCACGCTTTTCTAGGTTTGGTAACCAAGGAGATGAGATCTTAAAATCGTTGTTATTAATTTTATAAGCTTACTTGAAACTTTCGCGTAGCGCCCTCTTTTGGTATTATTTTGTTCTTATGTGGCCTCGGATTTTATTACTATAATTTGGCAAACGTGGTTCATAAATGTCATTGCCATTCCAATTTGACAGATTTATATAATAATAATGGTTACTTGCACTCATGGACTGGTATTATACTGCTATTTGGTTATCATTTGATGAAATACCTGGATTTCAAACTGCGGCATCTGTTGGGATTTTCCACTATTGGCTGTTTACTCGCTATACGTACTAATAGCCTTGCTTGAAGTTCTTCAATATTTATATATGGGTAAATATCACGCTTCTATTACACTTTTACTTCTGTTCTGGCGTTTTTCTAATTTTTTAAACGTGTTTTATTAATCTGCACGCTGCTGGCTTCTTGCTTGGTTTAGGTTCTTCTTAACAGTCCCGTTATTAATACTCCTGGCTATCATATACTTATGTTGTTTATTATCTCCAATTAAATCTGCTAATTTGTGTTTAAAATTGCTTTTCAACCAATTAATGTATAAATTTTCAAATGAGTCCAATCACATAACAGATTTTACAAAATGAGTCAAGAGAAAGCTACTTTCTTTTGATCACATTAATTAAATAACTGGATTTAAAGTCAGGTTAGTCAAAATATGTTTGTACGTTCAAATTTCTAACATATACATTTTCATTAAATGCCAAACCTTACTTAGCCTTATTATTAACAAATTGTTCCCTTAATTACTAATTCACTGGTTCCTACATTAATTTCCTTATCTCCCTATACATATTAACATTTTTTTATCAAACTTACAACTAAACAAATCACCTTGAAGTTCATGAGGTTGCACTTTGTCGAAAACAGTTTATTAAACTTATTCTTTCACTGACTTGTTTCATAATTGTTTATAACGTTTTGTCTTGGGATTAATTCTACTTTTTAACTCTGTATTTATGCAGTTCATTATTCACTTTAGTTGTCCGTTATAGATACAATACAAAATTTATATGGCTTATCAGGTAACTTTAAATAATGCCATCATCCCTTCACTGGCAAACGCATATAGTTAATTATTTAAAATTTCATGTTCTGGTGGATAACTGTCTGTAATTTACCACCTGACTGAATGTATCTGTGACAACAACATGGATTACATATTTTCAGGTATTTATTTTGTTTTTTATAAGTATATATATATATATATATATATATATATATATATATATATATATATATATATATATATATATATATATATATATATATATATATATATATATATATGATAACTCAAAAAATACTAAACTGATTTCAATCAAACTTGGCAAAAATCTTGTTTGGGACCGTTAATCAGCCTTTATGCTCAAGTTGTTTGGTGGAAAATCAGGGAAAACTTTTTGAAAACTTTTATAAGTATCAGAGTAACTGGAATGAGACTTTACATGTGGCTAGAAATAGTGCAAATAAACACATGTTGTGAATTTTAAGTAATTTGGTACACAATATTTAGTTTTTCCAAATTAAATATAAAATCCCAAAGACATGCGTTGAAACGATTTAGTGGTTAAAGTCCAATGCCTGACAGAATAGTTAACTGCCACGCGTAGATTAATTCATACAGGTAGAAACCATACTTTAACGGTAACCAAACTAAATATATACCAGGCAGCAAAGATACTACCTGAACCAACAATCGTGAAATCTCGGCCGCAATTATGGAAAATGACAGACAACATGAAATTAAAAATTTGCCAAGTGATTGTTATTTAACTGGGATATTCAATCAATCATTGAAAGACACCATATTTGTAGCTTAATGAACGGCCTCAAATACAGTTTTACGCAGCATAGATATATTATACTGTCGAATAATATATCAGAAATGTAAACAAAATCAAGCCAAGTCTCTATAAGAATGATTCTAAAATAGTTCTTTTATCTTTAAATTTAAACATAAGACTTCATATAAGACCGAAACAGTCGTGGGATGTGTTTTGATGGTAATTCTACTAATTCTGTAATTAATAGTTACGTATACTTTGAATATAATATCCCGGGCATGAAGCCGATCTGAAGTATCACGCAAATAAAACGTTAGTTGGAGTATACCTAGATGGCACGGGGGGCATCGCGCTTGCCTCCTAGCAAAAGGTTACGCGATCGAATCCAGCTCAATGAATGTATGTTTTTTATATCATATTTTGACATTTGGAGAAACAATAGTGCACCGATTTCATAGGTTTTCAACAAGATCTCATTTTTGTTTAAAACGCCTGAATAAGTTTGTCACCTTTGAGCCTGAAATTATAATTTTGTTATTGTTGATACTGAAAATACCAGTTTGATTAGGTTAGCTAAAACGAAATCATACTGGCGATTAGTAAGGAAAAATAACTGCAACGTTTATAATTTGGCAGACACTTTACTTTTCCAATCATGAATTAAGTTTCCTTCTGGAAATCTTTTGTGTAACTTTAGTCACATTTGGAATACATTCTTTTAAAAAGAGTTACACATTCTACAGATATAGAAAAATTTAGATCTTTAGCTTCATAGAACATTGAGTTTTGAGCATTAATTCTCAAAAGGGGTTAGAACGCAAGATTTTTTTGATAATAGAGAGATATCTATGGCAACACTTTCGAAAGATTTCTTCAAATGTGCGCGTACTGGGACCTCTAAAATCGATCTTCAAGGCCTGTGTAAGTTTAACGTATTAACTTTACTTATATGCCCTATAATAATAGTGTACAATTCTTATGAAAATTCGCTACTATAACGTACTTTTTTTTTTTTTTTTTTTGTTCCCTCAGGGCTCGTCCGCGGCCTTGCCGCCCCGATAGCACCGCAACCCTTGGTTGATTGTGCATACCCCTAGTCTTACTCCACCCATTCCAAAATCACTGTGCCTTGAACTAGTCTGCACAGCGATTGGTAGGGTGAAGTTTTATATTGCTCTGTCTCCGGTCTAGAGTGACCGTAGATCAGTTGTCTTTTCCGGTCCAGAGCTATACACTCGCACAAGATGTGCTGGGCTGATTCCTCCCCCTCGCCGCAGAGTCTGCATGCGAGGTCCCCTTCGAACCGCCCCATTTTATGTAGGTGTTTCTTGACGGCCATGTGTCCCGTCAAGAGACCTGTTGTGTTTCTGAGCTGTCCTCTGCTAAGGTTTAGCAGCTCCACAGCTCTCTTTGAACTGGGTCCGTCAATTATTGACTTCCCATGTCTGAGCCCTGGACAGTCCGCCCAGTACACCTTGTGTTGGTTTCTGACCCAGGACTTAATGGCTCCCCTGGCAGTGCTCTTTGACACGCCCAGAGCCGGTTCTGGTCCCATAAATGGTTCTGCTGACCCCCTCTTTGCGAGACTGTCAGCTTCTTCATTGCCTTTGACCCCCGAGTGACCCGGCACCCAGATGAGGGTCACCTCATTCTGCCCAGCCAGGTCGCTCGTCTCGTCTCGGCACTCACTCACCAGCCAGGAATTTACCCGTGGGCTACTTAGTGCCTTAAGGGCTGCCTGGCTGTCTGTGGCTATGAGGATCCGCTTGTTGGTGTAGCCCCTCCTCTTGTTCTCCCGCACACAGTGCAGGATGGCGTACATCTCGGCCTGAAACACCGTTGCATGGGCTCCGAGGGAAATACTGTGACTTACCCTCGGTCCTTCCGAGTAAACACCTGCCCCCGTCCCACGCTCCCCGCCAGATCCGTCCGTGAACCAGACGAGCGCGTCCCGTGGTATGCCCGGTGTCTCCTCCCGCCATGCCCCGCGATCAGGGATTTCCACTGTGAAGTTGTTTTCCCTGCACATTCGCGGGCTCGCGAAGTCTGACCTCATTTCAAGCATGGGTTCCTTCACGATCTCCTGAATTTTGCAGTGGCCCCTGAAGCCTGGGTTGATCTTCAGTCTACCATTGCAGGCTAGTCTGTATAGTCCTAGCCTGGCCTCTCCCATAATAACGAAGTGTAGGGGGGGTAGATCCAGCAACACCTCCATGGCGGCTGTTGGGGTTGAAGACATGGCCCCTGTGATGCCTAGGCAAGCCATCCTTTGGATCTTGCCTAGTTTTTGTTTGGCACTGGATTGTGTCACCTTAGGCCACCAGACCAGTGCCGCATATGTTAACGATGGTCTGACCACCCTTGTGTACAGCCAGTGGGCCATACTAGGTCTTAGTCCCCACGTTTTTCCATATAGCCGCCTAGTGACGGCTAAGGTCATGACTGCCTTACGCAGTATTTTTCCAATGTGACCATTCCAGGTTAGCTTAGAGTCCAATACGACCCCAAGATATTTTACCTCCCTGGCCATTGGAACGCTCCTACCGTATAGAGTGAGAGTTCTGTGGCTTTCACACTTCCTCCTCCTCGTAAACGGCACGACGGTTGCTTTCTCGGGGCTCACCCCGAGCCCTTGATCAACCGTCCACCCTTTCACCACTTTCAGTGCAGTCTGCATACGCTCCCACACTGCCTGTGTGACCTTTCCTCGGACTATGATGACAATGTCGTCCGCATAGCCCTGTACCTCATACCCCCCTCCCGAGAGCCTCCCCAGCAGGCCGTCCACGACTAGACACCAGAGCAAGGGAGACAGAACGCTCCCCTGCGGACACCCCGCCGCGACCCCCGCCAGCAGAGTCCCTCCCGCGAGTGAGGTGAACACCGCCCTGTCCCTGAGCATGGAACCGATCCACCTGCAGCAGGTCTCCTCTATTCCACGCTCCCGGGCAGCTGCCAGAACCGATCCGAACGAGGTGTTGCTAAAGGCCCCCTCTATGTCTAGGAAGGCCCCCAGCGCCACCTCCTTGTTCTCCAGCGTATTCTCCAGTTTCAGCACCAGTTGGTGCAGTGCTGTTTCTGTTGAGAATCCTGCTCTGTATGCATATTGTCCGCAGTGTAGAGGATATGCTTCCAGTACACCGCCCCTAATGTGCCGGTCGAGCAGTTTTTCCACTGTTTTCAGCAAGAAGGACATGAGACTTATTGGCCTCAGGGACTTTGCCTGGTCTGTTGGACGCCCAGGTTTAGGAATAAATACAACCCTGGCCAGTCTCCATGCCCTCGGAATGTACCCCAGAGCCAGGCTGGCCCTCATAATGAGGGTAAGCACCGGCGCCAGTATATCTATCCCCTGTTGGAGCATGATGGGCATTATTCCATCAAATCCCGGCGATTTGTATGGCTTAAAGCTGTTAATGGCCCATCTGATTTTGCTCCAGGTAACCACCTCTTTAGCGACTGTCCAGTCTACTCTAGATGCCCGCCTATAAGGCGCCTCTATTTCTGAGTGTTCCCAGTCCGGAGGTGATTGGTTTATTATGTTACAGCCGGGGAAGTGCGTCTGGAGTAAAATTTCCATAGTTTCCTCCCCCGAGCTTGTAAAGCCTCCCGTGGGTGTTCTAAGGGAGCCTATGTTAGTCTGAGGGCCCTTAGACAGGATCTTGTGTAGTCGAGCACTCTCGGACGTGTTTTCCACTTCTTCGCAGTGCCTCCTCCACGACTCCTTCTTGGCGTCCCTCAGTCTTTTGTTATAGGTCGATAGGGCCTGTCTATATTCATCCCATGCTCCCGACCTTTTGGCCGCGTTAAACAGCTTACGAACCTGCGTCCTCCTTTGCCTGAGGTCCTCGTTCCACCATGGGACGTTCCTGGTGGACACCCTCATTTTCAGGGGGCAGTTGGCGTTATAGGCCGAGGTAATTGCGTCTCGCAATTGGACTGCTGCAATCTCGAGGTCTATTGAATCCCTTATGGCCCTCTCAACCCCCCGCAGTTCCACAGCTAGGTCTGCCCTGTAGGCTTCCCAGTCCGCCTTGCGGGGGTCCCGGTACCATACCGTTTCTCTTTCGACTTTGGCGATTTCAAACCGGATGTATCTGTGGTCTGAGCTACTCACTTCCCCAGACACAGCCCAGCTTTTAACAAAGTCACCCAGAAACTGGGTGGAAACTGTTAGGTCTAAAACTTCCTCACGCCGTGTTGTGACGAATGTCGGTTTATTACCTCTATTCAATATGTCTAAATTAAATTTCATAAAGAACTGTAAAAGTGCCTCACCCCTAGAGTTTGTGTCCGAGCTACCCCACAACTCATGGTGCGCATTCGCATCCATGCCGATGATGGTCTGCCATCCACCTGCTCTGCTACCCACCATCAGCTGCTCCAATTCGTTGGGTGGAGGAGGGTCCGTGCTGTCCCCTGGCAGATAGGCTGACGCGACAGTAATGTCCCTCAGCCCATCCGCTCCTCCACATCGGATTTTGATCGTTGCCAGGTCCCTGGAACAGAAATTCATTAGAGGGAGAAACTCTATCCCTTCCCTGACAAAAATGCAGGCCCTCGGATTCTCGCTGGACCTGCTGTATATGAGCTTTCCATTAGCTCCGCCGAGTCCCTTGATCTCTCCTTTGTAGGAGTACGGTTCCTGGATGAGGGCCACATCCGTGTTCCTCAGAGCCATTAGTAGTCCGGCCGTGGCTGCCCTACTGTGTTGGAGGTTGACCTGAAGGAACCTAAGTCCCATTAACCCTTAATTGCTTCCCCAGTGGGCGGAAGCTAACCCTTCCCATGCCCCAGAATGCCTTGAAGGAGGTTCCTTCAAGGGCTCTGTAAGATGTCGGGTCGATCGAGAAGGCGAGCGTCTGTCCTTTCTCCTCTGCCTTCCTGCTTAGAACCGACCAGTGTTGCGTCCCCAGTTCAGGGTTCTGGATCTTAAGTCTGCTGATCACCGTCTCCTGCGGGACGGTGTCAGGGATCCGTACGAGGACCTTGCGTCTCTTTGGGAGTTCCTTGGGCTCGACGGCTGTCAAGTCCGCCCCCTCCCAAATCTGACCGAGGCCCCCGATCGTTTTCCGCAGCCAGTCCCGCGACTGCGGGCCGGCACAGGTTATCCAGAGGATGCCCCCCGTCAGGCGCGTCCGGTGGAACTGAGGCGGGCTCTCCCCTTCCTGAAGAGAGTCCACTGCAGCTACCACCGCAGCCTGGATCAGGTCCGCCTTCCCCTGGTCTAGCGTGACCTCAGGATGGCGTCTGTCAATCACCGCCATCCCGAGGCCCTCCGCAGCCTCCCTGTAAGAGCCAGTCTGCGCCGGTGTTCCGGCCTTAGTTCCTTTGGGAGGTCTGTCTGTAGTAGGCGTGCTAGAGCCAGAGCGCGGCGTCTTCCGACTCGCACTCTCCTCTTGCGCCTTTACAGGCACCCTGGCCCTTTTGGAACGTCTGTCTGTAGTGGGCGTGCTAGAGTTCGAGCGCGTCCTCTTCTGACCCGCACTCCCCTCTTGCGCCTTTACAGGTTTCTCGACCGTCCAGGTCCCGGCCGCCATTTTTTGCGCCCTCCGGAGCTTCTTTCTTTGCGCCCCGGAAAGACGCTTGGACTGCCGGGGCAGTCCCTCTACTCTAACAGTAGAGTCCTCACTGGTGGAGGGGCCCCCGGAGTCCGCGGAGCTCGCCGCCCTCCGGTGGGACCCAGCCTCCAGCTTGGGTGTCGGGGACAGGTCTCTGGCCGAAGCTACCCCCTGATCCCCCGTATCTACGCCGGTCGTGGGACCTCCAGAGTCGGCTGCCGCACCCTGGCTCGTCTCCGTTTCCGGGATAGACTCAAGGCTCAAGTCTGTAGCCGGAGCCACTCCTCGAGCCTCATTGGTTTTGGTTTTATATGTATTTATAATCTTCATGTTGTTCCCACGAGAATGGGGGAAATACTGTCCACACCATCAGAACCCCCTGTGTGGTGCAAGGCGGGTTACTCTGGAGGGTTGCCTGGTACTCCAGAGGTTCCGTTCACGACACCATCGCCCTGGTGCCATCCATCCATAGGCACGGGTCACGTGACACCGTAGATTGGGGGAGTTTAGTTCGACCTCCTTGTCTAGATCCGTCATGTTTAGTTATTAGCAGGGTCACCTCGTGCAGGATGCGGATTTTTACCGCGCATGACGGTCTTGGGGAAAGCTTCATCGGGAGTTTATGTTGTTATTTCCACTTCCTCAGCTTGCCCCCTGGAGTCCTTTGGCCCGCGACTCCTTAACCCCTATAACGTACTTGCTGCGTCCCGAATTTTTTTTATTTCTTTAATCGCTTTTAGAGAGGTAACGACTTTTTGATTTTTTTCCAAATCAACGCGAATGAGACCCACTTCCAAGGTTTATTCAAATTTTTATGTTTCTTCTCAAAGACGTATAAGAGTAATGCGTCTGCGATTATGTACAGGTTTTACATTTCAGTAAGGTCAACGACGAGTTAGAATACACTAAACTGACGAGAGATCCAACACGAAACATAGGAGACAAGACAAGAGAACGAACTCATAAGAAAACTGAATGTATCTGTTTATATAAGTACTGAGCAAGCAGAGAAAATTTTCATATATGATCCTGTTGCCACAGATTATATGGGCTCCTGAAGATACATAAAGAAGTTGTACTTAATGCTGGGAATTTATCCGTTTGTGTATTCGAATATTCGTTCCGAAAGCTTCACGACTATTCGAATTATTCGAGTATTCGAATATTCGCGGAGTATTCGAATATTCGTGGAGTATTCGAATATTCGCAGACTATTCGAATATTCGCAGAGTATTCGAATATTCGCACAGTAATAAACGCTCAACTAAGCCCATAAATGTGTCTCGTTATCATTTTTTGAATCTGCCTCTGTTTCCTAGAAAATTAGCTATTTAATTCTTAACTTTCAAATAATTCCGGAAATTTTTCATTGTTTATTTTAGAAAAATTAATGACGATTATAATGTCGGTTTCATTGTGCTTATTACAACAGCAGTTAGGTTTTTAGTCATATTTACGTTATTTGCAAGTACATAAATGAATAAATAAATAAATCTGCATCCCGTGTATTTGCGTTTTAAGCTGATAATGTGCTTAGTTAGAAAAATATGGCTAATTTATAATTTATAGTAGATGGTGTACATATTGTTGAAACCAAGCAAAGAGAGCCTATATAGTGCAAAGCTAACAAATTATTCATAATCACTTATTTGAAGGATCTACTTTTTTCTCCTAGTGCTCCCTGCGATGAGTGCTTCTAAGAATCTTCTGGGGATTCCCAGCCAGTATATATATATATATATATATATATATATATATATATATATATATATATATATATATATATATATATATATATATATATATATATATATATATATATATATACGAATATTCGAATACACTCTCGTTGAAATAATTCGTATTCGAATACGCGAATATTCTAACTATTCGTATTCGATTCCCAGCCCTAAGTTGTACCAGTAGGAACGATTGTATTCACAATTTCTTCTCTGACTTCAAAACTAAGTTGTTTTATTGTCTCCATATATATCTTATGGACTATAGTGACTTTGCTGTAAAAAAGACAAACATTTCTAGGCACACTTGGAGAATCCAAACCACAACACATTTTAAAAAATACCTGACGATCGTTTCACTAAGAAAGTTAGCGGCATCAGAGGATGAAACATTCTAGCTACTTTAAAACTCACCACCTTATATACCAAATCTTAGGTAAAGAACGCAATCGGGAGGGGGCTAAATCACAGGAAAATTCTACAGTGTATTATATTTTATTGCCGGACGAGGTTTTTGAACTTTCTCTATTACTTTATCTAAAAGGTTCGGTCTCTAATAGTTTTGTGAAGGTTTAAAGACTTTTAAAATTAAGATAGTTTCGTTTGGCGGAAATATCTGTATTCTTTAGTTATCTCTCGGACGTGTCGAAACTGTCGGAATTTATTTTACAAAGCAATCTATCCGGTGACTACTGATCAGAGGTGGTGCGAGGTTCATACATTATTTATTGTTAATATACTTAGCAATATATATGCTCTCGAAGGCGTTCAGCTGTCCTGGTTGTCTAATATTTTCTATTAATTTTAGATTCCCTTCATTAATTTGGTGATTATTATCCCAAATATGTCGGGCTACGAAATATCTATCTATAGTACCATATCGTAACTGTGCTAAGTGTTCTTTGAATCGAATTCATGAAACATTACATCATTCTGGTTTTAACGAAAAAATGTCAATTTTCACCGAATCGTCCCTCATTTATCCCCTACCCCCTCGAGCGATCTTACCCAAACACAAATCGGAGCGTTCTCTTATCGGGTGCTAACTGGATACCAAATTTGAAGATGGTATCTCAATTCGTTAGTTGTTATTGCGCCTACTAACAGAGAGACGTACCAGCCGACATGCGGACAGACCGATCGACCGACAGACGAACAATTTTATTCCTTCCAGAATCAAGATTTCTATATTTTTAGCAAAAAAAATTCAAACCTTCTGTCACCGATATTCCACCCCCAGACACCCCCTAATTTAATTTCATCGCAAAATATCAGATCTTTGATGAAATTAAAACGTTATATTAATTGCAAAAATATTAATTTTCACCAAATCACCCTCCATTCATCCCCTACCTCCTAGAGCGGTTTTACTCACAAGCAAGCCGAACCGTTAATTTATACCAAATCTGAAGTCGATATCGCAATTCGTTTTAAAGTTATCGTGGCTACAGACATACAGACCGACAGACAAAAAAAAATCGTTCCCAAATCATGTTTTCTACATGTGTTGACACTTTTTACGACGTTTAAACGAAACAAAAATTTTTGAAATTTTTGTCACCAATGCGATACTTCCACACGTTGTGACGAAGTGGAAGTAATTAATTTATTAGCTAAACTCACCGTTTTCAGTGAGCCGAAATAAAATAGTGCTGCAAAGTGAATCATAACTTCCACATAGTTGTGATAATTTATTCTCTGTAGAGACATTCTCATGGAACGAATTTAGGACCCATGACTTGACCACAAAGAAAATATTTGTATTGCTGTACCCATAGACATTTGTAACAATATATTCCTCGAGTTTTGTTGAAAAAAATTCGCAATTTTCACCAAACCACCCCTTATTTATTTCCTACCCCCTGAAGTGCTCTTACCCAAAAACAATTCGAAGCTTTCCTTTGTCTGATGCTAACCGGATACCAAATTTGAAGATGATATCTCAATTTGTTCGAAAGTTATTGCGCCTATTAACAGACAGGCGTACACACCGACAGACCGACCCACCGACAGACAAAAAATTTTTCGATCCTAAATCAACTTTTTTATGTATTTTGAAACGTGACGCCGTTTTAGCAAAACAAAATTAAATTTCATCAACAATATGCCACCCCACACACATTCAACCCCTAAATTAATTTCAGCACAGAATACCAGATGCTCGATGTAATCAAAAGTCTTCTAATAAATAACCTACAAACGTTATATTACTCGAGTTTTAACGAAAGAATACCAATTTTCACCAAATCACCCCCATTCAGCCCCTACCCCCTAAAGCGATTCTACCCAAAAACCATCCGAACTGTTCGTTTGTCGGGTGCTAACTGTAGACCATATTTGACGACGATATCTCAATTCGTTCTAAAGTTATCGTGGCTACAAAGAGACAGACATACAGACTGACAGACAGAAAAATTTCGTTCCCAAATCATGTTTTATGTGTTTTGATACTTTTTACGACGTTTAAGAAAAAAAAATTTTTTGTAGCCGATGTTGTGACGATGTGGAAGTAATACACTAGTTAATAGTGTTCTCAACAAACTGTACACACTTAGGTACTATAAGTCGATTTTTCTCGACTAGTTATACAGTCAAAAATTGACCGGTCGTCAAATTTTATTTACTCGTGGTTTAACCTCGCTAGTGTCGAAAGTCGAATGTACTCTTCATTTTCTGCACGCGGCGGCAACAAGTTCGTCTTAAAATATCGATCGGTATAACTCGTGAGCTGGTGGAGAGCGGTTTGGTGCTCCTAAAATCTCAAACGGTCGTTTATAACTCTTGTAAGTGTTTATCCGTTCACGTGTGTGGATACAAAGACATTTTAACATTAAACTCCTCTTAAGGTTCGTTTCTAGATGCGCCGTTGCTAGCTCTCGGATGTTATAATACGTGCTTTGTGTTTATTGATTTTCAGACGCTTTTACACGCAATGTCACTTCAAAGCTGCCACTAGGACAAAATTATAATTTAGAAAACATTTCCATAGTTAAAATGATTGAAATATTTATTTAGCGAATTTTACTTTCTAGTTTCTAAAGCATTGAGGGAACATTAGCGGAGACCTCTGGAAATGTATTAAAAATAGTTTTACTTTGTGTTTACTTCATCCGAGAATTATCTAGATATATTATTTAATTTGGAAAGATTGTTTAAACATTGTATTAATTATTAGGTTATATTTAGAAACTGTAATGTCAATATAGTCCGAAAAAAGTCTAGTGAGTCTAAGCGTGAATCCATTCAGCCACTAATGAATGGTAGGTAAATCCACAAACCTAAGAACAACTGCAACTCTCACTTTTGCGGCGCCCTGTATATGCGCTCCAAAACTGAAGCGTTGCGGTTGTTCTTAGGTTTGCTGATTTACCTACTAATCATTAGTGGCTTAGTGGACTCACGCATAGACTCATTACACTTTTTAAGAACTTTATTGACATTAAAATTTCTATCTTATAACTAATAAAATGATTTCACGACCAATAAGGATAAAATGCCTGATTCAAAGAGCCGTAATATAGTAGGTAGGTATAACATATACTATAAAAACTGAGGTAGGTCAGACATATCAGTCTTTAGGTAGGTTTAGGGTTTAGCTTCCATGAGAGCAACTCCACTATGAGACTAGATAGATGTGTGTTGGTATTCCTTGAAATATGTTGATTGGAGAATTATACTATTAACTCAAAGTCTGATGTCAAAAATTTAAGTAGTATTTACAGCCATTTGCTGATGACTGACACGTCAAGAGTCGTTTTTCTGATGGCTGATTATGTGGTTATAATCTAGTTACTAATAAGTGTATACTCATAGATATAACATTAGCAACCTCCCACTGAATATTAAAAAATGTGTTGTAAAGTCTTATACGCTCAACCGCCGTGTAATCGAGTTCCCATATTCCATAGATGGACAGCCTCTGGTAAGACCTGCAACCTTTAAAGACTTGGGTGTTGTCTTTGACTCGAAACTCTCGTTCGTGGAGAACTATGAACGTGCTATTGCTACGGCATCGAAGACACTTGGATTTCTTATTCGCAATTCCGGTTCCTTTTATAATGCGGACACTTTGAGGCTCCTGTTCGGTGCCTCCGTTGCAGCCGCATCTGGAATATGCCTGTGTGGTGTGGTCTCCCCTGTATTACGTTCATATAGGGGCTCTTGAGGGTGTCCAACGGAGATTTGTAAAGTTCCTTGCATACAGAGCGGATCGGGTGTATCCCGCTACTGGTACTGGTACACCACAGGCCGATTTACTGCCGCGATTCTGATTGGAATCTCTGCAGGCTAGACGGATTTATTCTGCTCTCTCCCTGATATATAATTTACTGCACAGTAGGATCGTCTGTCCTGAACTGTTGCGCACTCTGTTTTTTCACACCCCTAGAGTCAACTCTAGAAGACACGACTTCTTTTTATCTACCGCCACCTAGGACCAATGTTAGGCTTAACTCACCGATTTATAGATCGTGCTCCATTTATAACAGCGTGCATCAGTCAATAGACATATTGTGTTGTGGTGAGTCTGAACTGAGACACGTTGCATCGCTGCTTGGTAATTAGTACTACTTTTACGATGTTAATTTTTCTAGTGTATGCTATGTATTTTGTATTCATACTCTTAATTTGGGATAATTCCCGTTCAGTATTTATATTAAATAAATAAATAAGAAGATTACACGATTGACTTTTTTTTTGTTTTCATTTATTCGTATACCATAGATGTCCAAATCTATGGTATTTTTGTGAAAAAAAAAATCGCTAAAATGAAATACAGTGGAGGCACATACCATGTTTGACTATTAATTTAGTAAACTAAAATAAACCTCTATGGTATTTTTGTGGAAAAAAAAAATACTAAAATAAATTTAGTAAACGAACGCTTAATTTTAGTAAACTATCATAAATATTTACCTCATACAAATGACTGATAACCCTGTCCTTTTTTCGTCGTATCTATCACTAAAACTCTAGACGTGTTGCAGACAATTCCTTTGTAATACCTTTCCCATTTATAAATAGTGACCTGATTACCTGCAACAAAAAATAAATTATGTACAAGCTGAACACCATACATTACATTAGAGTAGATAATAATAAAATTATGATGTAAAGATACGAAAAGGTAGGTAATAAATAGTTAACATTTTGTTAGCATAACTGCAAAATATCAAAGGAACTAGGAGCTTGAAAAGTCTCACAGGGGTATTGTATATGAAAGTCCCAATACTGAAATCCAGTAGAATACATATCCGTAGTCAGTTTGATTTTTATATATATATATATATATATATATATATATATATATATATATATATATATATATATATATATATATGTATATATATATATATATATATATATATATATATATATATATATATATATATATATATATATATATATATATATACACGAGGGCGGGTCAATGAGTCCGTGACTTTTTGAATGAAACACAGGTTTTTGACAAAAAATGATTTTATTTCTAACATAGTCTCCTTTGAGCTGTCCAACGTTTCTCCAATTTATTTTATCCCTTCCAAAAAAATAAGATTTGTCGAAATCCTCAAAATAGGTATTTGTTTGTGAGATGATTTCATCATTGGAGTCAAATCTCTTTCCGCCGAGTCATTTCTTTAAGTTTGGAAACAAGAAATAGTAACTCTAACTAATAATAGTCTTGGTGGAAAAGAACTTTTTTTTGGCCCAATTTTTTCTTCAGACCGTCATTGAGTCGATCCAATAGGTTGGTATAATATTCGCCATTGATTTTCCTTCCCTTTTAAAGGTAATCAATGTGGATTATACCGCGTGCATCCCAAAAAACGGTCGCCATAACTTTATTGGCTGACAAACCGAGCTTGGCCTTCTTCGGCGCCGATATAACCCACTGTTTTGAGAGCTGCTTGGTCTCTGGTGTGTTGTGGTGAAACCGTGTTTCGTCCATGGTAACGAAACGGCGCAAGCACTCGTCCCTATTGCGGTTGAACAACGCCAAGCACACCTTCGAAGTTGTCACAAGATTGCGTTTGTGGTCTATTGTCAGCAAACGCGGTACCCATCTTGCGGATAGCTTTCTCATACCCAAGTGATCATGCAAAATCGAAACCACTGAGCCATGTGATATGCCTATGGCTTTCACAATCTCCCGCACTTTCAATCTCCGACCGGCCGACACCGTATCGTAAATTTTTTCAATTGTTTCGGCACCCATCTTGCGGATAGCTTTCTCATACCCAAGTGATCATGCAAAATCGAAACCACCGTATCGTAAATTTTTTCAATTGTTTCGGGTGTAGTGACCTCAACTGGGCGTCCAGAACGTTCGGCGTTATTTGTGCTTGTACGGCCGTAACGAAATTCAGTAAACCACTTTTTTACCATGGAAATTGATGGTGCAGAGTCCACATAGTATTTATCAAGCTTAGCCTTGGTTGGAGTGATGTTTTTCTCCGCAAAAAATAATGTTTGATCATCATACGAAACTCACTTTTTTCCATTTACGTTGTAACTCAAGAGGTTGTCTGCTTTCAATTGCTATCTAACACAAACTAAATGACGCAGTTGTTCAAACTTGGATAGGTGTCAACTGACAGATGCTTGTTGACAGGAGCAGTGTTTCCCTTCCTGTAAAGAGGCGGGAAATTAAAAAAGTCACGGACGTATTGACCCGCCCTATATATATATATATATATATATATATATATATATATATATATATATATATATATATATATATATATATATATAAAATTGAATTACCTGACATACATATATATATATATATATATATATATATATATATATATATATATATATATATATATATATATATATATATATATTATTTACCTATCTTCTTGGTACTGTTAAATCTCTCAAATCTCAAAGCCGTCGGTTCAAAATCCTGTCAAGTTTATTTTTTGCACCCTCAATGTCAATGAATTTTGTATATCCTTTTTTCTATATCAAGCTCTTATGAATGATTTTAACACCCACAGTACCAAAGTTTTACATTTCTTTTTAAATGAGCTCCAAATCAATCTAATAACTTATCAATACTATGGACATTCAAAAACAATATAAACAGTTTATTAATTTTTTTAACAAATGTATTTTCCCCACATACATCAATTATACTACATCTTATTTTATTGGATCCTCTTTCTAATTAACTAAAAACTAAATGGTTAGGCAATACAAAAATAACACATTGGTTTCTATGGCAACAGACTTTTTCAACACAAAGCGACATCTATAGCTCTCATGTGAAACTTCTTACTTATAATACTAATATTTTAGGTTTAAAAGTGGTCTTATCGACCTTCAAATGCGGATTATTATTATACTGTATTTAATGATAAGTACACTTGGAGAACCCAAATCACCACAACACATTTTTCAGAGACCTTACGACCGTTTCGTTGACAAAGTTGTAACGAAAATTGCATTTCGCTACTAATTCCAACTCATATTTTATAATTAAATTCTGCAAATATTTATTTCCAAAGAATTATACCGTAGACCTATTTTTAACCACATGTATATAAATAAAAAGCTGCAGAAAACACCGGCCCATCCAGATTAAATCAACATTGGAATGTTATCTACTGATAAATAATACTAAAAATTTGTAAATTCATAAAATTTTCAATTTATTCCGCCCATAAGAGGAACAGAGACACCAAAGCTTCTAGAAGTAGCAAGAGATGCATATATTTTCCAATATAAAAGGCGCTTCGCCTGGCTGGTAGACTTAGTTCTGTTCCGCCGTTTGACTCTCTTGTTCAATTAAGAGCCTTCACAGTAAAATTATAATTCCGTCATAACCCAAGTAAAGTAAAGTAAAAAAAATACAATAAAATAAGGGTGTTCGAAAAAAAATTTGTAGGGATCACCAACGACCTATGAGCCAGCCTGTGATTGTCAAAATAATTTTATAAGATGCAGCTCAAGACACCCTATATTTAACTTATACAATTTTTTCTCGTCTCTTGTATAATAATAATTATATTGAGCTTTACCGTAGAAGCGCGTCACCCTGTATATATGTAAACAGATAAAAACTGAACGTAAACCCGGATATGGATTCTAGGGGGCCTAGTTTGCGCTCATTTGAAGAAATCTTTTTAAAAATTCTAAAGTCGCGGTCACCTCATTGACGAATTTTTTGTACGAAAATTAGCTAAAAAATATGGACCGTTAAACCATAAACTTAACTAAAACTACCACCAAAGCATCAGAGAGAAAATAACTAACCTGTTGCATATCAGCTCTTTTTGTAAAACTTCGATGCTTTATATCTGTTGACAAAACATAACAAACACTGTTTAGTCCACCCACTAAGATTAATAAAATCGTAAAGGAATAATTTGCACTTGTATATTAAAATTCCCAAATAACACAAATAATTTGTCAACTGAAATTGAAAACAGATAAGCGATCTAATAATATACGATAAACGTCAGTTACAGCGTGTAACTGACCTGCGCAATGATATCAAATATTCCGTTGCTGGGTAACGACTCAGACATACTAAATCTCATATACCGTTGTCAATAAAAAGCGGTGATATTAAAAATTAATGTTTATTAAATGTATATATATATATATATATATATATATATATATATATATATATATATATATATATATATATATATATATATATATATATATATATATATATAAGGTCAAAATGATAAACCGGCAGACTGGCAGACGATAATTAGCTCCTCAAAAGGCTGAAATGTATAGCCACATTTCCTTGCATGATATATTGATAAAGTATAAGCCGTGAAACCCTAGCAAAAGGAATGGATATTCGTCAAATAAACAAGTTCTTTACAATGCCAGAAAATACTCATCTGGGGCGATAATTAATCAGCCAAGAAAAATTTCTTTGCCCTGGTTATTTCTGTTTTCGATGTTCACTCAACAATAATAACCGAGGCTTGGGCCGAGGGTAAGAAACTTGCTGTAGATGGCTAAAAATTAATTTACACAATAAATGAAGGTACCCAGATGCCCTTGAAAGAAAATTAAAATATCAAGATATCGATTTGTATGCCAGAAATGTTAGAAATCTATCAGGGAAAGCTGAAATTGAAGTTCACGCTCCATTTATATGTAAATCCCCCGCTATCGTGGCACACCGTGATTTTATTGTGCAAATTTCTTGTTCGATTTTCGATACAAAACAATTTTCAGTCTTTTCGTTACTTTCATTCACGAGATTTATTCATCTTTACAAATTGATGTGCTTTTGAGTTAGATATTTGTTCGCTTGGACTGAAAAGTTTTGTTTCGCAGGAAGTTTGCCGTTGAAAAGTTTTAGATAATGACATCCATTTTTCTTTTATAATTTACAATGTAATTCTGGAGCCACTTCACAAAACGAACTGTTTTCGCTTTTTTCCGTTTTCCCCAGGTTCTCAGGTAATAAAATTATATTCTTTTTTAAATTAATATTCCTAATTTACTACGTACTTTTTAAGCATTTGTGTTAAGAATAGCATTGAAAAAAATACTTAAACACACCTTAACCAATCTTTGTCAAAGTATAATATTTCGTGGAAAGGTGCATTCCTGAGATCAAATAAATAGGTAATTAAGGCCGATACAGCTTAAACCACATCTGACACAAAATAGAATTATTTTTCTAAGTTAAAATAGCACGACGAGCAATCGATAGAAAATTTTTATTCTGATCTTTTTTAGTGAATTTTCGTAGAAAAAATTCACTAATAGGGAGATCCCGACTTTTGAATTTTGAAAAAATTTTTGCAAATAAGCGCGAACTAGGACCCCTAGAACCCATATCCGGGGTCAGTTTCAATTTATATATATATATATATATATATATATATATATATATATATATATATATATATATATATATATATATATATATATATATGTATGTATATGTATGTATCACACCAATAACAAAAAATAATGGGCCGATTTTGATAAAATTTGGCACATGCCTTCCTTTTGTAAATGGCTTGGATAAGTTCGTTAGTCAGGAAAATCAGACGAGGTTTTCCGAGAAAATGTTGAGTTTTCATACGAAAAAAAAAATATCCGGAATTAACAAAGTAAGAGCAACCAAATTTGGTGCGCCGGTTCATATCATCATAGGTAAGCTACCAAAATTTAGCTCTGTACGTTGAAGGACGAAAAAGTTACAGGCATTTAAAGAAACATACATTTGGGTTTCCTCAAAACGTCAAAGTTGCGATGTGAAACGTCAAAATTGGTAATATTTAGGCAATGAACCAGAAATTAATATGAAGTATGGAAAGAAAATGTCTCAAGAAGAATGCTTTATAAAGCCTGACTCAGTTTCAATCCTCATTGTCCTTCATTTTACTAAAATATTCTCAGAAAATTAATTTAAAATATACCCTTTCTCTGATGCTTTGGCAGTAGTGTTGGCTATAGAGTTTATCGTTTAATGATATATCATTTTTGTCAAATTTTCGTAAAAAATCATTAAAGCTCAATATATCCGTTATTATGCAAGTTACGAAAAAAAAAACATGGTATACATTAATTATAGGGTGTCTTGAGCTACATCTTAAAAAATATTTCCACAATTACAGGGTGGCCCATGAGACGTTGGTAATTCAAATTTTCTTTTTTTTTTTTTAATCGAACACGCCCTATGTTATTGCATTTTCCATCGAAATATAATACATCTTTGTAAGAAAAGAAATTCTGGCCGCAGCAAGTGCGTTTTGGTAGCGAATTTTCATTAAATGCTTCAAATTTGAATAGCTCAATTTGATATTAACCTATAAGGTTGACCAGGAAACCAGTTTTTTCGGGAACAATTTAAGTTTACTTTCGGAAATGTTTATACATTTTGAAACAATAAAGTAATTTTGATGAAACATAGCGCATTGTTTCTACTATATAGATTGATGCCTGCTTTCTTAAAAAAACATGTTTGCTATTAAAAACATTTTTAGTGAATTTCGTATAAAAAATTCACTAATGGGGAGATACTGACTTTTGAATTTTGAAATTTTTTTTGCAAATGAGCGCGAACTAGGACCCCTATAACCCTCATCCGGGGTCAGTTTCAATTTTTATATGTATATATATATATATATATATATATATATATATATATATATATATATATATATATATATATATATATATATATATATATATATATACACATGTATGTATGTATCACACCGATAACTCAAAAAATAATGGGCCGATTTTGATAAAATTCGGCACATACCTTACTTTTGTAAATGGCTTGGATAAGTTCGTTAGTGAGGAAAATCGGACGAGGTTTTCCGGGAAAGTTTTGAGTTTTCATTCGAAAAAAAATTATATCTCCGGAATTAACAAAGTAAGGGCAACCAAATTTGGTACGCGGGTTTATATCATCATATGTAAGCTACCTACCAAAATTTAGCTCTGTAGCTTAAAGGACAAAAAAAGTTACAGGCATTTAAAGAAAAATAAATTTGGGTTTTCCTCAAAACGTCAAAGTCGCGATTTCAAACGCCAAAATTGGTAATATTTAGGCAATGAACCTGAAACTAATATTAGCTATGGAAAGAAAATGGCTCAAGTAGAATGCTTTACAAAGCCTGACCTCTTAGTTTCAATCGTCATTGTCATTCATTTTACTAAAATAATCCCAGAATATTAATTTATAATACACCCTTTCTCTCATGTTTTGGCAGTAGTGTTGGCTATAGAGTCAAATTTTCGTAAAAAATCATTAAAGCTCAATATATCCGTTATTATGCAAGTCACGAAAAAAATGGTATACATTAATTATAGGGTGTCTTAAGCTACATCTTAAAAAATATTTCCACAATTACAGGGTGGCCCATAAGTCGTTGGTGATTCAATTTTTTTTTTAATCGAACACGCCCTTTGTTATTGCATTTTTGCATTTTCCATCGAAATATGATACATCTTTGTAAGAAAAGAAATTCGGGACGCAGCAAGTGCGTTATGGTAGCGAATTCTTCAAATTTGAATAGCTCAATTTGCTATTAACCTATAAGGTTGCCAGGAAACCAGTTTTTTCTGGAACAATTTAAGTTTACTTTCGGAAATTTTTGTACATTTTCAAACAATAAAGTTATTTTGATGAAACATGGCATATTGTTTCTACTATATAGATTGATGCCTGCTTTCTTAAAAAACATGTTAGCTATTAAAATCATTTTTATGAAAATTCACTACCATAACGCACTTGCTGCGTCCAGAAGTTTTTTATGAAAATTTACTACCATAACGCACTTGCAGCGTTTATAAGTTTTTAATGACTTCGAAGGGGGGAGGTTATCAATCGACACGACGTTTGTTTTCTCCTGCGTATGTTCTTAGATTGGTTGAAAGTGCCCAGGCTGATCTAAATGGCATTGATATCGTTTCTTTTGGCAATTTTTATTTGACCCTCAACGGACCGTGTGCCAAATGCGTATCACCCCAGGTGAGGTCATGGAGATTGCACTTAATGTTACGTGTCTTAAAAAAATTGCAGTGAATAAAATATTTTTTTATAGGTTAAACTGTTGATATAGGCTGTACAATAAAGAAATAACATAAAATTCAAGACATTTTAAGTATTTATTCCGTTTAGTTTTAAAGTAAGAACGCCAGTTTGATACATCGTTTACAAATAGCCAATACTTAAAACTGCGAAAACTGAACATACAACTTTTTCAAATACAGTTTCCACACACTTTCATCGAGCATCCTAAGCAGATTGGTCTATGACAGGAATGGCAAAGATAATATGTTTTGGTCTTCTTCTTTTTAGGATCACATGTGTAGCAAGTTTTCCTTTTTCCCAATTTTGCGTTTTCAATATTTGAAGAAAGCTCGTCGTGAATTCCGAGTATTCTCTAAATAGAAACACGAAGTTGATAGGTAAGCCGTGAATTCTGAACTCGCCTTTCTAAATGTGGCAGTATAAATTCTCTTGCAAGTTGTTTTATAAATTCTCGTCTTGTGAGTTCCTTACTATTTTTTTGTGACCTGAAGAGAACAAACAATTTGAAAAACTAATATCCAAAAGTCTATAAAAATTGTCATCGGCCATCTCCTGGTACGTCTTCCGCAACTCTAATCTGCACATCTTTCATCCAGGGAATCTACGCCACCTTTAGTGTTGTTGTAGTAAGAGATTATTTCTGGTTTTCCGTCTTCGCAAGCCTCGTGATGCATAGATGAAAAAGCACCACGGCTTTGTTTCGTTTTGGCACGTGTGAGAGTAAGGCCATTTTATTGCGGTGCTATCGGGGCGGCAAGGCCGCGGACGAGCGCTGAGGGAAAAAAAAGGTCATTTTACTGGTAAATCTATATAGCGACGATTCTGGTTCCCTTTTCCTGTTAGGTGGCATGTCTCTTTTATTTCTTTTTCAAGGTACCCACCTAAGTCAAATCTTTATCCAGTAGAACATTGCCCAGTTCGATAGAACTAAACCAGTTATCTGCCATTATATTACAATTTGAACCGTAGAGATTGGGATAAACGTAAAACTGCTTGTGTTGTCTTAGAGTATTGCTTCTTGTCATTTGTGGACAAAGTATGCCCATCACTATCTTTGCCCGTATATATGTAGGCATTAAGCAAAAATCCTGTTGGTAAGTCTGTCAAACACATAAGCTTTATGCCGTACTTGGATAGTTTGTTCGGCATGTAAACTTTAAATTTGGAGCGTCAACGGAAACTAACACTTCGTCTACACCGGCAGATTGACCAACCGAATAAGTATTTTGGCAATTTTGTATGAACGAGTCAAAAATTGAAGATATTGCTGCCGCAGGATTTTTTAATTTGCGTTGATCTCGCGTTTCTGGGTTGTCAAAACGCAAGCAGGAAAGCAAAACACTAAATCTGTTTTTTTTTTCTAAAGTGCATCTAAAAACATCTCGGTCTGTACCGTCAGTAGCGAATAAATTGTTAAAATGTTCGTGATTGGATTTGAATATGGCAGTATAGGCTAAAAGTCCAATGAACGCTTCAATTCTGTCAAGTCTATACCCTGCAGAAAACTCTGATCTTGGTATTTTACTCTTTGTTTTCTAATTCTTGTATTTGTCCAAGGAACAATTTCATTCAACATTTCATCACTGAATAGGTGGCCCAATAACATTATAGGAGACGTATTTTGAGATTTAAAATATATTTAGCGGAAGGTAAACGTAGGATGTTGTGTTTCCCATTTTTAAATCGGCTAAGGACCACTATAGAAGACAATTTCAAACGGTTCTTGCCATAAAAAATTCTCTTTTGACTTCCCATACTGTCGTGTTTGATCTTTCAGATATTCGTCGTTCGTTTCTGCGTTTTCAATTACTTCACGTAGGTTCAAGTTGTTGCTGTATCTACCTGAATCTTTTCTGCAACTTCATTTCCTTCTCCTTCAAATTCTGAATCGGTACTAGGATCTGATAAGATATAATCATAATCGCTATTAGCATCGTCATTATTTTCACTGTCACTTGCATCTTCACACCACTCAAGAAGCGTTTTCTCGAAGTCCATATCTCCATATTGTACACGTCGCGATATTCCAGCCATTATACGTAAAAGTTACTTAATTAGCCCCCCCCCCCCTATGGACGCCAAGTTAGTAGTTTTATGTACCGCAAGTTAAGTAGTTCTATGGACACCAAGCTAAAGTAGTTCTTATGTACAATAAGGGATAGATTGCCTACAATGCATATATAATAACTCCAAGAAGTTTTGTCAAGAAATTTAAATCAGTGTAAAGAGCACCTAAAATAGTTGGACTTTCATTGTTTATTTAGAGAATCAATACGAGACGAGTGCCAGGCCAGGAAAGTATTGTTGGTATTGTTAATTCATTGGGATCTATGTGGTGATTCAGATGAGGTTCTCAACATTATGGCGCGCGAAAAAATTCTGCATTTGACAAAACTGAGAAATTCAGCGAAATTGCAGTTATACGTTCAATAAAATAGTGTAAATGAATTTGTTTATACCGAAAATTTAAATTTTGTTCTCTAATTTAAGTATGAGTTCACAATTATTGTAAAAATGTAGATGTGAGATAGATTTTCAAAAATACACAACATTGTCAAATTTTATGTTATTTTGACAGCAGAATTTTTATATCCATCCTCCCCCTTACCCCCTTTCTCTCATGGCGGCGGCCAATAAATCCCGAACCTAAAAACTAGTTTGTGGCTACATCTCTTGTTTTAAGCACGTTTCTGAAAAAAACTGAAAATCCGGTTGGCCCCTAATATGCAGTATTACCAATTTATCTAGTTGACGGAAACGTAGATGTAAGGTGGAGCCAATTATGCTTCCTCTATGAAAAAAATTTAATGATAACTTTTAATGTCTTCCCGAGTTACTAGCAAGGGCAACTAAAAGTACACCAGAGAGATAATCTTGTTTTAAGTTCGATAGAAGGCACAGTTTTCTAAAACACAAAATATATGTATACATTCCCGTAGTGGTACGCTACTGGACACTGAGGAAGGTGCCTTTTTCGGTTTCGTCGTGGATTTTTTCACTGCCACCGCCGCTTTCGGTTTATCTCCGGCGACGGCTCTCTTCATCTTCTTGGCGGGGGCCTTCTTGTCGCCGCCCTGAACGGAGCCCTCCAAGTCTGCATTTGCTATAAAACGGTTTCACCAAGTGAGGGCAACAACAATCAATGAATTAAAGATTATATGTTCCAAAATTCAGTTTTGTTGGGTAATTGTAACGTGTTTCAGCGTTTCTTTAAAAAAATTTCTCTGGACGCAAATCGGTCTGTTTCGTTTTCAATGCGCCACCCTATATATATATATATATATATATATATATATATATATATATATATATATATATATATATATATATATATATATATATATATATATATATATATATATATATATATACAGGCTGGCGCATTTAAAACGAAACAGACCGATTTGCGCCCAGAGAATTTTTTTAAAGAATCGCTGAAACAAGTCAATTATAATATTGAGGGGGGCATGTTTTGACATAAAACTAAACTTTGTCATATCAACCCCTTAAGGGTGGTGATAACAACCCTTATATTTTAAATAGGGAACATGGGTCGAGTGTTACATCATTTGAAAGCTCTTTCTTTTCTGAATTCAGCACACTATTTTTTTTTGAAGTTTTATCAACTCGTTTAAAAATTATTCACAGTTGGAGTTGCAAGAACGTATTTCATTCATTGTGATCAGAAATGCCCTAATTAGTCAATTTTTGTTATAAAAACTAAAAAACAAAACCAAACGTTTAAAAATGTTTATTCAGTTAAGTAAGTGTTCAAATTGTTGACCACCAGCTTCCATACAAAACTACAAATTTTGTTCAAAACGTGCTCTGGCATTCTGGAGCATTTGTGGAGTTATTAGACGGCATTCTTCAACAATGCGTCGTCGTAATTCTTCCAGACTCCGGTTCTGTTGCGAAAATTCTACTCTTTAAATGCCCCCATAGAAAGAAGTCTAAAGGAGTTAAATCCGGTGATCTAGGGGCCACTCAGTAGCACCTCTACGCCCAATCCATTTCTCTGGAAACTCTCTGTTCAAAAACCCCCTAACACGTTGTGAAAAATGCGGAGGAGATCCATCTTGTTGAAACACTAATTGATTTTCTTGATAGCGATCATCATTTTCAACAATGTCAATTAGTATAGGGTAAACGATATCTTCTAGTAACTCCAAATACGTTTCGCCACTATCAAGAAAAATTGGTCCGATCAAACGGTCTCCAAAAATGCCAGTCCAGACATTCAATTTCTGTGGAGTTTGAGTGTGGACTTCGTGAAAATTTCTTGGATTATTATCTGCCCAATAACGACAATTATGACGTTTGACTGTAGAGTTGAATACAAACGTACACTCGTCTGAAAAATAGATATTGAACAAAAAGTTCCCGTTATCAGCTATTCGTGCAGTCATAACTTCACAACACTCCAGCCGCCGATCAAAATCATCTTCATTCAGTTGTTGTACCAGATGAATTTTCTACGGGTGAAATTTATTATGCTTCAATATTCGCTGAAGAGTTTTTCTTTTGATGTTTGAAACAGTGGCCAATTTTCTCGTGCTCAAAGTTGGGTCTGCAGCAATTTGTTATAAAACTTCAATCTCAGTAGTCTCATTTCTAACCGGAAATTCACGTTCAGAATCCCATTTTTTATTGGTTACTGAACCACTTTGTCGAAACTTTGCAACTAACTCCAAAATGAATTTTCTGTTAACATGTCTGTTCGGATGTCGTTCATTAAACAAATTTGCGGTACGGTGGGCACAGTCATCGCTTTTGAAAAAAAGAGTAATTATTTCAACTCTTTCTTCTACCGAATACACCATTGTGTAATTAATTTTCGGTAGTACAATCAAGTATCAAACCGACCGATAAACTGAAATAATAAACCGCATTTCTCTCATTCCGATAAGAAATGTTCTGATAGTCAATTTTTTTGTTTACAAGCCAACAAAACATTGACTATCAGCACATTTCTTATCGGAATGAGCGAAATGTGTTTTTGCATCTTCAACTGGGAATAATTTGTAAACGAGTTGATAAAACTTCCAAAAAAATTAGTGTGCTGAATTCAGAAAAGAAAGACCTTTCAAATGATGTAACACTCGGCCCATGTTCCCTATTTAAAATATAAGGGTTGTTATCACCACCCTTGAAGGGTTGAGGTGACAAAGTTGAGTTTTATGTCAAAACATGTCCCCCTCAATATTAAAATTGACGTGTTTCAGCGTTTCTTAAAAAAATTCTCTGGACGCAAATCGGTCTGTTTCGTTTTCAATGCGCCACCACCCTATATATATATATATATATATATATATATATATATATATATATATATATATATATATATATATATATATATATATATATATATATATATATATAAATTGAGAGAAAAAAATCAGATGCTTTGGAGCAAACTGTTATTTAAAATCAGCTGCTAAAATTTAACAGGTTTGTCTCTCTATCTGCATTTCTCTCTCTCTCTCTCTCTCTCTCTCTCTCTCTCTCTCTGTTCTCTGTTATAAAGTTTAATGGAATTAACAAAGAGGAATCTATTACGTTTCACTGATTAGTCTCTAATCAGCACTGTCAAAAAATTTGATTGGCATATTGAATTGATAAATATAAAACATTCTGGTGCTGCTTTTTTAATTTTTTTCTGCAGCTTCGGAAGAGTCTCCAATTTCTACTGCGTGCTGATGATGTTTTAATCCTAAAATTATATATTATGCTGACCACGGGCGCATTCCATGTAAAAAATTACCCGTGGTCAACATATTCGTCGTGTAGGAACATAAAGTGGTAACAATGAAGCATCAAGTGGCATGTCCTTGTATTGCTAATGAACTCGAGCTGAAGACAGTGGTTCGTGAATGACGCATAATGAGAGGACTACTTCAACTAGAAGTAGTCCTTCAAGAAGAGATGCTATCCTGGATGTAACATCAAGACAATAGCTAGTGTCCCTTATCTACCAGGGCCAGTGCATATACAAAAGCTAGGACATATTTTCTTATCGTAGCAAAAAGTTACATAAATGAATGTTTTAAAATTGGTTACCTTATTTATGTGAATTGCTTTCCTGCCTCTATATTTTAGGATACACAGGTCCGCCATCATTACTTTTCTTCACTCTTCATCTCACTGTGTACAGAAAATCACAGAAATTACCCATCTGCCTACTTGATTTGAGTTGTATGAATGTGCGGATATTTATTCCAAAAGATTTGGCTTTAGAATTTATTTTAGTCCGAAAGTCGTGGGTGGGATTATAGAGCATTTGAAACGGGTGTTTTAAGTCGAATTCAAATCGATCACATTTCCGAATTTTCTCTAAACGTATTCCCATACTGAGAATAATTTGTTTGATACATGTTTAGCGTGACAGTAACAAACAAAATAAAATGGGTTGTTATAATTTGTAGCGAACTGTAGGTATGTAATTAGTGGTAACAATTCATTATTTTGGTCAAAAATTTGTAACACTAAAAATATTTATTACTATTCTATGAGCCACTTAAAATTACCTAATTGTTTAAGAAACAGGCTTTGATTAAAACATGTTGTTATAATAAGCCTCGGAGAAACCATATTTATGGATAAGACTGATTTTAGGATGTTATATTTTATAAAAGCAAACACACACACACACACACACACACACACGTATATATGATATTATGTTATGTTGTATATATATATATATATATATATATATATATATATATATATATATATATATATATATATATATATATATATATATATATATATATATATATAGGTGCCCAAGAATATGTGGGCAAACTCTGAGATTCGGATAGAATACAAAAAAGTAGCACCATTTCATTTTTTTTCCTACGGCCTCCCCTGCGAAAATTCAGGCCCCCAAAGGACACCTTAGAAAATCTGTTTTTTAAATAACTTTTCAAATACTTTGTGTAATTTAATTTTTTTAATGCGATGGACAATAGATAAGACTCCTTTAGAAGGACCCATGAAAACAATTTGGCTTATTTGGTTTGGCAGGGACGGGCTAGCTTTAGCACAGTAATGTCAATTTCTTACACCTTTTACGATAAAGACACCAAATAGTATTTTTAGCTACCTTGAACCTTAAACTAAAGAAAAAGGTTTTTATCTGGATGATATTGATAAAAGTGCGTTATGGTAGTGAATTTTCATAGAAATGATCTGGCACAAAATATTTCATTATAACTTTTTTTTCTTGTAACATAGAAATCTAAATTTTGGTGTATAGTTTACTTTTCATATCGTAAACCTACCTACCAAATTTGGTTATCATAGATTTTTTATTTTTTAAGATAAACATTTTTTCAAATGAAAACTCAAATTTTTTTCAGAAAACCTCGTCCGATTTTTCTGATTAACGAACTTATCAAAGCCATATACAAAAGGAAGGTACATGCCAAATTTTATTAAAATCGGCCCTTTATTCTTTCAGATAAATTTTTTTTCGAATGAAAACTCAAAAGTTTTCCGAAAAACCTCGTCCGATATTCCTGAATAACAAACGTGTCAAAGCCATTTACAAAAGGAAGGTACATTTTATCAAAATCAGCCCATTACTTTTTGAGTTATCGGTGTGATACATATATATATATATATATATATATATATATATATATATATATATATATATATATATATATATATATATATATATATATATATATATATATATATATATATATATAAACATATAAAAATTGAAACTGACCCCGGATATGGGTTCTAGGGGTCCTAGTTCGCGCTCTTTGCAAAAATTTTTCAAAATTCAAAAGTCGGGATCTCCCCATTAGTGAATTTTTTCTACGAAAATTCACTAAAATGAACTATTTTCGAGAAAAAAACTATTTTTCTTTATTATGATTTTATTACAGAATTCTGTATGTCAGTTTGACTCCTTCCGATGCTATGCATTCCCTACCTCTACGAATTGAAGATTGTTGGATCCTCCACAACGCTTCAACGTTGGTCTTTATTTCGCGACAATGAAAATTAATCCTGCCTAATAAATTTTCCCTAGTGTCAACTGGATTGCCATAGACTAAAGTTTTAAATATCCCCAACGAAAAAATCTAGTGGGTTTAAATCAGGTGATCGATGAGGCCAAGTCACTGGTCCTCTTCCTATCCAACGATAGTAGTATGGATAAGCGGGTTCTGGAACACTTTAGGCGTAGGCGTCTCTCAACTGTCATTTGTCGAGTCTGTCACCTGTCATGTGTCAATTCAAGCCGCCTATCTTGGCACCAACCTGTCACTGTCAAAGAAAAAAATAATAGAAAAAGCAAACTAAAAAAAAAAAATAGAATCACGTCAAGCCGTTATCGTAAATTCTCTGCAAGGTGTCGCTACCGTATGATTCCTAGCATACGCATAGACCTTACGGGGGCCCGACGGGGGCGGGGGCGGGGGTTTGGGTCTGGCGTGGTTCGAGGCGGGGGTGAAGTGGGGGCTTCTGCTTCAGGACCGGCAGCGACGTAGTGTTGAGCTCAGTTTATGTTTGATTTGTTATGTAGTCGAATATATCGACGAAATAAACAATTTTATTAAACAATAGAGAAATCATAGATATAACAGTTTATAGAGAAATCATAGATATAACAGTTTATATCTTTAGCTAACGTAATATTTGCAAGTTGAACATCTAACATTCATTTGAGTGCCTTATAAAATGCAACTTCAAAAATTTTTGAATGACTATGACGATATTCTGCTTGATGATCATAGAAAAATGCTACATAGCCTTCATAAAAAAAATTTAAAATATGAACACCAAGAAACAAAAATTTCTTGTCATGGTCTTCATTATGTTAGCTGTATTTAATATTGTTGTAGTGCATTGGAATCGCTTTGTACGTAAATCTTATAATAGTTTAATCATTTAACCTCTGAACTTATTATTTATCAAATAAAATTACTGCTCTCTTGACAACGACAGACACAAGCTATTTTAGTTCAATAATTGAACAAACTTGAAAGAAGCAACATGTGGATGGGTTTTTTTTTTTTTTTTGTTCCCTCAGGGCTCGTCCGCGGCCTTGCCGCCCCGATAGCACCGCAACCCTTGGTTGATTGTGCATACCCCTAGTCTTACTCCACCCATTCCAAAATCACTGTGCCTTGAACTAGTCTGCACAGCGATTGGTAGGGTGAAGTTTTATATTGCTCTGTCTCCGGTCTAGAGTGACCGTAGATCAGTTGTCTTTTCCGGTCCAGAGCTATAATATAATGTGGATGGGTTAAGTGAGTTACAGTGAACCAACTGATTTAAAAAGTGCTGTGGAAAATCTACACTCGCAATTTTACGACATTGCATTTGATGCTGAGCATGAATCCGTATATGGAATGGGCAGGTACATGTCAGTGTCTGAATGTAGAAAGCGTTATCGATTATACAATTATGCTGCTGAATTATGCAGTATATTTTTGGACTGTAATGGTAAGATGACAATGGATTTTTTTTGTACCACTCTAAGAAGATGCGGTTTGGATGAGTTTTTGGATGTAATTGCACCTTTTTCATCAGAAGAGGATAAAAAACTGGTAAAGTCTACAGAAGAAATAGAATGTGATAATAAAAAAGAAAATGAAATGGATTCAAGCAGTAGTAAAGAAACATTATATTGTAAGAGAAATGTATTTTAGTTACCTTATACATGTATCATTGTTAATAATAGAGGCTAATATTTTTTTTGTTTTGTTTTTTTTTTCTCTCACCATTTCTATCCCTCTGAATTAAAAAATATTCTTTGTTTCTTTCTACAGTAGTTAAGTTTCAGTGTGAATAAATAAATGAAACACAAAGTAATCGGATAACGTTTTTTATTGATTTCTTCTCACTTTAATTATTTTGTAAATATCCTGTCTTTAACAAAAGGATAAATTTTATTCCTAAATATATAAAATGTGGTGAAAATTGAGTATATAAATAGTATGATGTCCAGTATCTGCTGTGTATCATCATTATTGAAAGTTACAGTTGTAGAATTTTGTTTTGATAGATCACCTCTGTGTGAAAAACAATTCCTTGTTGTTTTTACTGCATCTGTATTTTCATAGTCTTTTTGAGTAATTAAAGTTTCATTTAAAACTTGTTTCCACTGAGTTTCGCCGTAACTTCTATTTGAGTATATGAATCTGAGTTTATATTTCAGAATGCTAATGTCATTCTTAGGAATGTTCGATGTTTGTAAAGTTGGTATACCATCTTGTATCAATGGAACCAGCTCTACCCACTTATGCGGCCAGGTATTATTTTCTGTATTGAAACATGCGTACGCTTTTACCACTTCAGATTGATTATGAAAAATTATTTTTACCCAAAACAACAAATATAAGAAGAGTTGTTTTCAGTAGAGCCATTTTTTAGATACTGATTTTTTATCTTTAATTACTTAACTTTTATTAAAAAGTTCAACCTAATAAGAAAAGGTTTCGCTGTAAACAAAATGATGATATTCACGATTCGAGATTTTGTTGAAAAGGATTATGAATTGAATAAAGTACAACTGAAGAGATTAAATGTTATATATTTAGATATTTGTTTTTACTTGTATACATAATAGAAAGTTTACATTTTATCAGTGTTGTTTTAGTTGATAAATTAATCATAGACAACCTACCTATCATAGATATTTTATTATTACTATACAAGTTCATTTTTATCAATCCAAGAATTTTGATCATCGGAGAAGCCTAACCATTTCACATATATTTTATTACCTCTTTCTTTCAAAACTTTCTGAATAAGATATACATTAGGAAATTTAGCTTTTAGTAATTCTAACTCGTAGAAGCAGCCTTTTATAATATTGCCTTGGTAATCTGCGAGAATATATGTTACAGGATTGGTGATGTTGATTTTGACAATTTTAAAAACTTCTGTAGTCCAATTTGGCGTGTAACCTTTTTCAAAGTAATGTTTATACTTGCTTATACGCACAAATTCACCAATTCTGTATTTCGGTTTTGGAAATATTTTAATTTTACTATATACAGTTTTCAGCAATATACTTTCATTGTTAATATTTACATCACGAGGTTTCATTTTAATAGTTCTGTGCACTTTATTGTTGTACTTGTCAACTAAACTCTGAATATTATCTATCCATCTATAAGATCCATTTAAACTAAATTGTTTCCACATCCAGGTTTTTAGAGTTCTGTTAAATCTTTCCACGATAGACGCTTTAACCTTACTATAAGTAGAGTAATGATTGATGTTATGTTTCTTCATTAATATGGAAAATTGTTTATTATAATACTCCTTCCCATCGTCTGTTTGTAAATTTGCAGGGCGCTGTTTCTTTAAGATTTGTTTCATTGCACTGCTTACCTCAGAACCTGTCTTAGTTTTTACTGGTATAGCCCATGCAAACTTTGAAAAAGCATCAATGACTGTTAGTAAATAACGGTATCCGTCATTTTCAGTGGAGTATTTTCCCATTTCAACTAAATCTGCCTGCCAAAGGTCGTTGATGCCCTTTAAGATAACCGCACGTCGTTTGAAGTTTCGACGTGCTGGTCTATGCAATTCGTTTACTAGATCTTGCTTACTCATCTTATCGAAACTGTTATTAAACAACCATTAAACGTTTAATAATATAATTGCATTGCTTTTCTGCAAAGTGTCTTCTTTTGTTGTTTCCCTTGTAGATGTTGAAAATAACTTCTGGCTGGTGTTTTTGTCTTATCTTAAAGGCTTCTTTTTAAAGATAGATTAATTCCAACAGGCTTCACAACTTTTTCCACAGAAATGGTATTCTTAAATTGTTCAAACTCTTTCTGTATTTTATTCAATGTATTATTTAGTTTAAAAATTTTTTGACGCATCTCATTTTTAACTAAACTTATTTGATTAACTTTATCATCAACATACTGTTTGTTAACTGAATCTTTCGGTGCTGATGGACTTTGTAAATTACATATACGTCTGTTCTGTATATCAAGATTACCGTCTGTAGTTAAAGAAAAACCTAAATTGCGAAGAAACGAGGCACCAACACGATCTGAATTAATTCGTTCAGAAGAGGAGGAACGTCCGAATTTATCGATAGTCATTTTAGTTATGTTAAAGAAAAATATGTTTTCTTTTTATATAATAATTTTTGCTTCTTTTAGCTCTTCTAGAATGGAAATAATCTCATTATTATGATTAGTATGACCTGCTTGCTGTGATGCTATTAGTAGTTTTAGTCTTTCCACTAATTCGTTGGGCTCATCCCAGTAAACATAATCAGTCTTATCTGATAAAGATTTCATTAATCCCTTTCCCACGACCGCTAATCTTTGCTGCTTTAAAATTTTTGTGATTATCTTATATTTAACACTCTTACTTCCAGCGTGCTGTTGGGATTTATCAAAATTTCGGTGAAGTAAATTTGCAGTGTTTACAATTTGAATGTAGTTTGATTTATCACTAACAGTACATTGATCTAACGAAGGTTTTTTAAAAAAAAGCAGGCTTATTAATCCAGGCGTCGATTCATACACTTGTCCATTTATGTAAATATTATTATCTTTAAGTGCAAAAGGTACATTTCCAATTTTCCACTGATTCTCGTCTTCATTGAAATAAGGTGCATATTTCTGATCAAAATCTTTCTGTTTTATATTCAACGAATTTATAAAAAATCCTGGTTCATCCTGTGGAGTGAACTGCTTATCTTCGTATCCAGATGATTCGATATCTGGCTGTGTTAAATAACTCTCTTCGTTTATCTGTGATTCGGGATATTCCGATGCGAATGATTCAAACTTGAGTTCATTTTCACTGATTTTCCTCTTTTTTACTGGTGGCACATCTGTTAGTTTCTTTAGAGGAGTTGTAATTGGTTGAAAAATTTGCTCTAGTTGTGCGATATCGTCTATTTTTGCAGCTTTCAGAGAGTCATATTTCTTTCTAATTATATTTTGTGTTTTTATGATGTCACTCACTATTTCTTCATTCATGGTTATTTAGTTAGGTGGCTTAATTAATATAAAATATAATGTAGCTTTACGGATATAGGTCCTTTAACAGCTTCTTTAAACAGGTGCTGTTGAACCTTAATCAGCTTAATAAACAGCTTGAACAGCTTCTTTAACAGCTTTTATCAGCATCCAAACAGCTCAATCAGAGTTTCAGAACAGCGTTGTTGACTGTATAATCTTGACTGTCTATTGAACAGATATAGAGTGAATATGAATCCGGATAGCACTAATATTTATAGTATAATGTATGTATCAAATCCTTTTCTATATCGACCATTTTCTAACGTACAATCTTTATTAATGACTAAAAACCCATGTTCGTCTTTCCAACATTCTGAACACATTTGTCTAAACGTTTCAAAAGATACATCTGTATTTACATGATCATCATATATGTGTTTTAAATTAAGCCTGTCCTGTTTAAAAATTACTAACACATTAGCATTATCACGTATTAAGTGTTTTGGTATACGTGTGTAAGTTTGACCTAAGTAAAAACTGTCAATGGCTTTATGTCGACCCATACAGAAATAAGATCTTATATGATCTTGTTTCTCACAAGCAATATCATCAAACACAAATATCGAATTACGTTTAACCTTTTCAAGAGGCAACACAGCATTATTTTCTGTAAAAGTATAGTAACCTATGCCTTTTATGTCAGAAAGCAGCCTTTTTAGATATAAATATTTAGGTTGATATAAAGACTTTGAGTAAATGTAAACGTTTTCAAACTTCAATCCATTGGGATGTTCTAGTAGAGATATAAGTAAATTAGTCTTTCCGCAATTTGACGAACCCACAATTATGGCTCGTATACTATTAGGTAATAGTTTACTATGTTTGAAATGATTTTTACAGTTATGATTAAAATCAATGTTTCTAACTGATAACTCATCATGTTGACGAATCAGTCTCATTTTAACAACTGGGTAAACATATAAAAGAAAATGCTTTTAAACTATACGTTTAGTTTACAGAACTTATTATTATAAATAACATTGAGATACGATGTTAATCATCAGAAGTCCTTTAACCAGTCGAAGGTTAACTTCAAGAGGTTCGGGTTTAATTAACACAGTTATAAATAAATTACCATTTGAGATTCATTTGCCAGGAGGTTATCAGTTTTGCGGACCAGGCACAAAACTTAAAGACCGATTAGCAAGAGGTAACCTTGGTATAAATCCTTTAGATAGCGCATGCAGAGAACATGATATAGCGTACTCTAAAACAAACAATTTATCAACAAGAAATAAAGCTGATCTTGTGTTAGCCGATAAAGCTTGGCAGAGAGTAAAAGCTAAAGATTCAAAACTCGGTGAGCGAATAAACGCATGGTTTGTAACAAACGTTATGAAAGCTAAAGCTAAAATGGGAATGGGTGTAAAGTTAAAGAAAAGGAAACCCAATAAGAAAATCAAACAAAATATTCTGAATCATCTTATATCGAAAGCTAAAGCTGATGTTAAATCTAAAAAACCTCAAAGTGTAAAAAGTGCTATTCGAATAGCTTTGGCGGCAGCTAAAACAGGCATCAAAGGAAAACAAATTATTCCTCCGCGAATGCGGATAATTCCGATTCCAAAAACTGGAGGTGTACTTCCTTTTCTTATTCCATTATTTGCAGGTTTATCTGCGATTGGAACATTATCTGGGGGAGCTGCAGCTATCGCAAAAGCCGTCAACGATGCAAAACATGCTCGCAAGCAACTTGTTGAAAGCGAGAGGCATAATAAGAAAATGGAAACAATCGCAATGGGAAAAGGATTGTTTCTTAAGCCATATCGAAAAGGTCTTGGCTTGTATTTAAAGCCAAAAAACTTGTAAAAGTGCTACCCAGCAGACCTCTCAATGAACTCGATTTGTATAAATTTGCAAAAGACATTCCCAATTTTAGAGGAGTATTCATGTTAAATGAATTACCAGTAAAATCGAAGAAAACGGAATGTGGCATTGTTAACTTGGATAAATCAAACGGTTCAGAGACACACTGGGTGGCGTATTATAAAAATCGCAATAGAATTATTTATTTTGATAGTTATGGTAATCTTCGACCGCCCAAAGAACTTATAGCTTATTTAGGAAACAATATTATATATAATTATAATAGATATCAAAACTATGATACTGTAATTTGCGGCCATTTATGTTTAAACTTTTTATATGAAAATGCTAATAAATAAAGCCATGTCGTTACTTGTCTATTTAGTTTTATTGAAACCTTCAGTATGTCAAGAGTATTAGAATTTACTGGAAATGATTCTGTTTTAACTGCAAATTATTTTCCACCAATACCAGTACCTACTGCTTATGAATGCGGTTTAGTCAGTTTATATACATATAATTCGATACCAAACATAAATCAGAGCAACAATTTATTTCATGTCGGAAGTGAAGTTATTGAGCTATCAGAAGGTTCTTACGAAATAAATGATATTGTGAATTACATAACAGCTAAATTAAAGCAAACAAGAAGTAAACCAATGGTTAAAATAGAAGCTAATAGTAACACATTAAAAACAGAAATTAAATCTACTGCTCCAATTTACTTTAACCGTGAACGAACAATTGGTAAATTGTTGGGTTTTAGTAAATGTGAAATAACTCCAGACGTAAAAGTTGAATCTGACTTACCTGTAAACATAAATAAAGTTAACAGTATTCGTGTTGAATGTAATATAGTGACTGATTCGTATGTGAATAATAAACTTGTTCATACAATTCACGAGTTCTCACCTAATGTTTCACCAGGATATAAAATAAACGAGGTCCCAACGAATATAATCTACCTACCTGTTAATGTTAATGAAATACATTCAGTTGTTATCCAGTTAGTAGATCAAGACGGAGATTTAATTAATTTTCGAAAAGAAAAAATAACAGTAAGATTACATTTACGACCTCTCACCTGGAATGATGGAAACAAACACTTTAAATAAGTAAAGTTTTCTTAAAAGACATTAATTCATAGATGAGTGTCAGAGGATTAAGATCTGTGTGCAGCTGAAAGAGTTAGCCTTTTTAATTTTTGTAGTGAAATTAAACAATTTATTGGGTATGTTAGTTTACGACATTAATAATAAAAGTAATAAATATACACAGTCATCGTACAAGAAATTCAGTTCTCATATCAAATTGACAGATACAACAACAAAGCGGAAGAGCACAAAATCTTTAACTCAAGAAAATAAAGAATTTCTGAAATCAATTGGAATTACTTTACAAAATGAGTGATGTATTAAATATAACTGAAATGGCTCGATATGATGAGTCGATAGCAAACAAGTCATATCATACGTATTATCCATTTGTTGAATCATACGATATTAATGATATAATTAGAATTTGCATCCAAAATCAGGATTTAATTTTGTTACCATGCGAAAGTGTTCTTATTGTTGAAGGTTTACTGTTAAATGAGAAAAAGACAGCTGACGATGCACTTAAATTTGCAAATAATTGTTTTGCTTTTATGTTTGATGAAATACGTTATGAAATAAATGGAATTGAGATTGATAACTGTCGAAATGTGGGAATTAGCACAGCTTTGAAAAATTATGTGTCACTAAATTCAGCTGAAAGCACCGCACTTATTAATGCAGGTTGGAATGTAAAAAATGATCCCAAACATCCAAGTGGGCCGTTTAATTTCTGCGCACCTTTAAAAATGTTATTAGGTTTCGCTGAAGATTTTAGGAAAATTATACCAAATGCTAAACATGAATTAATTTTAATGAGAGCAAAAACAAATAATAATTGTGTAAGTACAACATTAACAAAGTATACACTGGATATCAAAAAGATTGTATGGAAAGTGCCGCATGTTACTCTTAGCGATGCTGAACGACTCAAACTCTACAAAAGGATACAGAGTCAACGTCCAATGGAAATAAGTTTTCGCAGTTGGGATTTGTATGAATATCCGCATGTTCCAAAATCAACACACACTATTTGGCGTGTGAAAACAACTAATCAACTTGAAAAACCTAGATTTGTAATATTTGGAATTCAGACTAACAACCCCAATAAACATAGAGAAAATCCTAGTGAATTTGATCACTGTCACCTCACTAATTTTAAATTACACTTGAATTCAGAAACGCATCCATACGATAACTTAAATATTTCGTTTCAAGAAAATCGATATGCATGGTTATATTATATGTATTCAGTCTTTCAAGAATCCTATTATGGATGCAACTCATCACCTTTACTGGATATAAAAAAATTCAAATCTCAAGCACCTATTGTTATCATTGATTGTTCACATCAAAATGAGGTTATCAAAAGTGGTCCAGTCGATGTTCAGATTGAATTTGAGACTGCCAGTGAAATTCCAGAAAGCACTTCAGCGTTCTGCTTATTGTTACATGACAGAAAAATTGAATACTCCCCGCTAAGTGGCGACGTGAAAAAACTGATTTAATACAACAAAATTTTACAGCTGCAATAGTAAATATTATTGATATATTGTGAAATAAAAAATTGATATGTTAACAAACAGTTTTATCTCTAGTCTAAAATTACATTCCCATCCTCGAAACTGTTATAAAAGCAGATGTATCTGAATGTGGACAACCAGTCTTCTAATTCAACAGCGAAGTTATAAACATTTCTTATATTCACATCAATATATAACTGCATAATGAAGAAACAAATTGTAATTGATGTACAAGGGTTTAAAGACTATTCAAATGCATTTATCTGTAAAGAATTAGTTATTCTTTTTAATGATGTGGAATATTTACGTTTTCTGATTAAACCACCATACGATTTCTCACAACTAAGTATAAGTGAACAGAAACAAGCTATTTGGCTACAGAAAAATCATCATGGTCTTGTGTGGAATGAAGGATCCTCTAACTTTGAGAGCGTAAGAAGATTTCTGATTTCCAATATAGACTTACATACCAGTATTTTTGTGAAAGGTTCTGAAAAGAAGAAATGGATAATTTCAATTCTTAATAAGGATTTAAATATAATCAATGTTGAGGATCTTGGATGCAACAGTTTGGAGAAACTAAAAAGGGACTATCCATTTACAAATAGATGCTCATCACACAGTGGTTGTTGCGCTCTGGAAAATGTGTTTTTGATTAAGTATTATATTAACAATAAATAGTTGTATGTAATTTTACTAGAGATTTTCAAATAAAACACATAAAAATTTAAATGAGCAGTTTTATTTACTTTGTTATTTATTTTTAGTACAGTTTCAAGCATAAGTCGTTAACATATTATTTTTAATAAATCCTTAAGATCTAAATTACATAGAGATATTTTAGTTACATTTTGCGCGTAAATATAATGTATTTTGAACCTAAAAATTAACATATTACTATAAAAGTGTGTTTTAATACAAACGATAAAAGTAATAAATTAATCAGTTTTATTATAAACTTTCATCTTCAATTTTATAATGACCCCAGGCATAAGTTGATACTCCATCATTTCTAATAAATCTCTTATCATCTAAATAACTTAGCGAAATTTTATTTATATTTTGTGTGTAAACTTCATGAATTTTTGATCTGAAAACAAGCATATTACTATAAAAAATTCTCTTTTTATACAAACACTCTCTATAATCGCTTAAACTTAGTCCATCTACAGCTGTCTTTTTAATTCCTTTTGCTTTCTTTGTAACTTTGTCATCGAATACATCTTACATCTTAAACCTATAAATTCTCTCATAATCTTTCCGTTATTCTCATCTTTCATTAAGCCTACTTTTTTTTATTTAGAAGTGGAATATTATATTTATTACTAGGATCATATTCAGATGTGTCAAAGTGTTCTGCAATGTCATCTGTTATATCAGAATAGAAATCTTTAGTTAAAATATAATAAATAAATGAATCTGTATCCATATAATCAAGCAATAAATTTTTACCATATTTAGGTTTCATATAATCGTAATGGAAATTGTACATTAACCATTTTGATAGTTCCAAAACAGTAAAACCAAGGTATATTGGTTTGTTGTAAACTGTTTTCACTCTACTTAATTGAATAGCTACCATGTCGGTAGTGAATTGAGTTGCACTGTGAAAATTTGGTTTCGCAATTAAGGCTCGAGAACCTAATCTACGCCCAGAGCTTTCCCATTGTATTACAATCCTTACATCTTTACGTTTGTCAACGTTTTCCATTGTTTTACCATAAACAGAATTATTTTTAGACTTGAAATAATTTTTTTCAAATTCGTTTTTTGCTATAGTACGATAGTGAGTATTTAGTTTGATATATTTTTCCAGCCATCTAGCTTGCTTAAATTGCAAGACCCTATGAATTTTTGTTAATTTTAAATGATGTCGTAAACATTGTTGGAGATTTCTATAATGGATGACGTAGTTTTTTTTACTATTAAAATCTGTTATTAATTTAGGCAGTTTTGAAACTGGGCTACACTTATTTTCGGGACAAAATGGTAAGTCATTATGATCATCATGCAGTTCTTTTGGATATTCTAAGTCAACTTCAAATATGTATCCAATTTCTGAATTTTCTTCAATAGCCATTATATCTATATCTTCGATTTTTTCAACCCATTTAAATCCTCCATAACGGAGGGATTCGGACATAGCCCAGCCGTATAAATTATTTACATCTAGATAAATTAAATAGCTTGAATCTTTAGTTTCATCATAATCTTTCATATATTTATTATTTGACACAGAATGACGATGCGAACACTGAGTAATACCTCCTATGATACCTTTTTGAATAAAAGAATACATGCTAAAATCTGTTAAAAGTTCTAGTTCAATACCTGTGTATTTTAGCATAGCATCCCACGACAATCCTGGAGAAGTATAATATTGACAAGGATCTAACGAATATATACTATAAGAAATTTTTCTATAATTCTCAAAAATATCTGTTAACAATAGAACGTCTGTGATAAGATAAATTTTCAAATATTCCCATAAACTAGAACATCGAAAATGTTTCCAAACCATCTTAGCGCGGCTATAGTCATCATCTGAACATTGTGAATTTGTCAGTGAACTATTAAAACAAGATTGAGTTGGCAAAGCGGTTTCATCTAGTTTTTCCCATGAGTCTATATACTCATAAGGGAGAACGCCTTTTCTAGTAATTAGTTTAAATTGTTCGTCATTTTTAAAAATCGTTCTTACACTTTCAAAGTTTTCTATTGATAAATTATCTGCTAATTTTGCTAAACTAGACTGCATAAATCTAGCGGAGTCGAGAAACCGCAATTCTACAGTTTCTTTTGAATCAACAAATATACGTTTAGATAAAGAAACGTAGGTTTCCTTATTTAGTGGAATTAAAGCTATTTCACCTTCTATCTGATTTAATGCTTTTACGAATAGGTGACAGTCATACCCTGAAAAGTTATGAAAGAAGATAGGAAAAAACTTCGGAGTCCTATACTTTAAGTTGCAATCATTATGAGCGGGACCTCTATATTTGCCCGTTAAATGGCAATGGTCAGCTACTCTGTCAGTACCTAAACTCTTTTTACATATCCAACATTCTTTGGATTCTGTTTGAAATTTACGTTGATCATTATTTAGATGAATTATAGGTTTTGGTTTCATTATAATTGTATTATATATTGTTATTATATCTTGAGAAAGAGTTTGAATAAATTTTGAAGGTGAATCTTTACCCTTATACACTCGTAGTTTATTTAATGTATTATCGTATGAACATTTAATGTAATACGCAAATGCACATGGCACATGTTGCTGCATATCTGTAGTTGATGAACCTAGAGGATTTGGAATACACGTATCGATGTTCTGTAAAATGCATTCAAAGTCGCTGTAAATTACGAATGGCAATTGTACTCCACGTTCATATTTTTCGAATTTTAATATACACTTTTCAGGTGATGGCATTACAGTAACAATTTTATTACATTCTAACTTATGTTTACTAAGAAAATCTTGACTGCTAAAATGCAACAAACAGCAATTACAAATGAATATTTGTTTTTTACTTAGTGTTGTCTGATGACTTACTAATCTTGATATGTTTTTAATCCATACGTAATGAGATTTCCCATCATTTTGTAAAAGCAACAAATTAACGTGATTAATTTTTTCCTGTTTTGTGCAATAAAATGGTCCTATAATTTCATCACCGTCTAAACCAAATACATTTACACTTATATCTTTATTAAGCCTTTCAAATATCGATATGTCGCTAGGATTTAATGGAAATCTAAGTTCACTGAAATCAACTTTTTTATCATTTTTCAAAGTAATAATGTCTGCGGTAATGTTTTGAATTTCATAAGACGATACTCTATTTGGTAATTTACTAGAATCGATAGTTTGTAAAGCAGATATGACGGCCCATTTAAAACAATATTCATCAACATTTTTAACGTTAACGCAAGCCTTTTTTAACAAAATATTTTTCGGTAGTGCTATATAATTTGATCCTCTAATAGGGTTATATTTATTGATATTAATCTCCAAATGAAGTAAGGCAACTAACGCCCAACCACTATTCCTCTCTTGAAATTCATCCATTTTAGTCAAAATTTGATCATTTAGTGTAGAATAAACTTGATAAAGTTGTTCTTTATTTAATGCGATAGACATTTTAGATTGAAAAGATTTTATCGAAAACTCTTGGTCGTTTTCAGTGAACTTTACATATTCGGCAAATAGCTCTAAATTAAATTTAATTGCAATATGTTTCTGAATATATTTAACTATTTCTGGTTTAACTAATTCCTCAGCTAATTTTAAGAATTTAAGAGGGTCTAAGCAAGACTGATCTTTATTCTCGAATATAAAAGTTTCGATACGACGCTTGAAGCTACTCTTTACTACCTATAAATAACATATGTTACAAACTGAAATAGATAAAACAAATAATGAAGTATAAATACCTTTAGTGATTCTGTATGCGGAACAGATGCCTTTGCTTTGTGACTATTTGTCCTTATATGATATTGCCATTCATTGAAAGGAATTTCAATCAAACAGTCTTCGCACATTTTTGCACCCTTTGTTCTACTAGTTGACTGAACAATCTTCGTACTTACAGTAGTAGTCTTAGCATTACTTTTAGAAACCTTCTGTGCTTTTTTTGATTCAAGATGAAGTTTCTGATGATTGGAAAGGTTATCCCGACGCATGGACTTATTACATACAGGACATTGTGCTTTGCCTAGATTACTGTGAACCGTACGTTCGTGTCTTCGAAAATCGGTTAACCGTGTGAATAGTTTACCGCAGATATGACAAAAACTCATAATGAAATATTTAATTTTTAAGTTGAAAATACTATAATATTTACGCGCAAAATGTAGAGGCAACCGGTTACTTGCTGCTTCGAAAGAACTGTAATATATGAATAAATATTTGAGAAGTCATCTATATTAACCGCGCTTTGAATTATCTTGAATAACAAGATAAGTAATTAGAAAAATACTCAATAATATTTGTCATCATGTTGAAACACATGCGTAAATTATATCCACATTTCATAATTAAACACAAAACAGGCGGCTATTAATTAGTTGATATAATTATCTTTGTATGATGTAGAAATTTTGTTTAAAATAACTGTTAACTCTTTCTTAGGAAACTTTTACAATAATTTATTCTTATCATTTTAGGTCAAGTTGTTGACCTCATACAAGTAAACAATATAATTAATAGCTCTGTTAAGAAATTTATTATGTATTCGAAAACTCGGTTTCATTAAACTTGTTATGACCACATATTTTATTCTATTTCATCAGTTAATTAGTTCAGACCAATAAACTTATATCAAAAATATATTCAATTTCATAATCTTTAAAATTATCGAAAACATGTTTTTCTGAATTGATTCATTAAATAATGTCATCATTATTTTTCTACTTCCTAAACTAATTATTATGTATACTTAGACGACAAATATATTATAATTTCATCAGACATAATATTTTGTAATAACAGCTTGTAATAATAATTATGTTGTAAGTCACATTTTAAATTCATCAACATAAGACCGCGTGTTATCCAAAGTTCATTATTGTAATGAAATTTAATTACATAACTGCAGAGATACGATGACAAAAACATCTCATGTTGATATTTTACATTATTTTCTATGATACTTTTTGGAATATTTTAAATAATAAATCATGCTGTTAATTATACATTTTGCTGATATTAAACTCACAAATAAGGATCTTGTGTAATTTACAGTTCATTAATCTAACCTAAATTCAAGCTCAAACAAATCGTAACAAAACTATTTTTCCATGTTATCTTTGTTTTCACTATTTATCAGACACGTGCAGGACGTGAGAGGGTATTTAAGATCATATTTCTTGTTAAATATTTACAGTTTAATTCGACAATCAGAAGTGACACATCTTGTTAGTGATACAGTGCTACACCTTGATCCTTATTATGGAGAAAAGATCAGCAGCACCTTCTTCGTATAGCCCATCAAATGCTATCAAGAAGCAAAAAACCAGTCAATCGGTGAAGAAAATTTCTTCAAAAAAAATGAGTACTCTAGAGAAGTTCAATTCTCTAGGAGCGTTCATGTGGTTAAATTTAGAAACGATGGAAAAGAATAAACCGTACCTTCTGACCAATCTTACTAGAGGTACTTCTAAATATGGTGAAAGGATCATCGCTGAACTCAATGGCGACAGCAAATTATACCTGCCCGAAAGGTATAATGAGTTCAGTGATAAGCAGTTGGCAGAGCTGGGTAATGGTGAATACATGCTGATCAACCATGGACAGGAGCGGAAGGTATACAAACTCGAACTGAAAAAGAAAGAAGACGTGGAGATACCTGTAGAAGCGGCAACGTCTGATGATGACACGGATTTCCCTGTGTACGCTCAAACATTCGAAGATCATGGTTATTATGCTCCTGTCTAAGTGATTTAATTTTATTTTATATACAAATAAAATTTTATTCGCCTATTTTATAATGTATTACACTATTAGTTATTAATATAAATAAAAAAATATTAATTAAAGCTTCATGTTTTATTTAAAATATTTATTCTTAATTTACAAATATACAGATACACTTTTATTTCAGTGATGGTCTAATTCTTAAATATAACTTAATGATTTTCTGTATTTTATGTTTAAGTAATTCCTGATGAACACATACACAGGTGTCTGGACCTTCCTTTGTCTCATCTGATGACCAAATACAGCTAACATAATGAAGACCATGCAAGAAATTTTTGTTTCTTGGTGTTCATATTTTAAATTTTTTTTATGAAGGCTATGTAGCATTTTTCTATGATCATCAAGCAGAATATCGTCATAGTCATTCAAAAATTTTTGAAGTTGCATTTTATAAGGCACTCAAATGAATGTTAGATGTTCAACTTGCAAATATTACGTTAGCTAAAGATATAAACTGTTATATCTATGATTTCTCTATAAACTGTTATATCTATGATTTCTCTATTGTTTAATAAAATTGTTTATTTCGTCGATATATTCGACTACATAACAAATCAAACATAAACTGAGCTCAACACTACGTCGCTGCCGGTCCTGAAGCAGAAGCCCCCACTTCACCCCCGCCTCGAACCACGCCAGACCCAAACCCCCGCCCCCGCCCCCGTCGGGCCCCCGTAAGGTCTATGCGTATGCTAGGAATCATACGGTAGCGACACCTTGCAGAGAATTTACGATAACGGCTTGACGTGATTCTATTTTTTTTTTTTAGTTTGCTTTTTCTATTATTTTTTTCTTTGACAGTGACAGGTTGGTGCCAAGATAGGCGGCTTGAATTGACACATGACAGGTGACAGACTCGACAAATGACAGTTGACAGACGCCTACGCCTAAAGTGTTCCAGAACCCGCTTATCCATACTACTAACGATTTTGTCTGTTTAAGTATTCTCGAACCTAAAATAAGGTTGTGCCCTGTGATGCATGAACCACATACCATGTCGAACACGACAACAGCCAAACGTAGGTCGTCTAAAAGTTGTGGCAAGATGTTCCAAATTCCAAATAAAGTTCCCCAGTTACGCTTGTGGCAATTCACATGGTTCAATGAAATGTAGCCCGATTATTCCGGCCCACACGTTAATGGGTTCAAACTGGTGTGTCACAATAAAATCATGTGGATTTTCTTCTGACCATAAATGCAGATTATGATTCCATTTCTACCAAATCCAGCTTCGTTCGTAAAGCAAACTGAACCGATGAAATTTGCATTGTTTCGGTGCCTATCGAAAACCCAATTCGAAAATTCCATTCTTCACAGAAAGTCTTCAGGAAGAAGTGAATGGATTTTCTGCAGGTGATAAGGGTGCAATTGTTGCTCTTTAAGAATTCTAAGAACCATAGATTTTGGGAAGTTACACTGAGCAGCTAATTGCCGGACACTTGTTGAAGGATCTGCTTCCACGTCATTTAGGATATCTTCTTCAGCAACCTCATTGCGATTGATTTGATTTCCGTGGCCGTCTTTCACAATCTGGGTTGTCTTATGTTTCAAAACACCCAGCACTACTTCCTAGAAAACACAAATTCACAGATTTTCTCGAGATATACACTTCCGATATTTTTACTCGGGGGTTAATACCACAGTGCACTTTCTTCAGCAAAACTTTTGGATATTGGGTGCGCGGCACATTATGAGTAGCCAGCTTTCAAAATGCAATCAGTGTGTCCTCCTTAAACCAAGCCATGTCACTCCTCCCATGGGCGAGCTGCCCGGTTCCCGTGTTTCTCAGGCTAAACCATTTAGCGTAACGGGTGTCGATTTTGCAGGTCCTTTTCGAGTTATATATCGTCGCTTTCGTGGAGCCAGATCTGTCAAAGCGTCTAACCAATAGGTAGTTGGTTAATTATATATATATATATATATATATATATATATATATATATATATACATATATATATATATATATATATATATATATATATATATATATATATATATATATATATATATATATATATATATAATGTAGATGATCATTCCTTTTTTTTAACATTAAGCACTGTCGTTTAGTTTTGTATGGTTTTCCTTTTTGGGGAATTACACCAGACTATAATTTCCGGGGTGGGTGTATGTTCCGTCGTTATTTTCGACACTTTTTTTGCCACACGCACGTGCCGGCTATGGATACCAAAACACAGTTGGTAACCCTGCAATGATGGTCAACCTGAAGATGGCACCCTGGAGATTTACGTTTTCGAACGGCGTCTGATTGGCTCAAGAGGCCGCCTTCCCCTTCTCGACCCCGAAGCACATCGAGACTTCGGAATCAAGAACGCGGCAATTTCCCCATTTGATCAATGATCGTTCTATAGTGCACACTCTCAGTTCAAGTCCTTCGTTGTCCTTTGAGCATGGGGCGCAGACAGGCCCGTAGCAGACACGCGACCTTCTGAAAGGTGTTGGAAACCAACGTGGACCATAAGTGCTACAAACTGCAGGTACCAGAGCAGGAGGCTGTTCCTTATTTTCCATGTGTCCAATAAGTCATTTACTCTGGGAAGAAGGGAGGTTTCCGAAACACATCGAGCTGCCAATCAACGACGTCCCCGGCAAGAAAAGGTATTTTCTTTATATTACACCGCTTCTGGTTTTTATTGTCTGTGTAACTTTGCCCAGTGTGCAATATATTCATTTTTTAACCCGCGTTAATGTTTTATTTACCATGTAACCCCTGATGTACATGCAACCGTTCAATTACACGTAATCAATTAGAGATATCGAAGAACGTAACGAGTCAGCCGCTACAGAAACACTGAAAACGCACTAGCACGTAGATAGATCACACATTACTTATACGGACTGTATCTTCGTCGTGCGTATCCCAAATGGCAAATACACCGCTTGACAGGCTCCCTAGGTGGATTTCGACATAATCTACTAGCTAAGCTGCACCAGGTGAAGCGGCCTCATTCTATACGGCAACTCATCCGATAGGCATGACAGGCTCAGTAGACGGTTCGAAAGCTGATCAGCTTACACCCGGGTTTTCTGATCGTAGCGTCTCCTAAACGTTACTGACGACCCCAATTAACATTATTAACACAACTAATTACACAATACGCCGCATTATCAGTCGATATTTCCACAGCAGCAACTAAAGAAAGGAATTTAACACTATTTAGGTGTTCGTGACAACGGCAAATATACCAGATGTGCACGCTTGGTTGTTAGCCCCAGAGGCTCGTTATAGATGTTTACGACTCGGTAATGGTAAACGGAAAAACTTCCCAAAATGGCTCCCAACAATTAATCAACTTAACGCCTGACACACATGCGCAAACGGACTAAATACAATAAATGGTGAATTTTCAGAAGACCTCCCGAACAAGTTTAGAAAAAATAACTCCCGAACAAGTTTAGACAAAACAACTACTGATAGATAATGCTTAGTAGCTTACATATACGCTCACACTATTTTTAGCTTTTGCTTCCTTGTATTTGCTGAGTTATTTGCATTTAAAGTTTTTTACACATTAACACGTTGACTGCCAATACCAGATTAAGGGCCTTCCCGAATAACCGCATGTTTTTTTTTGTTTAAGCTTCTAAAAAAGTTTTCTTTAGTGTTGTGTTGATTACTAATTTTTTTTTTCAGTTAATCATTATACCTAAAACTACTATGACTCAAGAGTCGAGTCACCGGTCTCTGAGGACTGTTTCCGGCCGATGACTCCACACTTGAGTCAGAGCCTGAAATTAACTATGCCATGAAAAATAAACATAAAATACATGCTGAAACTTTCATTTATTAAAATACATTGTAAATATATTTTACAAATAGACAAACAAAACTCAAATACAAAGACATAAGAAGGATAAAATAATAAAGACATTCTAACTCAGGAATAAAATAATATAAGCAATTCTATTTCAGAAAAAAGACAAAATCAAAATTGCGAAAAACAATACAAAGGAACTTTAGTTTTGTCATGGTACTTCCGAAAACAATTTCCGAGGCAAAGTCCTGGTTGGTCGGGACAATCGGGGAAAAAAATGGGGTATTCTTGCGGATTTTCTTTTTATAGCACACCCTGCACCGCTTTCTCATCGGGCGTCATTTGGTTATGCCTATAGGGGTGTTTTTCGATTTTTCAGGGGGTTGAGTTTTCTCCTTCGACAGAAGATTTTTTATGACATAGTGCCGAAAGTCATAATAACTACGCTCTTTTTGGTGGAATAGGTGTTATAAAAAGAAAAGGTGTTAAGAAGCGTAATCGATATGAAAGAGATGGCAATATTTTTGTACCACCTAATTATTTTTCTCTCACTTCCGTAATACGAAAGCATTTGGTCCTGCCTATCTATTCCGACATATTTTTATTATAGTGCATAATAGCGTTTGGTTTTTGTTTTCTTTCTTTTCGCCCATTTTCTGAATTTGCTAATTCACTATCAAACTCTGTAGAAATAAATAAAACTTCTCTTTTTTCTCGCCACTTTCCAACTCTTAACTCCGTCAGAATATTTTATTGTAACTTCACCTTTCTTCAATTTTTTAGAAGTTACTTCTAGTGGATTTCCTTTTCTGTTCCGCCTTAAGGTGCTCGTAATATAAGTTTTTTTTTGAAAGTTACTCCTTGCACACAGTTACACTTTATAATAGTTGTCCATAAAAAGGGAATGTCCGTTTTCAAAATATTTCTTACGAGGCTGGTTACAACCTGTATATATCCTAACTTTCAAAACAAGACCATTAGGTTCCGATAGAATATGATGTTTGACTCCGAATTTGTGTTTTTTATTTATATATTGCGGGAAACCAGCCTGCCTCGCCAAAGCACCATAGACTCATCTAATGAAAGATTTGTATTGGGATAGTAAATTTAATCTATTCTTTGGTTGAAAAAATCTTGAAGCCATCTTATATCCTATATCCTATATCGCCTCTTTCCGGATTTTTAGAGAAATGTAGGCACCTTAAAATCATTAAAAAACGATTTCTACTCATATATTTTCTCAAACTAGGCAGATTATATAAATCATCAGTTTTCCAGTAATCCTGTATCTTTATGTTGCCCATATGAAGCCATAGTCCCAAAAAAAGCTGTGTGGCAACTCTTAAAGGTAATCAATTAGTTATTCTTAATTTCTCCTTGGTTTCTCTGCTTAAGAACAATTCTTGGGCATAGCTGTTGGTTTCCGTTACGATATTTTCGAGAAATTCATCCCCAAGAAATAAACGAAAAAAGTCAATAGGTTCATCAGATTCTAAGTTTATTTTGAGACCAGGATTGCCCAAAAACGGAGAGTCTTTGAGGTTATGTTCATCACCCCATGAAGGTAACCCACCATATCTCGTGTGGTCGGTGTTTGTTCCATTATTAACCTCAAGAGGAACGTCTTCAACATCCCTCCCCTTCGCTCTAATCAGTTTCGTCAGGATCGTACTCACTTTCACTCTCAAAAAACGGTTCTTGATCACTTTCGGACAAGTTAATTAATGCTTCTTGTTCATCTAACGTTAAATGTATCTTTCTTTCATAGTCTGTAAGTCTGCTTTTAGGCTTAGATGGTCCCGGAATTTCACCACTCATTACAGAAAAATAATAATCACGACCGAAAAATCAATACAGAAAAAACACGTGTTCATACGCTAACAACAGGCCGACGTAATACAAAGTTACTTCCACGGAAACCGGAGAAACACTGGTTCATGTTGTATTCAATAGTACATGACGCAACAGTCGAGCCATCGGCCTTTGGTGGAAGGCCGCCATGACTCAACATTTGAGTCATCAGCAGTCAACGTGTTAAACACTTTTTAACAGTTTCTCAGTACGGTTCTGTTCCGTGACACTACTTCCCTCCTATGCATTAAGATTTGACGTGAACTTAACAATGGGATTCACTGGAATATTTCAGGCGCACCAGTTCTCCTTTGGACTACTGACTTGTATCTTCTTTATCGGACGCTTTTAGTACGCATATCGGTATCGGTATGATCGGCTTGTTAATTATACACATGTTTCAAGACGTTATTTATACAATTACGCATTGTTCACCTTGTTTTGTTATTATAGCTATTATACCTAGTGTTGCAGTGCTGTCACGATTTCGTGGCCCATGACATATTTGTTTCATATATTGTTTTTGTAATGGCGAAAATGCGAGGCCGCAGGTTTGGCGCAGCTAAGGGTGGGACATAGATCATTTGCTTGAGATGAAAAAGGTTATGAAAAATTGCCCTTCGTTTCTAAATTCGATCGTTTGACAGTATTTGCTATATGTTCTCTTTTAGCTGCTAAAATTACGGTACTTATAGTGTAACATGGGTTTTCCTTCCCTTAGCGTTTTACTTGGGAAAGGGGGGAGCTGCTTCGTTGTGGGCGTTTTCCTTCCCCTCTTGCATGTCTAAACCAACCTTGTTGCATAAACTACACGACAAATTTCCAGGAAGCACCCCTCAAGAATGTTACGGGAGCTTAGGCGAATGGGGGTTCTGTGCGGGGCAAACCGGATTTTAAGGAGGTATAGCTACAACCTGTAACAAGGGCAGCTTTTAGAGGTCCGATTAAGCTGTTTTTTCGCCGACTCCGCTCATATTTTCCTTTTCATCTTCTTCCCTGCCCAGCACCCCTATTCATTCCTGGTCCCGTAACATTCTTGGGAGTTGTTTGCAAGAAATTTTTCTTGTGGTTTCTGAATCCTGGAAGGGTTCTAAGCATTTTTCTGAAAAATATTTAGAAAAAAGCTTCCCGGAGGTCATCTGCAAATTTACCCAATAAATTATACAAGCAGCATTGCGGAAGGTGGGTATTTGCTTGTTCAACGGTTAATGGTGAACACAGATACAGTCTGTTTCGACCTAATTAAGTCTCTAACGTCAGTACCATATTAGAATTAAAAAAAAACAAACTTTTAAATAATAATTTAGATTGGTTAAAAAAAGATGGTATGACACCTGGGTCGTAACAAAGAATCAGGTACAGGTAAATTTAATATGTGTGTTTGGGTAGATAAAGGATTGTGTTGTAATCCACACACTAATTTTAACATAAATAAGTTGAACCAGGCCTAATGGAATGTTTAGCAAAATGTAAGTTACGTTATGTTTTACAAAACTTTTGAAAATTCGCTACTATAACGGCTTTGCTGCGTCCAAACTTTTTATATTATTATGCTGACAACGTATAGACTGTACATCCATTTTTAGTTTTGTCTGAAAAACTGAAGGAGAAAAAAAAGACAAAACCGACATTGATCATTTTCTGAGAGATAATTTTCAGTACACCCTGAAGTGAAAAAAAGCGGCATAAATTGACTGCTTTATATGAATCTCCTATTAACCGGCGTATAGTTCGTTAGGTGATCGTCAATATGTTAGTCATGCAACTCGGGTTTCACTGTATTCTATGCTCGTAAATCTTCCGGTTTCCATGATTCAAGTCTCCTGTTATTCCGGGTTGGATAGAATTTATCGTCCTTTCGCTATTGATACATTGTGTTTCTAAAAGAGTTCATTCGTGAATGCCTTGTATTGTTTGTTTACGCATCGAAATATATCTTGTACCGCTAGGCTGGTTCAAGAGAAACACCATAAAAAAGACAACATTAACACATCTCAAAATACAACCGCTACTTAATGTTTACAGTTTTGAAAAGTTTCCTACACATACGAATACTGACCTATGCAGTATTTGGGATAGAATGTATACAGGAGATTTAGAAACTCTCAAAAAAATGTTATATTTTATAAGTGACCTATACTTACATGGATATAAAAAAAGTCTATTTAGGCTGGGTTTTTTGAGTGTTTCTGTTTTTTGCCGTTTTCTCCAAGATCCTGGATGACTTAGTACCCATGTTAAACGCCACTGTCTTCCTTGTCAAGTCTAAATAATAGGCGAAACAAATAATAAATGATTCGCTGTTATAGGCATCGAAAAGAGTGTCAACCACTACTGTGCTAATCCGTAGAAACTGATGAAGTTTTAATGCAATTTAGGACTTGCCAAATCGTATAGAGCTCAGCGGTAAAAATGCTGTTTCCTAGAAAATGACTTTCAGTGGCACACCCTGAATTAGGTACCTTAGATTCATATGTATAAATTTTATTATATTCTAGTCTAAGCGTTTTGAAATATAAAAAGTCGAAATGGTGGGAGTGCAATTGTGTATATTATGTTCGATGTAAATATATCAATAAATGTATGAAATTTTGCTTTCTCTTTATCGTTTCCTTAGGTACAGTGTTTTTTTTTACAACAAAATGGAACACGAAGGTCTGTAAATATTTATATATATTTTAACCTTTTTTATCAGCGAATACAGTCTTTAAAGTCTTATTAGATTAAATTTTGCTGTCGAAATGTAACTTACTTCAATTTAACTTATGATTGTTAATATATATGTAAATTAGTGCTCTCTTACCTTATTTTTTTAATGTTGTTTGTGCCTCGGCTTGCTCTTATCCCAGGGTTTTTATTACATAGTTCAAAGTCCTAACCTTTTTTTGTCTTATTATTGAAAAATTTAATTTTATTTTTTTATTTTAAATGAGTAAAATTTTTGAATAATTTGATTTTTTTTTAAAGAATATTCTCACATATATACAGACAACAATAAGTACGCAATGATTTTCCTTTTTTTACTGGTAAACAATAATATAACTATTCTATTTTATAAATGTCACAAGAAGTATTCCTACAATCTAACTAAATGCTAAAATTGCTAATGAAAGCTAAATTTATGACTCCTCAATATTCTGGCCAATATCTTATTCAAAATTTTACTACTAAATTTTACTAATTTAGACTTTTTGATCAATAAACTTTTTTATATAGATAGTATTACAATATTTTGATATTCATGTATATTTTTGAGGCCTAACACTAGGCACTCGTCTTGATTAACTGGTGTAGTATGAGTTTTATACCCCGCTGAACATTTTAATTTATGTGGAACTCGATGATTGCTCCTCCGGTGGTGGGTTTTTGAAATACTATTGCAAGGAAATATGGAGGTTGTTGAGTTTACTGATTTGTTGTTCGTATATTTAGAAGAAAATGGCTTTATATAGATCTATTAACCTGAATGTGGTTTTACTGCTTTATATCTACCAAGTTATTTATGTACTTGAAAACGTAAGTATTTTATATGTAGCTTTATAAAAACTTACCTTTTCAAATTCCTCTAGACCCTTGACTATACAACTTCTATTATTATTTATATTACACTTGAAACTCGAACTGTTCTTTATCAATTATGTCAAGAAACTTCTCAATCGCTGCTTCTCCTTTAAAATCTCGTCAAAAATTCCTCGTTGTTATTATTTTTCCACAACAACCACGGTTGCTATTAAAATTTCTCTGTCGCCTGCTCCCTGACTAAATTACCTTCTAATTTCTCTGCTCTTGCTTGTAATGTACATTGTCTCGGTTACCTAATAGTATTATCTCGTTCCCATTCACATATATATTTCTGTCAAAACCTTAACCTATTAAATCAAAATCATGACATTTTATGACTCTTATCTAACCTATATCTATATCAATACATATTAACGTCCTATTACTAAAAACTATTATGTAACAACTCCTTAATCCTATTATATACAGTCTGTTCTGTCTTTTTATTTCCTACTTCACGCTACACTGTTTTGATAAGCACTTGTTAATAATGTTTTGCTGTCTTATACATACAGTAAAAAAAATGATATTGTTCATCGTTTTTGAGTTATTTCAATTTTTTTTTCACGTTTTTGGCACATACCACAAATTGTGATATGTCGTTTTTACCAATAGATAGTGGAGTCCCATGCAAATGATGCATTCAGAGTGCTTTTTGTCTCTATTACTCGTTGAAAAAATCGAGCTACCGTATACAGGCACTCTCAAAGAGTGGCTGAATTTAAAAAGTTTTCGCAGAAATGTTTTTAGTGTTTCCATTTCTACGGTTGCAGGGATAAAAGCGATATTTCATAAAATCTTCCAATTTGATAGTTATTCGCTATTTAATGTTAACGAGATGTACTAACCAATAAAGCTCTATTAGATATTGTACAGAAACAGCAAAATGGCACGCTGGCTGAGTTTGAAAAGTTTTTGCAGAAATGTTTTTAGTGTTTCCGTAGAAATGATTTTTTGTAAGATTTTTGTGATATGTTGGTAATTAATAATAAATGTTTCGTAAGTTATTGTAAAAAAAAGTTGTCGAATTTTTGTGAAAAATATAATTTAGTATAACATTACTGAAGGCAATTTCTGTAAAAAAAATTGTGAATATTTGCAAAAAAATTTGTTGGAAATTTTCATAAAAAAAATATTTTTCGCTTTTGGTCCTAAAGCTGTGGGTCAATAATTATATCTTGGCAGGTGCGTAAATGGCTTGAAGAGGTTCGTTGGCCAAGAAAATCGGACCAGTTGTTTTTGGACCTTTTTAAGTTTATTTTTGGGAAATGTTTGTACTTTTTGAAGCAACAAACCTATTTTAATGAAATATGTATCCGCGGCAGCATTTACCGAAGAAGCTTCAATACTTCCAACCATTGTTCCTTATCAACGTCATCTAGCTTAGTGTAGTCCATATATCTTTTACTTGTGCTATTTCGGGTCTGTATTGTCACATCTGTTCTGGGCAGATTGATATGAAGCACAATTTGATAGTGGTCCGTTATCTGGATCTCTAGAATAACACCAGTCGTATCAACAAAATCATTTCGATTTCTATGCTTCACAAACATATGATCTATACATGTCTGACTATCATTAGTAACCCTGAAAAGATACATCTTTTTTCGCTTTAATATATTTTTTTTTACTTCCGCTAGTTACAATTTCCGAGAAAAGTAAAAAAAAATACAGTTTCTTTTTTCAACCCTAATTACAGATTTGGTATATAATTTGAATTGTATGTATTGTTGTAGCAATTTTTTTTTGTAAGCAGAAACAGTCAGGTTTCGCAGAATTTTTTTTTGTGTTTCTGTAGAACTCATTGTTTGTAAGATTTTTTTTTAGTAAAAATTTGGTAATTAATCATAAATGTTTAATAAGTTATTGTAAAAATTTTTTTCGGGTTTTCGTGAAAAAATTGTTTACAAAATTTCATGTAAATTTTACTTCCACATCGCCACAGCGGAAATATTAATCGGCCACGAAAATTTCAAAGAGTTTATTTCGCTTAAACCTCGTAAAATGTGTCAAAACATAGAAAACATGATTTGGGAACGAAATTTTTTTTTAATCTGTCGGTCTGTCTGTTTGTAGCCACGATAACTTTAGAACGAATTGAGATATCGTCTTTGAATTCAGTATACTGTTAGCATCCGACAAACAAACGGTTCGGATTGTTTTAGGGTAAATTTGCTTCAGGTGGTAGGGGATCAATGGGGGGTGATTTGGTGAAAATTGACATTTGTTCGTTAAAACTTCAGTAATATAACGTTTTCGGGTTCGTTTATTAGAAAACTTTCAATTTCATCAAACATCTGGTATTCTATGCTGAACTTAAATTAGGGGGTTAAATGTGTGAGGGTGAAATATCGGTGATAGAAATTTGGAATTTTCTTCGCTAAAACGGTGTAACTTCGAATTTTCTTCGCTAAAACGGTGTAAAAAGTATCAAAACATATTTTGATTTTGTACTTGATTTTGGAACAAAAACTTTTTTGTCTGTCGGTCAGTCGATCTGGGGCCTGTACGCCTGTCTGTTAGTAGGCGCAATAACTTTTGAGCGAATCGAGGTATCATCTTCAAATTTGGTATCCAGTTAGCACCCTACAAAGAAACGCTTCGAATTGTTTTTGAGTAAGATCGCTTCAGTGTGTAGGGGATAAATGAGGGGTGATTTGGTGAAAATTGACCTTTTTCGTTAAAACTCGAGAAATATAACGTTTCATAAGTTTATCGGTACAGGAATAGGAATATTTTCTTTTTAGTCAAGCCATGGACCCTGAATTAATTTCATGAGAGTGTCTTTCTAAGGAGAGTAGATTATCACAGCTATGTGGAAGTTGCGATTCAATTTTCACTATTTTTTTTTTGGCGAGTTTCGCCTAAAAGCTTTTTCTAAATAATTATATCTGGCAGGTGGGTAAATAGCTTGAAGAGGTTCGTTGGATAGGAAAATCGGACCACTTTTTTCAGGAACATTTAACGTTTATTCTAGGAAAATATTTTTATACTTTTTCAAATAATAACGTTATTTCGATGAATCATCGTACTGTGTCTACTATATAGTTGATACTGGTAACCAAATTTGATGCCTGCTTTCATGAAAAAGACATACCTATTTGCTATTAAAAACCTTTTTATAAAAATTCACTACCATAACGCACTTTCTGTATCTAGATTTTTTTTAACTGAACAGATTGGACTGTTTAACAAATTGTTCTAAACAGCTAGCCACTAACGAAAAATTACTGTCAAGTTTGAATAAAATCGGTCAATTATTTATTAATTTCTGTTGTGTAACTTTTTGGGTCCAAATACTTATTGCTTCTTATTGCTCATAGTTGCGGCACTGATAAAAATAGTAACAATAAACTGCGTACTGTATAGTTTTATTTTCTTAATAACCCCTGTTTATTTTCATCTTATGTTTGCAGGTGGTTTCTGGAGATTGTATTGTAAATATTATATATTTCATGAAAGTGGGCTCTATAAATAACTGATGATATAGTTCCTTACAACACGTAAGCTGTGGGAGAATTCATACAAATAGAATAAAGTAAAAGACAAGGTAGAACCCCCTGGAAATCTGAATTGTGATTGTGACTACGCACAAGAAAGGTTGAAGAGGTTGTGTAGTTATAACTTTGTCATGCACTGATATACAGTGAGAGATTATGGAATTAAGGATAATAACTTTGTCTCTATAACTTTGAAAGGCCACAACATGAATTAACTGCGAGTCGTAAATTGTTTCGTGTTGTAGCTGTATTGGCTTAAGGAAGTTTCTGATTCGATACGAAATCATTTTACCAACATTGACAAAGTTGGTAATGCGATTGGAGGTCTAATAATTCACGCATTTAACATGTTTATTATATATATATATATATATATATATATATATATATATATATATATATATATATATATATATATATATATATATATATATATATATATATAGATAACTTTAATAGCCTTTGATCAAGTACATACATACACAGGCATGTCAATGAATTAGATAAACATAAAATGTCAGTCTTAAATAATTACAAAAACACAAGTCAAAAAATAACAACACCACTTTACATACAGAACCAAGTACAAATAAAACAGCCTTGTAATTTTCGGAGGAAATTTTTGTTGTTGAAAGAAAACACAAAATTTTCCCGGAAAACCCCGTCCGATTTTCCTGACTAACGAACTCATCCAAGCCATTAATAAAAGAAAGGCACTTGCCGAGTTTCATCGAAATCGGCAATTATTTTTTGAGTTATCAGACGGATACATACATATATATATATATATATATATATATATATATATATATATATATATATATATATATATATATATATATATATATATATATATATATATATATATATATATATATATATATATATATATATAAACATATAAAAATTCGAACTGACCCCGGATATGGGTTCTAAGGGTCCTAATTCGCGCTCATTTGAAAATTTTTTTGCAAAGTCGCACCATCGATACCTCTCTATTAGTGAATTTTTTTTAAAAAATTCACTAAAATATACAATCAGTTTACATTAAACGTAAATTTACAGTTACAAGGGTGCTATTTTTACAGCCATTACTATCATTCTTTCCGTTGCTCAGGGCCTGTACACCTTTCAGTAAATTCACTGATATGAAAATAATTGTCAACCAAAAATGATTTCAACCTATGTTTAAAGCAGCTAAGTGTATCCGCAGCCTTAGTCTCCTGAGGAAGCATATTAAAATAACCAACATATACAGATGCCATATACTGGTAATTGGGCAAGTGGATGTCAGTTCTCGCCCGGGTAGTGTATCTGTAAACTGCACTGTTTTTAATAAACCTGTTTCTACGTGTAAATGTGAAACTCAAGAGTTTATACAAATACACCCCCGTGACAGTCAACAGTTTTTTTTGTCTTAAAAGTAGTCCTGCACGATTCTCTTTGTTGTAGTTCAAAAATCAGGCGGATTACTTGTTTTTGGCATACGAAAACCCTGTGTATATCATTTGCATGCCCCTAGACTATTATGTTGTATGCCAGCATACTATACACTAAAGAAAAATACACATTAATTAGATAAATTTCATTTAAGGTGTTCTTCAGCTTCATGATGCAACAATAGGCCTTACCCAATTTGTTTGATATACCTTCTATCTGGGTCTCCCATGAGATCCTATTATCTAAAATGCAACCTAAAAAGTTGGTGGGGGTACTTAAGGCAATATATTTATCATTAAAATGAAAATTATCATCTATAGAGGGCTCTAGACATCTTCCCATAAACTCTACATAAACTGTCTTAGAACTGTTTACAATCAGGTGATTGCTGCAGCACCACTGACCGAAGTGCGACAAAATACTATCCACCTTACGCATAGCATCGGACAATACCGGATCCGAAACTATGATTGATATGCCATCCGCGTACGTAAACCACCTCCCACCTGTCAGATAGTTGGGAAGATCATTTACGTACAACATAAACATAAGCGGTCCCAGGACGCTTCCCTGCGGAGCGCCCAGCTTTACTTGATATTCATCGGATCTAACACCGTCCACTGAGACTACTAATCGCCTGTATCTTACAAACGACACAAGCCAATCACTAACAGGTCCCCTAAGTCCGACAGCATTTAATTTTCGGTCGAGGAAAGTACAATTAATGGTGTCAAAAGCACGAGACATGTCAAAAAAATTGCCCACGGTTGATGCTTTCTATCAACACAATCCGCAATATGCTGCACCATGTCCGTGCAGGCCAGTTCGGTGGAATATCCCTCGCGAAAACCATACTGACTAGGAAACAACACGTTATTTTTACTTAGGAAGTCCGTTATCCTGTTATGCATAATTCTTTCCATGATTTTCGAAAACGGACCCCTTTGGCATTTTTCAATTTCGAGGGAAACTGGCCTAACTTAAGCGAGGTATTCATGGTTACCGTTAGATAAGGCGATATTAATTCGGAAAGTTGTTTAATAACAGTGACCGGAATATCATCTAAGCCAGTGGATCTTTGGATATTACTTTGCAAATGAATTCGATATTAATAACTTGTCAGTAATTATTTCGTTATTTATTTATAATTTAATCTCTGTTTTGTATATATATATATATATATATATATATATATATATATATATATATATATATATATATATATATATATATATATATATATATATAATCATACTTACCACTTAATTTGACAGAGCTCTGACCTTGGTCAAATTTCCTGGTCATTATTTTGTAAGGTTAGATATTTCAAACTTAAAACTGTTTAATTTTAAAATTAGTTGTGTTTACGTGTTGGTTATTCATTCTAATTTTTCCATCCTACCAATGTGCTTAAGTCTTTTTTTACACAGTTTAAAAGTTACAATTTGAAAATGTTCTTAACCTTAAAATGTTGATCGTGATTTTGTGAGGCTAAAATTACATCTTAGTTGGGTATTACTTTTTTGAAAGTAATTTAACAATACTTCAATTAAACCTTTTCACCAGAAAATGGTATATTAGCTTCCAGAAGTAACAGCTTTTGACTTATAGCACAAGCATTTTTGTGTATTAATTATACAATTTCCATTAGGTATAAAAATTGCTTTAAATTAATCCACACTTTTATTTTCTGGATCACGATTCAAAAATAAAAAGTCTGGACGCAGCAAGTGCGTTAGAGTAGTGAATTTTCATAAAAATAGGAAATATGTTTTTTTAAAGAAAGCAGGCATCAAATTTGCTTATCAGTATATTATCCTGTATAGGCTAAACATAATGTACCATATTTCATCAAAATAACTTTATTTTTTGAAAATTTACAAACATTTTCCGAAAATAAACTTTCCCGAAAAAACTGGTTTCCTGGCCAACGAAATCTTATAGGTTTTTTTTCTCCCTCAGGGCTCATCCGCGTCTTTGCCGCCCCGATAGCACTGCAGCCTTTGGCTTATTGTGCATGCCCTTAGTATTTCTACTCCACCCATTCCAAAATCACTGTGCCTTGAACTAGTCTGCACAGCGATTGGTAGGGTGAAGTTTTATAATGCTCTGTCTCCGGTCTAGACTGACCGTAGATCACTTGTCTTTTGCGTTCCAGAGCTTTACACTCGCACAATATGTGCTGGGCTGATTCCTCCCCCTCGCCGCAGAGTCTGCATGCGAGGTCCCCCTCGAACCGCCCCATTTAATGCAGGTGTTTCTTGACGGCCATGTGTCCCGTCAAGAGACCTGTTATGTTTCTAAGTTGTCCTCTGCTAAGAATTAGCAAATCCACAGCTCTCTTTGAACTGGGTTGGTTAATTACTGACTTCCCATGTCTGAGCCGTGGACAGTCTGCTCAGGTGTTCGTTTCTAACCCAGGACTTAATGTCTACCCTGGTAGTGTTATTTGTCACGCCCAGAGCCGGTTCTGGTCCCATAAATGGTTCTGCTGACTCTCTCTTCGCGAGACTGTCAGCTTCTTAAGTGCCTTTGACCCCCGAGTGACCCGGCACCCAGATGAGGGTGACATCATTCTGCCCAGCCAGGCCGCTCGTCTCGTCTCGGCACTCACTTATCAGCCTGGAGTTTACCCGTTGGCTACTTAGGGCCTTAAGGGCTGCCTGTGGCTATGAGGATCCGCTTGTTAGTGTAGCACCTCCTCTTGTTCTCCCGCACACTGTGCAGGATAGCGTACATTTCGACCTGAAAGACCGTTGCATGGACTCCCAGGGAAATACTATAAATTACCCTCGGTCCTTCCGAATAAACACCTGCCCCCGTCCTACGCTCCCTGCCGGATCCGTCTGTAAACTAGACGAGCGCGTCCCGTGGTAAGCCCTGCGTCTCCTCCCGCCATGCCTCGCGGTCGGGGATTTATACTGTAAAATTGTTTTCCCTGCAGATTCTCGGGCTCGCAAAGTCTGACCTCATTTCAAGCATTCAAGCATGGGCTCCCTCACGATCTCCTGAATTTTGCAGTGGCCGCTGAAGCCTGGGTTGATCTTCAGTCTACCACTGCAGGCTAGTCTGTGTAGTCCTAGCCTGGCATCCCCCATGATAAGTAAGTGTGTGGGGGGGGGGGGGGGGGTGTGTGTGTGTGACATTCAGCAACACCTCCATGGCGGCTGTTGGGGTTGAAGTCATGGCCCCTGTGATTCCTAGGCAAACCATCCTTCCGATCTTGCGTAGTTTTTGTTTGGCACTAGATTGTGTCACGTTAGACCACCAGACCGTGCCAGTGTACCAGTGCCGCGTATCTTAACGATGGTCTGACCACCCTTGTGTACAGCCAGTGGGCCATACTAGGTCTTAGTCCCCACGTTTTTCCATATAGCCGCCTAGTGACGACTAGGGTCTTATAGCTTACTAGAAAACTGAGCTATTCAAATTTGAAGCATTTAATGAAAATTCGCTATCATAACGCACTTGCTGCCTCCAGACTTCTTTATTTGTGCTTTCTAATAAGTCTTTGTAACGATTCAATTAAAAAAGGAAACACAAATTTTATATAGAATAATATTTACAGAAAAGTGTAAGGCTAGATATATTCCCACCACAATTAGAACCCTAGACTCTAATTAGATCTCGTCAGTAACGCATACTAATTGCGGCGAAAATACACCCATAAAGTTATACGGCTATGGTAGCGAGCCCCCTAAAACAAAGTGAGATGTTAGACACGCTTTTAACCGTGTCGCCATCTCGTTGCGGAACCGAGTAGTATGTTGTCACGGGAGCTCAAAATAACACAGAATGTTAAAAATAGAGACTGTATACAACCAACTAACAATTTAGTAGATTGTCAGCCCTGACCCATTTCTTCCCCAATATAGGGACAAAATATGTAAGGCTAGATGTATTCTCACCACAATTAGAACCGTAGACCGGTTTCGCTCAAATTAGAGGCTGCAGTACGCCATGCTAATTGCAGCGAAAATAAACCTATAAAGCAATATGGCTATGGTAGTGGTAATAGATTTCCACGTTTCAACACGTCCTAGAGATAACAAAAGAATACAGATATTTCCGCCAAAGGAAACTATGTTAATTTAGTTGTCGTTGAACCTTCCCAAAATTATTAGAGATGGACACCTTTTAGATAAGTTAATAAAGACCTCGTCCGGCGATAAAAATACAATACGCTGCAGAATTTGCCTGCGACTAGTTTCCTATCTCAGTTCGGTCTCTTTACCTAAAGTCCGGTAGGTAAGGTGATGTTAGTTTTCAAAGTAGTTAGAATTTTTCATCCTCTGATGACGCTAAGTTGGTCAGTGAAACGATCTTCAGGTCTTTTAAAATGTGTTGTGGTGATTTGGGTTCTCCAAGTGTACTTATCAGTGCTCATCACAGGTTCCAATCTTTACTTAGTGCTAGTTTGTGTATTGAACTAGGTGAAAAAAACATTAAAACAAATTAACAATTTAATATATTATTTCCAACAATTTTTATTTACTGCCTTTGATTGTATTACCATAGTTAGAAGACATTTTCCTTAAACTAATATAAATTTGATATATTTAGACTAAAACTTGAAGCCTGGAATTTTGATTTGTTTGTGTATCATGGAAGAAATTACTTCCGCATTTGAAAAGTTGACAAATTTAATGATATTTAAACTGAAACTTGAAATCAGAAACGTTAATAGCTTGTGTAATATTTAATGAAATTACTTTGCATTTAAAAACAGAGATCTTGTTCCCACTTAATAATATTTAAACTGAAACCTGGATTCGAGAATGTTACTAACTTATGTATTATTTAGTGAAATAATTTGAAACCGAAATTTGAAACCAGAAGTATATAACTCTTTCTAATATAATTTAAATCTGAATCGTGAAATCAGAACTATCTAGCTCTCTATAATGTAATGTTGAATCTGAGGAGTATGTAGCTCATTATAATATAATTCAAATCTGAATCGTGAAACCAGAAGTATGTAGCTCTTTATAATATAATTTTAAATTTGAATCGTTAAACCAGAAGTATGTAGTTCTTTATAATATAATTTTAAATTTGAATCGTGAAACCAGAAGTATGTAGCTCTTTATAATATAATTTAAATCGGAATCGTGAAACCAGAAGTATGTAGCTCTTTATAATATAATTTTAAATTTGAATCGTGAAACCAGAGGTATGAAGCTCTTTATAATATAATTTAAATTTGAATCGTGGAACCAGAAGTATGTAGCTCTCTATAATATAATTTAAATCTGAATCGTGAAACCAGTAGTATGTAGCTCTTTATAATATAATTTAAATATGAATCATGAAACCAGAAGTATGTAGCGCCTTGTATTGGTTTCTATTAATTTTACCTTTAAAATTTTTTAAATATATTTTCTTTTAGCTGGTTATTTAATTTTTGTGGGTACTAATTTTTTCAGGTGCTGATCCTGTTTTATGAAAGTTTGCTGCCATAATGAACTTGCTGCGTCCCGAAACTTTTAGATCTTTTTTAGAGCGGTTCCATTTATTGTTAAAGAAATTATTTTGATAAACAAATATATTTCATGACTTTAAAGCTTTTCAAAATTGTAGCCAGTAAAAGAAAACTCTCTGGCGCTGGACAAGTTCTGTAATGCAACATGAATATCTTATCACATAATTTTCAGCAAGCACAATCATGTCCAGACATTTCAGTAAATATGAGTAAACACATTGTTTTGTAACATATAGTTTTATGATAGCTATTCCACGTATCTGGTAACACTAAACCCGGCAATATCTGGCAAATAAAAATGAAAGAAAGATAAATTGTATAGCAACAATATAAAGAAATACAAAATGAGAAAATATATCACAGACGGGCGAAGTGTTATAGAATAACCACAAGGATATTTCCCCAGAGAACGTTGTTAACATGAGTTCCAGAGCACTGGAGAATCAGGGGCTTGTTATCCAAGTTGCTTGCAAGCATGTGCTGGTCACCAGCACAGATTTCCAAACTTTCATATCGCTACTTCTTCTTAAACATATACGTGTTCAAAATGCCCACGCAATTTCTTGCTTGCGATAAATTTATATGATAAAAATAAAGAGAACTGTGACAGAAGAATAACGTGTTATTACGTTATTACACAAAACATGATGATTGATGCTGGTTTCATATTGCTTTTGTTCTTTTAATCTGATGCATACAGTGTGAGGCGCCTAGATCTTCTTTTGGCAGTATATTAATAACTATGCAACCAGCAAGTAATAAAATGCCGGACACAGCAAGTGCGTTATGATAGCGAATTTTCACAAAAATGTTTTAAATAGAAAATATTTTTTTTTATGAAAGCAGGCATCAAATTTGGTTACCTGTATAACATATATAGTAGAAACAATGTACCATATTTTAGCGAATTTTCATTAAGAAAAATTCGCTAATAGAGAGGTCACGATGAAAAGCTTTTGAAAAAATTTCTTCAAATGAGCGCGAATTGGGGTCCCTAGAACCCGAAACCAAGGTCCGTTAAAATTTATATACATACATATATATATATATATATATATATATATATATATATATATATATATATATATATATATATATATATATATATATATATATATATATATATATATATATACATATATATATATATATATATATATATATATATATATATATATATATATATATATATATATATATGTATCCGAGCGATAACTCCAAAAATACTAAACTGATTTCAATCAAACTTCGCAGAAATCTTGTTTGGGCAAAAACCGAGGTTGAGTTCGTTAATCAGCCTTTATGCTCAAGTTTTTCCGGTGGAAAATCGGAAAAAACTGTTTGAAAACGCTATATTTTTGTAAGTATCAGAGTAACTCGAATGAGACTTCACATGTGGCTAGAAATTGCGCAAACAAACATATGTTGTGAATTTTAAGTAATTTGGTCCACAATACCACCGAAACGACTTAGTGGTTAAAGTCGAATGCCTGACAGACAGAGTAGTTAACTGCCACGCGTAGATTGGTTCATACAACAGGTATAAACCATACGGCAACGTTAGCCAAACCAAATATATACCAGGCAGAAAACATAATACCCGAATCCACAATCGTGAAATTTCGGCCGCGTTATGGAAAATGACAGACCACATAAAATTAAATATTTGCCAAGTGATTATTGAACTGGGCGATTCAATCAATTATTAAAAATAAACTATATTTGTAGCTTTATTATCGACCTCAAACACAGTTTTAGCGCAGCATAGATATATTATGCTGTCGCATAATAATCTATCAGCAATTTAAACAAAATTAAGCCAAGTCTTTATAAAAATTATTCTAAAATAGTTTCTTTTATCTTGAAACTTAAATTAATTATGTATACTTTGAATATAATATACCGGGCATGCAGCCGATCTACGGCTGCCCAGATAGCGTTGTGGTTATCATGCTCGCAGGTGAGTAATCTGTACAATAACTGAGTCTTCTCAATTGTATTTCCACAGAGAGAGAGAGAGAGAGAGAGAGAGAGAGCGTGCAACGTCCACCTTGGTTTTCGCGAGAATTTTCAAAAAAATCGAAAAATTTCGAAAACGGTTGATTTTTGACATATGGTGTATTAGTAATAATTTATCTCAAATTCAATGTAGAATTCGAAAATATAATGAAAATTACCATGTTCTCCTTAAAATAAGCAAGTTGATAGTCACTTCCGGTTAAACCGGAAGTTTGACATAAAGTAAACAATTTTCACTGAAGTGGAATTCGTCTGGATCGTATGTGTGTAAATTGTCAAATTTCAAATCGGAGTAGTTATTGAGAAACGGCTAACTAAAAATCATGGCGCCACACCCTGTATAATTATTATGTATACGGACAAAAACGAAGGTAAATTGCAGTCGAAGGTATATCGTTTAGCTATTGTGTCTATATTGAACGGACAAGGTTGACGACCTGCCCTAATCTTTTGCGTGACAAGTTTAAGAGCCCCTATCTAATTTTAAAGGATAATGAGCTTGAAAGCAAAGAGCCGCGTTATTTAAGGAGTTCACGTTCTTTATTGATATATAAATGCACTATGTACATGCCACGATGAGCACCGACAACTAAATCTGGGGACATATTACTAACTACCCCACATATTTTTATTAAAACAAAAGAAAGTTTCGCCCACAACATTAAATTAAACAGAGGATGAAATTCTAAGTTATTTATATTTATTTCTTAGACAGACGAATGTTTTTTTTTATCTATATCGCGGGAACAACTTAGTGCCTTGTATAGTATAGACCGGACGAGGTTATTGAGCATACTTTATTAATTTGTCTGACTAATTAGGAGTGTTTCGCTGGTCAACTGCAAAGTGAAGAAAATAAAGCCCTTGAGATCAAAAGTGACGCACGGTTTAATGAAGTGTTATTCTTAATTTACTTGAAAATATATACACTCTCATAAGCATTAAGCAAAGTGTGATGTACAGGGCGGCTCATCAATAAGTGCGCCCTTGCGCGCGCACTGCCGTGGAAAAAAATATTTCTGCTATGCTATATTTTAATAAATTTTTATTTGCTTTTTTACCTCCTGCATTCCTGCATTCAACAAACAAAATTAGTATATCGAGGATCGAGGATCACAGAGTCGGCAGCCATTAATAGAGCATCAGAATAAGTATAGTGTTATATGGTTGACTGCAGACGTTATCGTTATATACATCCATATTCAAATATCCATATATACATCAGTCGCCGGCGGTGTGTATTTTTCGTCGCTCTTGAGGAAATGCGATACTTCATTGCGAAGTGATCGAGTATCATCGTCGAAAACGACCGAATAAGCAATCTGGTGTGCGCTCTCAAATGCCACACTTGCAGTTTGCAGTGAAATTTTGGCAGAGCGTGTCTGTGTCTAGCATGTGTTTAGTAATTTTCGTGTAGTGCTGCGCGTCGGATTGATTTTAATTAGATCACTTCGTTGTTGTTTACATGTTCTAACAAGACAATTATTATTATTATTATGATGGCTACTACTTAGGGTTGCTTAATAAGTGGACAAAATAATTGTGACACTGTGATTAATTCAGTGGATAATATTTTAAATTTATATGTTAACTTTTTAACTACTATAACCTATAACTTACTAGAGGACAACTTGGTCAGTATAGTTAATAATTATTAAGTTTAGTTAGTTTAGTAAGTAGGTTTTTTATAATACATTTTCGTGAAAAAAAATAGGCGATCCCTTCAAATTTACTGAATTTTTATTAAAAAGAATTCACTAATAGAAGGTATCGATCGAGAGACTTTTTTTCAAATAAGCGCGAACTAGGACCCCTAGAACCCATATCCGGGGTCAGTTTGAATGTTTATATGTTTATGTATATATATGTGTATATATATATATATATATATATATATATATATATATATATATATATATATATATATATATATATATATATATATATATGTATCCAACCGATAACTAAAAAAAATAAGCAACTGATTTCGATGAAACTCGGCAAGTGCCTTTCTTTTATTAACGGCTTGGATGAGTTCGTTAGTCAGGAAAATCAGGTAAGGTTTTCCGGGAAAATGTTGAGTTTTGTTTCAAAAAAAATCTTTTTCTCCGAAAATTACAAAGCTATTTTAATGAGATTTGGTGGATATGTTGCCTTGTAAAAGACCTTACCACATACTAAAATTCAACTTTCTACATTTTAAGAAAATTGAGTTATTCAAATTTTGAGTTTTCTTTTTTTTTAATTTTTCTCCGAAAATTACAAAATTATTTTAATGAAATTTGGTTGATATGTTGCCCTGGGTAAGACCCTACTATACACCAAAAATTCAACTTTCTAAGTTCGTAGAAACTTGAGTTATTCAAATTTGAAACATTTAATAAAAATTCACTAACATAACGCACTTCCTGCATCCCGAAATTTTTTTTGGCACCCCCAATGCATTAGGGCACGAGCCGCTACTGGTGATGTGTAACATTTTTGACAAGTTTCAGATTTTCCTTGTCAATGTGGTGATTATTATCCGACACGTGCTCTGCTACGCAAGATTTGTCCACCGTATCATATCGTAAATAGTAGGTGTCAGAATTGAATATTCTAAGTTAATATAGAAATTGCGCGGTCGGGCTTTGAAAGATTAATAAATATTTGCTACCATAACATAATCGCTGCGTCCAGACTTTTGTTATATCCGTAGAAAAGGCTACAGTTGCATTTTTCCTACCACCACTGAAACCAACCCATGAGACATTTGCCAGGAGAAATTTATAAAACTCTGATAAAATATATAACATCGGTTTAGCTGATGAATACGGTGAAATGTTAAAACACAGTGGATTTAGCAAGCGCCTAGTGACAAATCATTTAGACTGTGAAATATATAGATTCCGTCACAGATAAAAGTTCAGCATTTGTTTCTTTGGTGTGTTTGTGTGACGCGAAGGTTGATAGAGTACTCTTGTAGCCCAGCAGCAACGCATTAGGATTGTCAGGACCTGAGAGCGAATAGGTGTTTATATTTCAGCAGGCAGGAAACTTGAATCATTCCACTTCGTCTGTGACAAGAGCTCGCCTTATATTTTCTCTCTCTTCGGTAAGAGAAAAGTTACTTCTAGGTCATACTGATATTTAGTTCTTGTTGGTTCTACAGAAAATGGGTATAAGTTCACTCTGGGCTAAACGACAAATTTACTAAGAGTCAGAGATAAGATAAATTAGTCGCCATTTTTTTAGGGCCAGTTAGAAGCCCGTAGACTTCGTATATTGAATCTTAGCTAAAATGCGAGTTAGAAGGTTGAAAATGCGTTGTTTTTATGTAGTGTTAGATTACGTAGATTTGATGTCTGCTGCAGTGAAGAGCATAACCTTTTTCAAGCCGACAACCAACGTGTAAACTTTTCTGTTATATAGCGCCATCTTACAGGTGCGGAAAAAAACTAACGCATTTTAAACGATTTTGTGAAAATATTAGATACATAATATTCATTTTTGTTTGTTTATAGTTAAAATTATATTAATTAAACAAGTTTAATTTCACTATTAAACATTTATTTAGTACGTTTTACGTAAACTAAGTATACAGGCTGGCGCATTGAAAACGAAACAGACCGATTTGCGTCCTGAGAAGCACGTCAATTTTAATATTGAGGGGGACATGTTTTGACATAAAACTCAACTTTGTCACATCAATCCTTTAAGGGTGGGGATAACAACCCTTATATTTTAAATAGGGAACATGAATCGAGTGTTACATCATTTGAAAGCTCTTTCTTTTCTGAATTCAGCACAATAAATTTTTTGGAAGTTTTATCAACTCGTTTAAAAAGTATTCACAGTTGGAGTTGCAAGAACGTATTTCATTCATTGTGATAAGAAATGCACTAATTAGTCAATTTTTCGTTAAAAAACTAAAAAAACAAAAATAAACGTTCAAAAATGTTTATTCAGTTAAGTAAGTGTTCAAATTGTTGACCACAAAAGTACAAATTTTGTTCAAAACGCGGTCTGACATTCTGGAGCATTTGTGGAGTTATTAGACGGCATTCTTCCACAATGCGTTGTCGTAATTCTTCCAAGAACTCCGGTTCTGTTTCGTAAATTCTACCCTTTAAATGGCCACATGGAAAGAAGTCTAAAGGAGTAAAATCCGGTGATCTAGGGGACCACTCAATAGCACCTCTACGCCCAATTTATTGTCCTGGAAACTCTCTGTTTAAAAACTCCCTAACACGTTGTGAAATATGCGGAGGAGCTCCATCTTGTTGAAACACTAATTGATTTTCTTGATAGCGATCATGATTTTCAACAATGTCAATTAGTAGAGGGTAAACGATATCTTCTAATTTTATACAGGTGAAATTTATGACGCTTCAATATTCTCTGCATAGTTCTTCTTTTGATGTTTGAAACAGTGGCCAATTTTCTCGTGCTCAAAGTTGGGTCTGCAGCAATTTGTCCTAAAACTTCAATCTCACTTTGTCAAAACTTTGCAACTAACTCCAAAATGTATTTTCTGTTAACATGTCTGTTCAGATTTCGTTCATTAAAAAAAAATTGCGATACGGTTGGCACAGTCATCGTTTTTGAAAAAAAGAGTAATTATTTCAACTCTTCCTTCTACAGAATACACCATTGTGAAATTAATTTTCGGTAGTGCTATCAAGTATCAAACCGACCGATAAACTGAAATAATAAACCGCATTTCTCTCATTCCGATAAGAAATGTTCTGGTAGTCAATTTTTTGTTTACAAACCAACAAAACATTGAATATCAGCACATTTCTTATCGGAATGAGTGAAATGCGTTTTTGCATTTTCAACTGTAAATAATTTTTAAACGAGTTGATGAAAGAGAAGAAAGAGCTTTCAAATGGTGTAACACTCGACCCATGTTCCCTATTTAAAATATAAGAGTTATCACCACCCTTAAGGGGTTTATGTGATAAAGTTGAGTTTTATGTCAAAACATATCCCACTCAATATTAAAATTGACCTGTTTCAGCGTTTCTTAAAAAAATATTTCTCTGAACGCAAATCGGTCTGTTTCGTTTTCAATGCGCCACCCTATATACTTTATTATAATAGCATTTTTTGTAGTATAAACACTTAAAAACATCTACAAAAATGTAACTACAATCAAAAATTAGTATAATCTGTACTAACCGGATAAACTCCACTTGAATGCCTTCGATTTATATTCACTAACCAAACAGTTGATAAAAGTGATTATATATTTAAAGAGATGAATTATTCACAAACAACAACAAGAAACTAACACTAAACATATTATTTAAAAATTTCGGGACGCGACAAGTGCGTTATAGTAGCAAATTTTCATAAAAATTTTACACAATTATTATACGGCATATTAGGAAAGTTAATACTTTAAACTTGCACAGACCACAAAGATATATTTTAGAGATCCTAGTACGCGCGAATTAACAACACTTGTACTTAGGTTGCTTTTTTAAAAAATTTATTAAACTACTTAAACTATTTAACAACAAACTAGCATAGTTACTGCCTAAATTAATACTGAACAAATATTACACAAAACAGTGGCTTTATATAATAATCGGATAAGTGTTCGTTGCAGGTTCTCACGAGAACATGCAGATCTAGCTTCCTCTGATTTCGCACTGCTGGCACTATCTGCAACGGTCGGCATAATTCGTAGAATCTGCTTATGGGAACTGCTGCATGCAAATGTAACTTGATACCATCTACGTGACATATCGTGAGAAGCCATGTGTTAACTCCTCCCCCCATTAGAGGACGGAACCCTTGGGTTTCGGAATTCTTAAGGGATTTTCCGCTTCTGCTTTGCTTCTTTCATTCTGCTGGGCACATCTTCTTTTGACAAAAACTGTAATAAATATTGTTGCTAGAAGGATTAGTATGATGTAGAGTAGGATCGTCCAAACACTTGTGTGGTACAACGGGAGTCTAATTTTGTTGGGAATTCTACTTTTTATAGACTGCAGCTGAGCCCTGATGTTGCTTACGTCGTGCAAAGGGACGTTTTCCAGTTCCATTGCTGGCAATTCTTCTATGTTCATTTTGCTTTCTGGATCTTCTTCCAACTTTGGTAAGGAGAACAATTGTTGTGTCTCAACTGAGCTCTGCACTGTACTGTATCGTTTACCACCAATCGATAACTGACATCTTGGTTTGAGTGTCACCATATACGTGCCTTGTATAATTTGTGTGTTTTCTTCTTCCGAGCATTTGATTGACATCTTGGTTTCCTTTGGAGCCACCACCATAAACTGTGTGTTGCCATATTTGGAAACGATAGTCTTGGTAATTTTTACAGTCTCTTGTTCGCAATTATCGATAGGCTTTTGGAAATTAATTAGCCTAACTTCACAGGGAGGATCTTCACTGACATTTGCTATTGTATCTTCTGTACAGACATAGATCTCGTTCGTAAGCTCCTGGCAGGGGTTGTTTCTGAAGGCGTATTGTTGCTCATTTAGGATAAGGTACTTGGATCGAGGTATTATCATTGAGAAGCTGTTAGAATTGGTTTGTATAGGTAGGGAGTACAGTTGGTAGTAAATATAGTCAGATTTGTCTATTAGTGGAATATCAATTTGGAATATAATTTTATATCCAGTTTGGATAGACTTGATTTTAAATAATTTTTCATACAAAGATAAGTCATTCTTGCTTACTAATCTAGATTGTGAAATGTATTTTTCTATTACAGGAAGCTCTTTAATAATGAATTTTGGTTTGATGATAGAAGTGTGAAAAGTATTTAATTTAGAGAACGTTATAGCATTTTCAGTTGTTAATATTATCGATTCTATGACATTAAATAGGTTAGCGGTTTCAGTCAACAGTTCTAGAATATGTGCTCGCTGGAGAACAGGCATGATATTAGTAGCTAAATCTTTAGTAATGTTTTGAAGTGCCAACATTCTTTTGACAATTTCTTTTTGATTATGAGTTAAAGTATTTACTGTTTGGTTAAATTCATTTATTGCATTTATCATAACAGATGTTTGTTCGTCAAATAGCTCATGCATTCTATTTTGATCATCAGCTAATAATTGAAGGGCTTTGTTGATTCTTTCGCCATCATCAGCATCTAGATTGCCAGTGATTGATTTAAAAACTGTACCCAAAGGGTTGAGTAAACCTCTCTTAAATCTATACTTATCAGGGAAAATTCTAAGGAAAGTTTCATCTATGTTATCTACAGTATAATTAAGGGCGATTATAAAATTATGGTATTCAGATCTAAAATTATCACTTAAAGTATTGGCTATAAGATAATATTTATATTTAAGTTTACTGTAGTCAGTAAATAAAGGTTCCATATTATATACATGTATAAGACGCCATACGTCATTTTGGCAATAGCTTCTACCTAACTTGCGAGGTAAAAACCCAGGGTTGTTCTTTAAATCTTCTAGTTGTGGCTGCCCTCCGCATGCCCACCTGAAAGGCGAAGATTTCTTAAATGAGTTACACATTGCTCGTCATTCTTGTGATTTATGAGTAAAGCTTTATTATGTTCTAAGAGGGATATTATAGTGTATGGGCCTGTATAGGGGTTTTTGTGCTTCTTGTGAAATCCAGGGGGTATCTTTTTATATACTGTTTGGCCCTCTTTAAATGGCTGATTAACTTCGACGTTAGTTCTGAGGAGCATTTTTTCTTTCGATTTTTCTATCCGATCTAATACGATATCATAAACTATTTTCATAAAATGTTTGTGTTTTTGGTTATATTCTTGAGTGAGTGTAACTTCGGGATCAAAGTTGAAGATTTCTGGGATGTATCCGAATATTAGCTCAAAAGGTGGTTTGAGAGTTTGAGAGTGAATGCTTGAATTGTAAGCTAGGATGCAGTAGGGTATCAAGTCAGGAGGTTTTAGATTTGGGTATTTTATTTTGAAAATTCTATAGTGTTCAATGAGTGTGCTGTGGAATCTCTCTACTGGGCTGTTGGAGTTAGGATTATGAGGTGTAGTTATGTGCAGTTCAATTTGATATGACTTTAGGAGCTCTTTGACAGTGTCATTTGAGAATTCTGTACCAGAGTCGGAAACGACGCCTCTTACTGTACCATATTGTGAAAAATATCTTATTAATACCCTGGAAATTTCGATAGCATTCTTGCTTTTAATGGGAAAGGCCTGACCGAATTTACTGAAAGGATCAAGAATTGTAAAGAACTGAGATGATTCGATTTGAAATGTATCTATGTGAATTAATTCTAGAGGTTTCGAAGGAGTTGGAGTGTGTTCTAAAGGTATTTTAATGGGATGTCTATTGTATTTTGCTTGCTTACATGTCGCACAGTCTAAAATCAATTCTAAATTTTTTTGTTTTAAACTAGGATAATAATATTTCTGTTTCATCCTTAAATAAGTTTCATCCGGACCCCTATGGTTAGTTTTACCTTGATGATATGCTATTATAAGATCCTTTAATTCATCCTCACTGTTAATTTCTTCCAAAACTTTATCACATCTATAAAATTGTGGCGCATGCGCATTATTAAAGTGTTGATTGATAGCCGAACTAACTAATTCATAATGTCTCTCATTAATAAATAGGCAATAGTATTTCTTTTGAGGCAAACAGTGCTGCTTTACAAATTCCGCTATCTTGTCTGGATCTTCTAAATTAAATTTAGCATGAATAAAATTTCTCTTGCCTTTTCTGACGTGTAGAATTTCGGGTTCCTCTGAGCAACTAAAGAATATTTGATTGGATTTATTATTGATAATTTCCTCTTCCAAAATAGGAATGCCTGGTGCGGCATATGATTCCTGGTTAGAATTAACTGTATCTAGTTCTTCGATTTCCTCATCAGTGTTTTCATTATCTCTCTGCCATTCTGTTTCATCTACATTATTAATTACTGATTGATTATCAACATCCAAAGGATTAATTTCTACACGTGATAAAGCGTCGGCGTTATTTGTTTTTCCTTTCTTGTATTCTATATCGTACTCATATTCTTCAAGCTTTAAACGCCATCTTACTAGCTTCGAATTGGGCTCCTTTAATGAAAATAGCCATTTCAGTGGTTTGTGATCAGTCATTATGGTAAATCTTTTGCCGTAAAGGTAGGGTCTAAAGTAATTTACAGCCCAGACTATTGCAAGTAGCTCTTTTTCGATTGTACTATACCTGCTTTCTGTCTCATTCAGAGTTCGGCTTGCATAAGCTACAGGCAGGTCTGAATTTGGTTCGCCTTGACTTAAGACAGCTCCAAGTGCGACGTTGGAGGCATCCGTAGTTAATATAAATTTCTTTGTAAAATCTGGTGGCTGTAATATTGGACTGTTCATTAAAATATGTTTACATGTTTCAAATGCCTCTTTATAATCTTCGTTGTTAATATCAATTTTTGAATTTTTCTTTAGACATTTTGTTAAAGGTTTTGTGACATTCGCAAAATTCTTAATAAATTTTCGGTAGTATCCTATTAAACCCAAAAACGATTTGATTTCTTTTTGTGTTTTAGGAATCGGAAATTTCTCTATGGCTTCGAGTTTCCGTGGGTTAGGTTTAATTCCTTCCGGGCTGACCACATGTCCCAGAAATTCAGCCTCCTTCTTTAAAAATTCGGTTTTGTCCAATTGTATATTTAGCTGAAAGTTCCTGAACCTTTCAAAAACTTGTGTAAGCTTGTCTAGATGCTCCTGTAGAGACGTCGAGAACACAATTACGTCATCCATGTAGACAAGGCAAGTTTTCCCAATCAATCCGTGTAGAACATTATTCATTAGGCGCTGAAACGAGGCTGGAGCATTATTAAGGCCGAATGGCATCCTTAAATACTCATAATGACCTAGATCTGTTGAGAATGCCGTCTTTTCAATGTCGTCCGGATGTATCTCTATCTGATGAAAACCTGATGCCAAATCAATTGTAGTGAAATAGTGAGATCTACCAATTTTATCCAATATTTCTTCTATTTTAGGTATGGGGTAGCGATCTGGTATGGTTTTATCGTTGAGCTTTCTGTAGTCTACAACGATTCTCCACTTTTGTTTCCCACTGGCATCTGCTTTCTTTGGGACGACCCAAATTGGTGAACACCACGGTGAATGTGAATGCCTAATAATGTTTTGCTGTAACATTTTATCCATCTGTTTTTGTACCTCTTCTTTATGCACCTGTGGGTAACGATATAATTTCGAATGGACAGGTATATCGTCGGTCGTCCTAATCCTATGTTTTACAACGTGTGTGGAAGTTAACTTTTCGTCCTCTTTATAAAATATATCTGAATAACGTTTGCATAAATATATTAACTGTTCACGTTCTTCTTGATTTAAGTGATCCATGCGTATTTCTTTTAAGGCCCAGTTATCATCGCAATTTTTCTTAACACTATTATTATATTTATGATTATAACTGCTATATATTCTATTATTATTTAACTCAATGGTCTCTAAAGGTTTAGTAAATCTGACATTAATTTGTGTAGAAGTTGGGTTTATTATTTTAACACTGGCCTCACTATCTGACAATTTAACTAAACAGTCAGGTATAAATAAATTATTAATTAACACTTGGTTAACAAGTCCATATCCATTGGACTTATTGACAGGAACATTGATTTTAGTTTCCGTATTTGGCTCAAGAGTATATTCATAAGGAAAATGTATATCAATTTCTAACCTACCTAAGTATAATTTCCTATTATTAAAATCTAGCCTAGCTTTACTTGCAAGGAGAAAATCGGCTCCTATCAAACCCGTGTAGTTATCATTAAAATTAAATAAACAAAATTCGTGTGGACGATTAGTAATTGAATTCAGTAAAATATTTGCCCTGTATTTGTGCACGGAGAATCCATGAGCTGATTTAATGTGAAATGATTTATGAAAAATTTTATTTTTATATTTTTCTTGAACAATATCTGGTTTCAAAAGACTTTTACTGCTTCCCGAATCTATGAGCAATTTTCCAGGAAGTTCGGGGATTTCAACATACGGAAGTTGACATAAGTTGAGATTGTTTATTTCTATTAAGGATTTTCGGTTGATGTGCCCGGTGTAGGAAAATTTTGATTTTCACGATCGTAAAGTTCGGAAGGTGTATCAATCTCATGAGTAAATAGTTCGTCAGAATTAAACCTTGTTCCTGGAACTGTGGATCTTTGCTGATTAGCAGGGAAGTTATTTCTTCTTGACTGTGTTGAAAAATTATTGGAATGTCTTGTAAACCTTGTGTTGCCACTCGAAGTATCCATGGGTTCAGGATATCTGTTTTGGAAATGTTCTCGTGGGTTTTCTGGTTTAAAAGAGGGCGGTCTAGAAAATTGTGAATTCTGATTATTCTGGCTTTGATATTGGGAAGTATTCCTAAATTGTGAGGTTTGATTACTTTGGCTCTGATATTGGGGATTATTTCTAAATGGTTTCTGAAATTGCATAACTGGAAAGTTTTGGGGAGTAGAACGATTGTTAAAAGACCTGGTTTGTGGATTGGGGTTTTTATTATTTGGCGATGTATAATTGCCTGATTTAAGAAATGTCCTATCTCTATACTCGTAATTTTCTTCCAGAACTATAAACTTAAGAGCATCTTCAATAGATGCAGGTGCAGTGGATCTTACTACCATTCCTAGAGGGTTTCTAAGTCCCCCGAGGAACGCTTTTAATGTTTGTTGAGCGTAAATTGCTCTTTTCACTTCTAATATTTGTTGATTGTCTTCATTACAAATTAAATTAGAGACCAGAAGTTGTTCAATATATCTACACCTATTACTAAATGTTAAAGCATCCTCATTATGTTTCTGCTTGAGTGTTAAAAGTTCGCTCAAAAGACTAGTGTCGTCTCGTTGGTCTGTGAAGTTTTGCACTATAGCTTGTCTTAGGTCTTGCCAATTATTAATAATTTTTGTGCTAATTATAAGTCTAGCTTGACTGGTTAATTTTGACTGTATAAAATTAACTAAAAAATGATTTAAATATAATCTTTCATCTTCAGCGTTATAAAATGTGTTCATAATGAGATCGCATGCCTTAAGAAAGTTACCAACATTTGCCGGTTCCCCATTGAACTCAGGTATCATCTTTAAATAGAATTCACTAAAGTTGTTTGCCATATTGTTAGCTTGGGCCATGTTTATGCTAAATTCTGTGGTATTAATTAAGTTACTATGAATTTGTTTTACAAGACTAATACTATTACGAGTAAAATTATTCTGAACTTCCTGTTCAACAATATTAATATCTAAATTATTTTCTTCAGGAATGACTTCTAAGTTATTTTCAAAATTAAACTGATTAAGTCTGCTTATTAATTCATCAATATCCGACATATATTCACATACATAAGACAAAGGAACAGAGAAAATATAGGAGAGCAACTTACAGTAATAGTAGGAACCAGATGACCATTTATTCTTCTTAAAAAACCAAGGAACCAATATTCTTTTGATGCCTTAGGTTGCTGGGAGATCCGTCACCGACTGCGCCAATTAACAACACTTGTACTTAGGTTGCTTTTTTAAAAAATTTATTAAACTACTTAAACTATTTAACAACAAACTAGCATAGTTACTGCCTAAATTAATACTGAACAAATATTACAGAAAACAGTGGCTTTATATAATAATCGGATAAGTGTTCGTTGCAGGTTCTCACGAGAACATGCAGATCTAGCTTCCTCTGATTTCGCACTGCTGGCACTATCTGCAACGGTCGGCATAATTCGTAGAATCTGCTTATGGGAACTGCTGCATGCAAATGTAACTTGATACCATCTACGTGACATATCGTGAGAAGCCATGTGTTAACTCGCGCATTTGAGGAAATATATCGAATGTGTTACATCGATATCTCTATTACCAAAAAAATCTTGTGTTCTAACTTCTTTTGAGAAAAATGCCCAAAACTCAATTTTCTATGAAGCTAAAGAATTAAATTTTGCTATATCTCTAGATATCTCTTTAAAAGAAACCTATATTACAAATTTCATTAAAGTTATACAAAATATTTACAGAAGGAAACTTAGTTCATATTTAGAAAAGTAAAGTATCTGCCAAATTATAAACGTAGCAGTTATTTTTCCTTATTAATTTTAAAATTTCAAACTCAAAGGTGACAAACTTATTCAGGAGTTTTAGACAAAAATGAGATCTTGTTCAAAACGTATGAAATCTGTGCACTATTCTTTCTCCGAATGTCAAAATAAAACAATAAAAAGCATACATTCATCAAGCTGCATTCGATCACGTAACCTTTTGCTTAGGAGGCAAGCGCGATGCCCCCGGAGCCATCTAAGTATACTTCAACTAACGTTTTATTTGCGTGATACTTTAGATCGGCTGTAATGCCCTTAATCCTCTCAATCCTTTAAGTACCCTGACTAAAGCCCCTGACCGTAACCCGACTACTCTCACTGATAACGAAGCAGGTAGACAAAACGATACATACAATACAAGACTTGCAACGAACTTCCAGATCTCTCTTAGGCCTAGAGTTGAACACACTGAGACCTTAGAGACGATGTCCGGCGAGATTTGCGTTTTATTTTTGTGCCGGCTGTCACCCCTTAGCTAATGTGCAATTAATTATGGGACACCTGTATATACAGGGTGATTCACAACACAATGGACACAGAATGTGTGCGTGTAGGGGACCTCGAAACATGCCGAATTTTTATATAATTTTTTTCTCAGACGCTCATGGTGGGTGAGATATTGACCTCGGAAGGTTCTTTAATAATTACAAGAAAGAGCTGTATTGCAGCAGTGCCCTAAGATCGAACAACCAAATTTGGTAGGTGGTTTTCTTTTATCAACATCGTTTGTTGACAAAAATCTGAAGTAGATATAAACTCAAAAAAGGATGAATTAGGGGTGGGTCACCATTTTAATTATTTGATTTTTTAAACCCTAACCTAACTAAATTTAAAGTCCATCAATTTTAAAGCAAATTAAATTTTCTATCTTTTTCTCCTCTTGTCAAATTTTCCAGAAACCACCCGTTTTTGAAAAAATTTAGATTTTTTTAGTTGAGATCAAAACAAAATTATGCCCCCAAAGATTTTATTAAACATTAAAGTCTCATAGGGGAATCCTTGGCCGCTCTGCAAGTCATCTATTGCTATGTTACAGTCGTTCGAAAATCTAACATTACTTAAGTTTATTGACTAAAGCCCCTGACCGTGACCCGACTACTCTCACTGATAACGAAGTAGGTAGACGAAACGATACATACAATAAAAAACTTGCAACTAACTACCAGATCTCTCTTAGGCCTAGAGTTGAACACACTGAGGCCTTAGAGACGGTCTCCGGCGAGATTTGGTGATTTGGCCCCTTAATCGAGTAATAGACTTTATGATCACATATAAAAAACACATAATAAAAGACGTGATTGTCCTAAATAGGTTTGCTACTGGGAGCGACTACAGGCTTGTTCGAGCAAAAGTAGCTATTGACATTGGCAAAGAACGACAAAAAATGATCCAAAAGAGCAAGAAATCAAATTTACTAATAAATCCAGCAGATGTAAATAGCTTTGAACAATGGATCACCACTAAATTAATCAAGGCTGAAATAGAACACATTGGTAACAAACTGAATAATATCATCACAACCACAATAATTGAAGCCCAAAATCGGCACTGCTCAACAACTCAAAGGGAAGAAAAACTAAGCAGGGACACCAAACGGCTCATAGAAAAAAGAAGGGATATGAGGTCAAAAAGATATGCGTTTGAAGAAGAATTAAGAGAAATAAATAAACAAATTTCAAAAGGCATCCGACGCGACGTAAGAGCTTTTAGACACAACCAAATCAAAGATACCATAGAGAACAAGGGTATGATAGTTCTACGTAGAAAGCTCGACAATGAAAAGAGACAAATAATAAAACTTAAAAATGCACAAGGGCACACATCAACGAACAGGAAAGATATTCTATAGTGGAAGAGTTTTATGGAATGCTATATAAAAGCCAAAGTGATATAAGTCTACATCAAGAATCTGACATACTAACTCGTAAAAAAGGTCTGGTTAACCAAGGCTCGGAAATACTGATGGAAATGTCACTAGATGAGATTAAACTAGCCCTGAAAAAGATGAAAAATCAAAAATCGCCCGGAGAAGACTGCGTGGTTTCCGATGTGACAAAGATTGGTGCTTCTTGCTTGCGCCAAAAAATCAAATCTCTTTTCAACCTTTGTCTCTTCAATAGTAGGATACCAAAAAAGTGGCACAACACCATCGTAATATTGGTCCACAAGAAAGGAGACATCTCGAACCTAGAAAATTACAGGCCGATAAGTCTACTTAGCCAACTCTACAAATTATTTACTAGAATAAGTACCACACGACTTGAAAAGAAGTTGGACTTCGTTGAGCCAGTGGAACAAGCCGGTTTTCGAAGTGGGTTTGGAACCAATGATCATCTCCAGAGCATCAAAACAGTGATTGAAAAGACCATCGAATATGGCAGACCTCTGGTCCTTGCTTTTGTGGATTTCCATAAGGCTTTCGACACTGTGGAGCTGGACGCAGTGTTGCAGTCCCTAGAAACATGCCGTATTGACTATCGCTACACAAAACTAATTTACAATATATATATATATATATATATATATATATATATATATATATATATATATATATATATATATATATAAATGCTACTCTTGTGGTAAAACTACCTGAAAACACGAATAATATAAAAATTGGGAGAGGAGTACGCCAGGGAGGTACGATGTCTCCAAAACTGTTTATCATCGTCCTGGAATATGTGTTCAAGAAGCTGGATTGGGACCAGAAAGGTCTAAGAATAGACGGCCAAAGTCTGTCAAACTTACGGTTTGCAGACGACATTGTCTTACTGGCTGACAACTTGGAAGATATTATAGTGATGCTACAGAAACTTTAGGAGGCCTGTGCAATAATAGTAGGTCTAAAAATGAATATCGGAAAAACAAAATTTATGACAAACCTCGTCCCTAGTAACAACCTAATTATTGAAAACTCTGAGGTGGAATGGGTAGACAAATACACATATTTAGGCTACAAGATAAGCATATCCAAAGCCAACGAAACATGCGACATAAACAGAAGAGTTATACTCTCCTGGGCGGCTTACGGCAAACTTGGACACGTTTTCAGAGGCGACCTTACAATATGCTAGAAAATGAAAATTTTTCAACAAATGTATTCTACCGGTTATCACATACGGCGCCGAAACACTAACCCTTACCAACGCTTCTGCTAAGAAACTAAAAGTACAAAAGTAGCACAGCGCAAAATGGAGAGGTCGATGCTTGGCGTTTCGTTACGTGGCCACATTAAAAATGAAGAATTACGCAGAAGAACAGGAGTGACTGATGTGATCGTACATGTGGCAAAACTCAAATGGAAGTGGACGGGACATGTGGCTTGCATGCACGATGACAGGTGGACAAAACGATTACTTGAATGGAGATCCAGATCTGATAAAAGAGACAGGGGAAGTCCACCAACTCGCTGGACAGACGACATTACAAAAATTACAAAAATCGGGTTCGTAGCGCTCAAGACAGAAAAGAATAGACTCAACTAGGGGAGGCCTATGTTCAGCAGTGGGCGCAGAGGGCTGATTGATGATGAATCGAGCTACAAAAACCCAACCCACCTTTGTCCACCGCTCTAAGGAGTAGGCAGATTGAGACCTTAAGAGTTCATCTCCTTACATATTTTTTTGCCTCTTGAAAATGGGTTCAAAACAGGAGCCGAAACATAGAGTTGTAATAAATTCTAGGCGCAGTTCAACCCGGGAACCAAGTATATTTCATATATATATATATATATATATATATATATATATATATATATATATATATATATATATATATATATATATATATATATATATATATATATATATATATATATATATATATATATATATATATATATATATATATATAGGCATATAAAAATTTAAGATCTGATAAAAGAGACAGAGGAGGCCCACCAACTCGCTGGACAGACGACATTACAAAAATTACAAAAAACTGGATTCGTAGCGCTCAAGACAGAAAAGAATGGTCTCAACTAGGGGAGGCCTATGTTCAGCAGTGGACGCAGAGGGCTGATTGATCATGATGATGATGAATCGAGCTACAAAAACCCAACCCACCTTTGTCCACCGCTCTACGGAGTAGGCATATTGAGGCCTTAAGAGTTCATCTCCTTACATATTTTTTTGACTCTTGAAAATGGCTTCAAAACAGGAGCCGAAACGTCAAGTTGTAATAAATTCTAGACGCGGTTCAACCCGGGAACCAAGTATATTTCATATATATATATATATATATATATATATATATATATATATATATATATATATATATATATATATATATATATAGGCATATATATATATATATATATATATATATATATATATATATATATATATATATATATATATATATATATATATATATATATAGGCATATAAAAATTTAAAGGAACCGTCGTTTCGGGTTCTAGGGGCCCAAATTCGCGCTTAATTCAAACAATTTTTGCAAGTCTCAACATCGATACCTCTCTATTTAAAAAAAAATCGCTAAAACTATGAGCTTTTATCCCGTCATAACACAAACAATTTTTCATATATCAAATATATAAATATGAAGCGTAAATATATCTTTCGGTGAATATATTTATCGTTTGACTTTCCGTAGAATGCGAGGATGCTATATTACACAGGATCAATCATTCTTTCGGTGACACAGTATCGGAAATTTTGTCCTAGTAAATGCTAACCCATTATGTCACACTTGATGTTGTAATAGGGAGATTAATAGTTTTATGAATTCTGGACTGTTCATAAATCACGATCGCGATTACGCTGAAAGCTCCGTGATTCATTTTTTTCGGCATTTGATAGGCGAGGCTATATTCTTAATTATTAATTGATGTTTAAAATTTATGAACGCTAAATCTGCTAGAGGTTGGAAGCAGGGATGCTGGTAATGGAGCGGCTAAATAGCCAGTAATTTATGTGGCGAAAGGTGGGTGATGTTCATTTTTTACTTTCTTTGGACACAAAGATGGCTGAATGGAATTAATCAATACCTTGCTGTGTAAATAATATTTAAATGAATTAAACTAAATTTGATACTTATTTCAGTTCTTAACTATTTACTAGGCATTCAAATTTGTTTTAGAATTATACAACAAAATCTGGATGATTTTATTTTCGCAATCTAGCAGTTGTTGTTAGTCTGGCAAACTTTAGACTAGGGGTTGCTAACTTTTTAGTTAATATTCTTTTTAAAAAAATCACTAATGAGGAGATCGCGACTTATGAATTTTGAAAAAAAAATCTTCAAATGAGCGCTATTTGGGACCCCTGGAACCCATATCCGAGGTGGTTTCAGACTTTATATAATAAATTACGCTTTGTAGAAGTAGTAGTTATCAAGAATAAAGACAGTTTAGAATTCGATGTCTATAAAAAGGAAACCGCCACTCTAAGCTACATTCCGAACGACTCGCATCATACGTACGCACAAAAAATGGCCAGTCTGAATTTTTTAGTAAATCAGTTAATTAATTTTCCTTTCAACAAGAGTAGATATACCAAAGAATTAAATTATATTAAGAACGTGTCCGAATATAACGGATACACTGTTTGCCTAGTGGAAAAATTAATCAACAAACAGAAAACAAAGAAAATGTTGACGGAATAAACGACGTTTAGAAGAGAGAAATCCGAAAAAAAACTTTTTTTGCTTACCATTTGAACCTCGAATTACGAGGGGTCTAGATAGCATTTTTTTAAAAGTGAAGTTTCAGCTAACATTTTCGACAAAAAATACCTTAAAAAACTTGCTAGGTAACCCAAAAGACAAGGATAGTACGGCCAGAAAGTCGGGAATTTATGAAATCATTTGTAAAGATTGTAATCTTAAGTACGTCGGACAAACAAAAAGATCGATTGGAATTAGATTCAAAGATCACTTAGCCCAATTACGATACGGTACTGTAGATAGATCTTCCGTCGCCCGACATATTTGTGATACTAATCATCACGTTAATGGAGATAATCTTAAATTAATAAAAAATATTGTTTCTCTAAAAATGTATGAACGTTCCATCACCGGCGATTACTTGTCACCCGATCGATTGCTCTGTAAAATAAATTCCCACGTTTCAACACGTCCTACAGATAACATAAGATTACAGATATTTCCGCCAAAGGAAACTACGTTAATTTAGTTGTCGTTGAAAATTATTAGATATGGACACCTTTTAGATAAGTTAAGTTATTTACCTAAGATCCGGTATATAAGGTGATGTTAGTTTTTAATGTAGTTAGAATTTTTCATCATCTGATGACGCTAACTTGGTTAATGAAACGATCGTTAGGTCTTTTTAAAATGTGTTGTGGTGATTTGCGTTCTCCAAGTGTACTTATTAGAAAATTGAGCTATTAAAGTTTGAAGTATTTAATTAAAATTCGCTACTTAACTTTACGGTTAAGACGTTTTACTTTTTTAAACAATTTATTTACTACTTTAAACAATCAAAACTTAATACAAAAATAAATAATATAAACTAATGATAAATGTAACGATCAACATACATGTGATCTAAAGTCTAGCACGCGATGTGCAGAGTCTAACTACTCGGAACAAGAATGAACGGTTGTATCCTTGTGAGCAGCCTATTTATATACTACACTCCAGGTGTGGCACTATTGTTTCTGGAGGTAACAATGTATCTGCTGATGTAGATTCTCACGAGTGATATTCCGTCCAACTTGCTAGTCTGAGCCTGTATACTTGCGGGCTCCTCCAAGTCTATTGCTGACTCGACGGTCCTTGCTGTGGGAAGGCAACTTTGTATCATCAAGGCCTATTGTTGGGGCTCCATTTATCTCGCTACCATAGCACACTTGCTGCATTCAGAATTTCTTTTCTTACAAACGTGCATTATATTTCGATAGAAAATGAAAAAATGCAATGATATAAGGCGTGTTCGATTTAAAAAAAAACTTTTGGGAATAATTTTTTAACATGAAGCTCAAGACACGCTAAAATTAGCGTATTCACTTTTTTCGTATCCTGTCTAATAACGGATGTATTGAGCTTTATTGGGTTTTTACGGAAATTCGCTAAAAATTGTATACCACTAAACGATAAACTCTGTAGCTAAAACTACTGCCAAAGCATCAGAGAAAGGGTCTATTTCAAATGAATTTTCGGGAAATATTTTTGTAAAATGAAGGACAATGACGATAGAAGCGGGGATTTCAAGGTTTGTAAAACATTCTTCTCGTGACATTTTCTCTACATAACCCGTATTAGTTTCAGGTTCTTTCTTCAAACGTTGCCAATTTTGACGTCTTAAATCGCGACGTTTTCAGGAAAACCCCGATTTTTTTAATGCCTATAATTTTTTGTCTTTCAACTTACAGACCTAAATTTGGGTGCGTAATTTACTCTTAATGATATAAATCCGCCCAACAAATTTGGTTACCCTTACTTTGTTATTTCCAGAGATATAAAAATTTTCCAAAAGAAAGCGCAAAATTTTCCTGGAAAAACTATGTCGATTTTCCTGGCTAACGAACTTATCCAAGCGGCTTACAAGATGAAGGCGCTCACCAAATTTTATCAAAATCGGCTTAATATTTTTTGAGTTCGCGCTCATTTGAAGAATTTAAAAAAAAATCAAAAGTCACGATCTCCTCATTAGTGATTTTTTTTAAATTCCCTAAAAAAGAACAAACAACTATGTTCTAATGATGAGATTAGCTAGTAGTAATAAACTTTATAGAGTAGCCTAATAATAGGTGTTCAGTACGCGTATCAGATAGGAATTGATGTGATTAAAGAGGAAAGCGGTAGCTAATTAAGACACTAAAGTTGGGTCATTTCAAAAGTATAGGTGTGTATTGTCTGTCTGTATTATCTATGGTTGTTGTTGTTGTTCGCGCTTTTTTTGGCTGCGGATAATTATCCATTAGCCCATTGTCCGATTTAATTTTCGAGCGTTAGGTCATGCACTTCCGTATTTTTCTATACAATGGTCCATCGTGGCTCCAACCATTATGGAGTTTTTATTATTGCTACCCTTAATGTATTATCTATATGCGAGTCCATATTAGGGCTGGGAATCGAATACGAATAGTTCGAATATTTGAATATTCTAGTATTCGTATACGAATTATTTCAACAAGAGTGTATTCGAATATATTCGAATATCCGAATACTCCACGAATATTGGATAATAGTCCACGAATATTCGAATACTCGAATAATTCGAATAGTCGTGAAGCTTTCGGAACGAATATTAGAATACAAAAACGGTTAAATTCCCAGCACATTCCCAATATTGTCAGTTCTGTCCTGTCTATGTGTAATCGTGCTCAGCAACGCATGATTTTTAAGTATCAATTGTGCTATACCGTTGAACTATAAAGGAAATGTTGCATTCAAATAGGTAACAATATACAGAATGTTGTGTTAAAAAATATAAAATTTATATCGAAAACTGCGGCGAATGGAATGCCGTTATTGGCATCATAAATAACTAATATGTAATATGTACACCATTTACTATAAATTATAAATTAGCCATATTTTTCTAACTAAGTACATTATCAGCTTAAAACGCAAACACACGGGATGCAGATTTATTTATTTATTTATATATTTACTTGCAAATAACGTAAATATGACTAAAAACCTAACTGCTGTTGTGATAAGCACAATGAAACCGACATTATAATCGTCATTAATTTTTCTAAAATAAACAATGAAACATTTCCGGAATTATTTGAAAGTTAAGAATTATAAAGCTAATTTTCAAGGAAACAGAGGCAGATTCAAAAAATGATAACGAGACACATTCATGGGCTTAGGGGAGTGTTTATTACTGTGACAATATTCGAATACTCTGCGAATATTCGAATACTCGACGAATATTCGAATACTCCACGAATATTCGAATGCTCCACGAATATTGGAATAATCCACGAATATTCGAATACTCGAATAATTCGAATAGTCGTGAAGCTTTCGGAACGAATATTCGAATACACAAACGGATAAATTCCCAGCACTAGTCCATATGTATATAGTATTCGATATAGGGGGGGTGTTTAGAGGTAATCGTTTTAAAAAATGCGCAAATGGCATTAAAGCCGCAGCCATGTAAATTTAGCGACACACACATATATATTCTTGCACTTTTAGATTCTACGACAAATTGTGGATACATTTTATGGATAATATCTTATACCCAAGTCTTTTTAACCTATTTCAAATTTTATGTCAAAAATGACGTTTGCAAGCCAAAACAATTATTAAATGTTGAATAACGACCACGTTCGCTGCAACGACAAGGCTGCCTGGTACGCGTGTATCATCCAGGGTCGATCGACCACTACAGGCGATTACATCATCCACAGGTAAAAGAAGGGTTACCAACGCGATGGCTGGTGAGTTTCAGGTGCTGCCACTAAAAAATCCAGCAGCTTTGGCTAACGAAACGTCAATAACTCAAAAAATAATGGCCGAATTTTGATGAAATTTTGTACATACCTCTTGCCAGTGGCCTGGATCAGTTCGTTATGCAGGAAAATCGGGACAGTTTTTCTGGGAAAATGTTGGGTTTTCTTTCGGAAACTTTTTGTATCCCCGAAAATAACAGAGCTTTGACAACCAAATTTGGCATCTACGTTTCCACCATCAAGCTTACCCTGCATGCCGAAATTCAGAAGAAACAAATATTGGGTGCCACTGCTGATCAGGGGAAAGCACAAGAACAAAATATTTTATGTGACTGACAAAACCAACTGAATATTACATACAACGGTTAAGTTTTCTTGGCGCAAAAAGGTCAAGAAGTAGCAGAAAAAATATTTTGAAAATTTTATAATTCTCCTTCTTAAAACGACAAAGTCGCGTTTTGAAACGTCAAAATTTCAAACAACGAACCTGAAACAAATACGAATTATGTAGAAAAAATGTGTTAATAAATGTGTTTTACAAATCCTTAAGTTTCAGCTTCATTGTCCTTCATTTTACTAAAATATTTTAGGAATATCGATTTCACCGTCTTTCTGATGTTTTGCCAATAGTTTCAGCTATAGGGGTTATCGTTTAATAGTCTATCATTTACGAAATTTTCGTAGAAAAAATTCGTTATTGAGAAGACCGCGACTTGTGAATTTTAAAAAGATTTCTTCAAATGAGCGCGAACTAGAACCCCTAAAAGCCATATACGGGGTCAGTTTGAGTTTCTGTCTGTTCACACATATACAGGCATTTCTACGGTAAAGCTCAATATATCCGTTATTATACAAGATATGAGATAAAATTATATACGTTAATTATAGGGTGGTTCGAGCTGCATGTTACAAACTTATTTTGACAATCATAGGTTGGCCCATAAGTCGTTGGTGATACACACTTTCTTTTTTAATAAAACACCCCTTGTGTTATTGCATTTTTGTATTTTTCATCGAATTATAATGCATGTTTGTAAAGTAAATATATATATATATATATATATATATATATATATATATATATATATATATATATATATATATATATATATATATATATATATATATATATATATATCGTTCATCGTTTTTGAGTTATTTCAATTGTTTTGCTACTTTTCACGTTTTTGGCACATATCACAAATGGTGATACGGCGTTTTTAGCAATACATAGCGGAGCCCTATGGAAATGACGCATTCAGAGAGCTTTTTGTCTCTATTACTCGTTGAGAAATTCCAGCTACCGTATATAGGCACTCTCAAGTAGTGGCTGAATTTGAAAAGTTTTCACAGAAATGTTTTTAGTGTTTTAGAAATTTAGAAATTATTTTTTGTAAGATCTTTGTGATATTTTGGTAATTAACAATAACTGGTTCGTAAGTTATTGTAAGAAAACAGTTGTCGAATTTTTGTGAAAAATATAATTTAGTGTAACATTACCGAAGGCAATTTCCGTAAAAAAAGGAAAATTTTTGGAAAAGAAATTTTTGCAAATTTTCATAATTTTTTTTTCACATTTGGTCCTAAAGCTGCTTGTCAATAATTATATCTTGGCAGGTACGTAAATAGCTTGAAGAGGTTCGTTGGCCAGGAAAATCGGACCAGTTTTTTCTGGAACTTTTTAAATGTATTTTTGGAAAATGTTTGTACTTTTGAAACAACAAAGCTATTTTAATCAAATTGGGTACATTATTAGTACTATATAGGTTATACTGCCAACCAAATGTCCTTCTTTTAAAAACAAGACATATTTGACATTAAAAACATTTTTTCGAAAATTCGCTACTGTAAAGCACTTGCTGCGTCCAGACTTTTTTGAGCTCATCACTTAACGCATTATTACGTAACGCATTATTTACGAGACAGAGTCATGTTTGCGGCAACAATGCGACGTCACCTTATAGACTATTTTTATGATGATAATTATGTTAGTGAATTTTAGTAGAAAAAATTAACAAATGGGAAGATCCTGACTTTTGAATTTTGAAACATTTTTTGCAAATGAGCGCGAAATAGGACCCCTAGAACCTATATCCGGGCTCAGTTTCAATTTTTATATGTTTATATATATATATATATATATATATATATATATATATATATATATATATATATATATATATATATATATATATATATATATATATATATATATATATATATATATATATATATATATATATATATATATATATATATATATATATATATATATATATATATGTATTACACCGATAACTCAAAAGATAATGCGCCGATTTTGATAAAATTTGGCATGTACCTTCCTTGGCTGGATAAGTTCGTTAGTCAGGAAAATTGGCCGAGGTTTTCCGGGAAAATTTTGAGTGTTCATTCGAAAAAAAAATTATCTCAAAAAATAAAAAAGGTATGACAACCAAATTCGGTAGGTAGGTTTACGATAGAAAAAGTAAACTACACGCAAAAATTTAGATTTCTATGTTACAAGAAAAAAGAGTTATAATAAATAAATATTTTGTGCCAGAACATTTCTATGAAAATTCACTACCATAACGCACTTGCTGCGTCCAGGCTTTTTTTTAGCTCTGTTGCTGTTTCAAAAATAACTACTAGATTACTCGATTTGTTTTAAATGCAGTTCTTTATAAAAACAAGAGCAATGCAATATGGAAATTAATTCTTTGTACCAAACCACACCTGACCTGCTATACGGGAAAAAATTACGGGATAGTTTCGTGCACTCAAACATGATAAACATTGGCTGCATTTCATACAAATTCAAACCTAAATGCATTCCGTGGTAAAACTAATTGGACTGCATTGATATTCAATGCTGGAAATGCCGATTTTGCCATTAGACAAACGAACACTGCGAAAATTTCAACCTGCCATATTCTATACTATATTCCTGGAAACAGATGTTAACGCTACGAGAGGTATTATTCTCGATGTACTGTAATTTTGTGGCTGATATACGTAATTGATTTTGAGGCCACTGTTAATAAACAATAAATTATTTAGAATATAAATAATTTATTATAGAAGATTATAACTATATTTACTGAAATAATAGTAATTTAGAGTCTGTGGCGGCTGATTATTTCAGCTAATTTGTTTTATAAATTAATTACACTAAATTAGCACAAATAATACACAGGGTGCGGCAAAATTCAAGCAACACCCTATATCTGGCCTTAGTTTCAACCGGATTAAGAAATGGCTGGAAAAAAAATTTCTGTATATTTTGCGCCTTTTCGCAGCTTTCGCAAATGCTCGGGCTTCTTGAGATAAAGTGAAGGATGTTGTGACATGAATCCTGTATACTATTCCTCAGCGGGTATTCCGTCCTTAAACCTTATTTGTAGTTTTTTTATTTTTACATACTCACCAACTGAAAAATTTCTCGGGAACAACCCCCAAGAAAGTTACTGGACCTCGGCGAATATGGGTGTTGTTCGGGGCAGACAGGGTTTAAAGGAACTATTGCTGCAAAATGTGAAAAACGAATCTTTTCAAAGTCCGACTAAATGTTTTTTTTTTAGCATTTTCCGCTCAGATTACCTCCCCGCTTAGCAACCCTATTCATTCTTGGTCCCTTAAGTTTCTTAGGCGTTGTTCGCACCAAATTTGCCTTGTGGCTTGGGAATCCAAAGAGGTTCTCAGCATGTTTCTAAAAAAAAAACTAAAAACCCCCCTTGCAGTAAACTGTAAATTTACCAAAGGCGATGTCTCCTAGTGAGCTAGGTGTGCGCCGACACCCTAAAATATAATCACAATGTGCACAGATAAATATGTTTTAATTCTTTTTCCCTTAGTCTTAATACAGTACATATTTTATGACAATCGATTTCATTTACTTATTGGATTTCATAAATAGTCGGTTAATAGTGACTTGGAATGAAGTAGGTACCACGTAAGAATTTGAAAGATATTTCGTTTTAAAAATTTTTTTTAATTTTTTGTTAAGAACAATTGGGTGTTAAAATCTGATCAACGAACTCATCCAAGCCATTAACAAAAGGAGGGTAAATCCCAAATATGGTCTAAGTCAGTTAAGTATTTTTTGAGTTATCGGTTGGATTTATATATATATATATATATATATATATATATATATATATATATATATATATATATATATATATATATATATATATATAGTTCTTTATTTATATATATACACAGGGTGTTTCAAAAATGATGGTCTATGTTACAGGTGCACATTCAGCACAAAAAAAGAAGACTATTTTTTCATATAAACATGGGTAACTGTTATGAGGCGAACGATTGTATGAAGAAGCCTTTCCAAATCGGAGAATTCCAGACAGAAGGATGTTTCAACGGATTGACATCCGTCTGCGAGAAACAGGTACACACTTACATTATCTAATACATCGATCTGTCTCTTTCGAATATATATATTTTTTACCAGGTACCCTTAATAAAGTTACTGCTGATCGAGGCAGACCACGAAGTGGACGAAATCCTGATTTTGAAGTTTTGAAGAGGCTGTTTTGGATGAAAATGAACAAAATCCAAAAATAAGTACTAGGGAAATGGCCACTCATCTGGGAGCATCCAATGCAACGATATGGCGAGTTCTTCACGAGCAACAATTGCGTCCATATCACATCCAACGTGTGCAGGCACTATCGCCTGAAAGAGATTTTATACCTCGCCTACAATTTTGCCAGTGATTTCTTCAACATAATAATGTAGATAACTTGTTGAATTGTGTATTGCTAACTGACGAGTCTGGTATTAGGCGCGACGGGATCGTTAATTTTCGTAACAGCCATATTTGGGCTGACGAAAATCCCCACGCAGTTTTTGAAAGGCATCACCAACAGCAATTTTCCTTAAATGTATGGGCTGGAATTGTAGGGTGTAATTTGATAGGACCATTTTTTTTACCTCACAGACTTAATGCTACAACTTATCTCTTGAATTCCTGCAAAAGCAACTAAATGGGTTATTAGAAAATTTATCTCTTAACATAAGACATAACCTGTGGTTTATGCATGACGGAGCACCCCACACACACACACACACATTTTTCGTCTTAAATGTCAGAAATTACCTAAGCAATACTTTTGGACACAGATGGATCGGACGCGGTGGACCTCAGCCATGGCCGGCTCGATCACCTGATTTTAATCATATGGACTGTTATTTATGGGGGCATCTCAAAAGTATTGTTTATGAGGCAAATGTCGAAAATGTTGATGATCTGGAGCAAAGAATTGTACTTAGATGCGAACAAATTAGAAATACACCAGAAATATTTCACAGAGTACGACGTTGTATACTCCGCAGAATATGAAAGTGTATCGAAGTGGAGGGTGGCCATTTTGAACATTTGTTGTAGTCAGGTATCATCAAATGTTATAAACTTTTTTATTTGTTGTTAAAATTTGCAGACAATACAATTAATTACTTGAGAAAAATTAATTTTTGAGCGACATCGACATACAAAAATTGAAATATCTTGAAAATGATATCTGAGAGATTTGGATCAAATATACATTTTTGCTTAAATTGATAAGGGCTGTAGCTATACGGTAGGTCGATATTACTGGGTGTCAAAAATTATAGCCAATTTAATGCAAGCATAGTTTTACAGGTGGCGCCCTCTACCAGCAGTGTTATTAACAATAACATATTTAAATTTCTTGCCCTCAAAAACCCCCACATGCCAACTTTCACGCCAAAATTTTAATTTGACTCAGACTTATTCATGAAAAACTGACAAAAATAAATAACTTTAACACGCTGAATTTAAAAAACTAAGCATTTGCGGACCCATGTTTATATGAAAAAATAGTCTTATTTTTTGTGCGGAATGTGCACCTGTAACATAGATCATCATTTTTGAAACACCCTGGATATATATATATATATATATATATATATATATATATATATATATATATATATATATATATATAAACATTTTAGCTGACGATGGAAATGGGTTCCAGGGGCCCTAATTCGCGCTCATTTGGAGAAATTTTCCTAAAGTCTCACCATCAATAGTGAATTAGTGAATTTTCTTAATGAAAATTCACTACAAACAATATTCACACTAGAATAAGCAAGTTACAAGGAATCACACATAAAACGGGTAGAATACTTACTTAAACGGTGAGAACGAATTTTAAATTTTTGACACTAATATGATGACAAGCACTGAATCAGAAATTAAAGGGTCAAGATTCAGAAGGCGATTAACAAGAACTCAGACAGGCTATGACGACTCCAACGATATTCAATGACATTGAAGTAGTGATGGGTCGTTATTTAACTGTCAGCTATTTTTAAACGGTTACCGAACCGTAACGGTAACCACCAGTTATGGATTTATAAAAATAGCAGCTTAAAAAATAACGCTTTTTACACTAAACTAGATTTCGGAGTCGTGTCTGTTTCAGTTCTACTGCAACTAGTTCGGCTTCGATGAATAAACATCGGTTTTCATCGGCAACTGTTTATTTAACTATTTAACGGGATGAATAGTCTTGAGATTGGGAATGCTAAACACGTTATTTATACTGTGTGCTCGCTCTCGCTAACAGCTTTAGGAACGTAGGATTTTCGGTACAATAAAACGGTTTAATTTTTATTTTAACTTTAACCGGTTGTTGATGGGGATACGGCATACGGACACTACTACACAGAGTTATTCTGTTAAACTGAGAAGCTGTTATTTTTGAAACAGTTGAGTTTCCCACTAGTATGTAAAGCCAAATATTTAATAATAAAAAATGTTGGGTGAAAAGATGAATTTCTGTAAAAACGTGTTATTACTTTCACTATAGACAACGCAAAATAGGGTTATTTCACGTGAAATTAAAGTACTTATTTATTTAAATTTATATACATTACCTAAGAAAACAGTTAACACGTCATTTTCGTTTGTCTGATAATAGTTATCAAATTGATTAAAAAAATATAATGATACAACATTTTTTAATATCTATATACATTTCAATATAAAAAATTAAATGAATATATATATATATATATATATATATATATATATATATATATATATATATATATATATATATATATATATATATATATATATATATATACAGGTGTTTCCAAATTGATGCGAAAAATAAGGGGTGTCTTTTTATTAGGTTTTTCTTGAAACCCCTTCTCCTCCAAGTTACAGCCCTTTGAAATTTTTGAAACTAATTTTAAAACAACGAATATTAAAATAAGTAAATAAACAATTAATACTATATATCTTCCAATTTTTTTTAAAACTCAAACTCAATTTTTTATACTGTTTCTTTACCGAAATTTTATTAGCTGCGTTATGTTATGGAGTTCCTAGAATCACTCCCTGTGTAGCAATAAAAGTTCTAACGTCCCAAGGAGTGATAAATAATGATATTTATTGATTCTTGCTGTGGCATTGACATTTACGTAAAGACCCTGATAAAATAAATTTGTGAGAAATGACTAGTTTATAATTCCTAAAACATCTAAGTAAATTCTTATAGAAGACTCCTTTCTGATTTCTAACAGTTTCACTTCAGAGTGGCAAAAGATTTATGACACGCTTATTATAAATTGTTAACCCTTTGTTTCCTTTTCATAAAGACAAAATTTGAGATTTATACACTATGTGAAATAACGGGGTAAAAATACAATGCATTTATACTAGTGTGCTCGCTCTCGCTCACAGCTTTGGGAATGTAGGATACTATCGATCGACTATCCAGTTTAAAATAACTGAAGCCGTTATTTTCAACGGTTATTATTAAAAAACGTTAACGGCTTCAGCTGTTAACAGAAAATAACTGTTTTTCCCATCACTACATTGAAGGCACATTACGCATGTGAAACCAAAGTTGCCAAATGTGTTTTAAAAAAACTTATTAATGGTGTTTCCATGTACCTCTGTTTCCAATTCCCCACATTGACCCTATGCACAATAATTGAGATACTGCATTTATTCTATCTGGCTGTGCCACACTGTACAGGGTGTCCGACGTACACTTTCCATTAGCCGTTTCTGAATTACGCCTTATAATTGAATTCTGAAAATTCACGCACGTTAATACAGACGCTAGCTATCGTTCTGTATTTTTTTATAGGTCCACGAAATAACTCATTTGCAGAATCAATTTCAAGGTTTACGGTACAAGATTTTTCAGGTTACCACCCTTAAAAATGGCCAGTTATTTCTTAAGCCCTTTTGCATGGTAAACATAGGTCTAATTCGATCATTTTTGCCATTAACTGCAATTAAAATAAATTCTGGGCAACAAAACTCAAAATAAATAGAAATGCAAATTTATCCGTATTTTAAATATGTCATACTAAATGTGGCAACATTGTTTGTCCCGATACCTGCAGTACGATAACGCGCGATGGTGAATACGAACTTATTTGAGAACCGCTTGAGAACCGATTTTGTTTGTTTTGTCTAGTAGTGGTGCGATACGCGTGATTAATACGTGGCGTTTTGTAAATATGCAAGTGATTGGACTTTCTTTGCGGCCTAATATCGCCAAATCTAATATCAAATTGTACACTATTTGTCAGCAACGTAATAAATCTGAATTATTGACAAGTGAAAGTCATGGATGTGCGCGCATTCGGTGGGCATCTAGTGAACGAAAAGACTTTGTTTTTGAAAGACTAAAAAGTTTATCCCAGGATGAGTTATTTTCTTACCACATCACTAACGCTTGGTACCGGAGTTATACGATGAAAACAAAAGTGGAAAGGGCGATAAGAAAATTAATCGACGAAAAAAAAAATGAAAATAATTTGGACAAGCAGGCTTTAGGCGAAGGAACATCTTCGGTAACATACAATAAGCTTACACAATCGAAAACTACAGCTAGACCTTCATTATTATTTTAGAAACTTTGGTTTAGAGCAGGAGTGGGAGCGACTAGGAAGGATGTTCCGTTGCACTTAATGGCTAAACGTCACGGTTCAGAATTGTCTACTGTTCTTCCAGCTCTTTACCATTTGACAGGTGCAGATTATACAAGTAAAGTTGGAACCAAGCGTAGTGCTCTTGGCGCTAGTCCTGCAAAATTTCTCGACAGTTTTGCTAAAGGTAAAAATTAATATTCTTGTTTGAAACACATTTTATTAGCATAATTTTTACAGGTACATCTAAAAGGGTAATCGAAGATTCAGTGAAGAGTGCAGAAGAGTATCTTATTCAGGTGCTTCGCACAGGTAACTCTTCAAAAACATTTGATGACTTAAGGTATTTCATGTATCACCATGGAAAAACTACGAGTGCACCAATAAGACTACATATTTTGCGAGCCTTTTTTATTGTTTATAACCAAAAGAAAAAACTACATCTTTGGATCCCCTTTTGTTGTATACAAGATGGAGAATGATAGTCTTATACCGAAATCCGTGGAAAATATGTTTCATTCAGCCGAAGAATTAGTTCTGAATTGCAATTGTGGTAAATGTGCACGTGAAAAAAAAAGTTGTTGCCGTGCAGCTGGATTAACATGTTCTTTTTGTCGTTGTCGCATAACATCTCGGTGCACTAATGCTTATGATACATAATTCTATATTATTTCTTTTTAATTCTACCTATCTGATTTTTTTTATATTATATGCTGGTATTTTTGACCACCCTGTATAACAACAATAACATAAATAATTTACAGATATACTGTAAATTCTATTCCACAATGACAAAACATACAAACTCACATACCTATTGAGTAAATAAAGAACATTTGTATGCAAAAATCATATTTTTAGTTTTAATACATGGCCACCGTGTATAAAAACTAAACTGGGCATTTTTGGGTCTGGTAACCAAATGATACTAAATACGTACATCTCAGGCAACATATTGCCACAAAAATTAATCGTGGACCTCTCAAAAACACAGGATGTTACCTAGCGTATGGACTACATGGGTTTCTCAAAATTTCCAGTTTTCGGTTATACCGGAAATAGACGCGTTCTTTCTTATATCAAATGGAAGATGGTGTTATTTATTACGGATCTAGATTGCTCGTCAAATTTTATGGTAGTTTCACTAGCATGTTATGTCATTTTTCTCAACCATTTTCGAGATATTTGACTTTTTTCAAAAATTTCTTAAAAAACATTGTCACATAATTATTTCTTATCGAAAATATGTCTCGAAGTGAACAGTGCAAAATTGGAACATTTATTGTGAGGTGATAAAACACAAATCTCTTTGTTCCCTAATAATGCTTCATTCTTATGAAATTTTGGACAAAACATTCCTTTCTTAGAATTTTTTTAGTAGTATTCTGATCATGTAACGAGTTGATGTGTGTTTATGTGGAAATTTCTTTGCAACCACACGACAGCTTCTGTTAATAATTCGATTATACTCTTCGTAAATAAAAGTTATATTCAAAAGTCGTCGCATATTAGCGAATTTAAAAAAAAAACGCTAATGAGGAGATCTGTGTTATATATATATATATATATATATATATATATATATATATATATATATATATATATATATATATATATATATATCCGACCGATAACTCAAAAAATAATGGACCGATCTTGATCAAATTTGGTGAGTACCTTCCCTTTGCAAGTGGCTTGGATAAGTTCGTTAGCCAGGAAAATGGGACCAGGTTTTCGCGGAAAATGTTGTCTTCTTTCTAAAAAAATTCATATCTCCGTAAATAACAGTAGGGGCAACCAAATTTGGTACGCGTGTTTGTATTATAAAGAGTGAACTCTGTACCAAAATTTAGGTCCCTAGCTTTAAAGACGAAGAAGTTACGGGCAGCTAAAGAAACACATTTTGGAGTTTTCCTCAAAACGTCAAACTCGCAATTTTAAACGCCAAAATTGGCACTGTTTAGGCAATGAATGTGAAACAAATACCGATTGTAAAAAGAAAATGTTGCAAGAAGAGTGTTCTGCAAACCCTTAAGTTTCAGATTCAACCGTCATTGCCCTTCATTTTACTAAAATGTTTACAGAATATTCATTTCAAATAGGCCCTTTCTTTGATGCTTTGGCTGTCAGTTTAGTTAAGTTGATGCTTTTTTGGATATTTGTTTGAAGGTTTAGTGAAGTTTATGGTTTAATTTATAATTTTTTTTAGCTGATTTTCGCAGAACAAATTTGTTAATGCATTTTTGCATTTTTATCGAAATATGATGCGTTTATAAGAAAAAAATCTGGACGCAGTAAGTGCGTTTTGGTAGCGAATTTCGGTAAATTTGCAGTAGCTCCCGAACGCTTTTCAAAAAACTGTTTTCACAAACCCCAAGAAAAAAAATTCTTGTTCACACCCCCAAGGGCGTTACGGGACCAGGAGTGAATAGGAGTGCTGGCCGGGGTAGGTAGTAAAAAGGAAATATGAGCAGAAAATGCGAATAAAACGGGCTTGAAAGTTGTCTTTTTCACATCTTGAAGCCATATCCCCCTTAAACCCTGCCTACCCCGCACAACACCCCTATTCTCCCAGGTGCCCTTACTTCTTGGCGGATATGAACAGGAAATTTTAATTGTGGTTTATGCAACGATGGTGGTTGTATGCACGCGAGAGGGAAAGGAAAATCCCCACGACGAAGCAGCCACCCCCAACCTTCCAGCCCTACCGCAAGTCAAAGCGGGCGGGGGGAGGGGTATTACTTTGTCGTAGGCATTTTCCTTCCCCATCGTGTGCATACAACCACCCTAGTTGCATAAACCACAAGCAAAACTTCTTGTTCATATCCCCCAAGGAAGTTACGTGATCTGGGGGCGAATAGGGGTGCTGTGCGAGGTAGGTGGGGTTTAATGGGGATATGGCTTCAAATAGACAGCTTTTAAACAGTCTTCTTTGCTTTTTCTGCTCATATTTCCTTTTTACTACCTACCCCGCCCATTCACTCCTATTCACTCCCAGTCCTGTAACTTCCTTGGGGGGTGTGAACAAGAAATTTTTCTTGTGGTGTGTGCATCCAGGTTGGGGTCCTAGTAATATTTCTAACGGACGGATCTGGCGGGGAGCGTGGGACGGGGGCAGGTGTTTACTCGGAAGGACCGAGGGTAAGTCACAGTATTTCCCTCGGAGCCCATGCAACGGTGTTTCAGTCCGAGATGTACGCCATCCTGCACTGTGTGCGGGAGAACAAGAGGAGGGGCTACACCAACAAGCGGATCCTCATAGCCACAGACAGCCAGGCAGCCCTTAAGGCACTAAGTAGCCCACGGGTAAATTCCTGGCTGGTGAGTGAGTGCCGAGACGAGACGAGCGACCTGGCTGGGCAGAATGAGGTGACCCTCATCTGGGTGCCGGGTCACTCGGGGGTCAAAGGCAATGAAGAAGCTGACAGTCTCGCAAAGAGGGGGTCAGCAGAACCATTTATGGGACCAGAACCGGCTCTGGGCGTGTCAAAGAGCACTGCCAGGGGAGCCATTAAGTCCTGGGTCAGAAACCAACACAAGGTGTACTGGGCGGACTGTCCAGGGCTCAGACATGGGAAGTCAATAATTGACGGACCCAGTTCAAAGAGAGCTGTGGAGCTGCTAAACCTTAGCAGAGGACAGCTCAGAAACACAACAGGTCTCTTGACGGGACACATGGCCGTCAAGAAACACCTACATAAAATGGGGCGGTTCGAAGGGGACCTCGCATGCAGACTCTGCGGCGAGGGGGAGGAATCAGCCCAGCACATCTTGTGCGAGTGTATAGCTCTGGACTGGAAAAGACAACTGATCTACGGTCACTCTAGACCGGAGACAGAGCAATATAAAACTTCACCCTACCAATCGCTGTGCAGACTAGTTCAAGGCACAGTGATTTTGGAATGGGTGGAGTAAGACTAGGGGTATGCACAATCAACCAAGGGTTGCGGTGCTATCGGGGCGGCAAGGCCGCGGACGAGCCCTGAGGGAACAAAAAAAAAAAAAAAAATATTTCTAAAAACAATTTTTTGAAAAGCGTTCGGGAGCTAATCTGCAAATTTACCAAATTTTCATTAAATCCTTAAAATTTCAAAAACTCAATTTGCTATTAACGTAAGCTTTGTTGGTTAGGAAACCAACATTTAAGTTTATTTTCGGAAAATTTTTGTATATTTTCAAACCAGAAGTAATTTTGATAAAATATAGTACATTGTTTCTGCTACATAGGCTATACCGATAATCAGATTGAGACCTGCTCGCATTTGCTATTAAAAACATTTTTATCGAAATTCACTTCCATAACACACTTGCTGCATCCAGACTTTTGAAAAATGTTTATATATCTTCAAACAATAAATTTGTTTAGATGAAATATGGTACATTGTTTCTACTATATAGGCAACCAAGTTTGATGCCTGCTTTCATCAAAAAAAGACATTTGCTATTAAACATATTTTAAAGAAAATTCGCTACCATAACGTACTTGCTGCGTCCAGAGATTTTATTTTACTTGTCGCAAGATGACGTTTAAAATTTTCATCTCCTAGACAACCTGATAGACTGACAAATAATTATTTATTATCGCAAATAATGTTTAAATATCTTTAAGTCGGTGGCACTTGGGTATAGGGAATGCTGATACCAATCGAAAGAACAATAAAAAGTACATAAACTAACATTATAAAATATAGGTAGGGTGTCCTATTTAAAATAAGAGAGTTATTAGGTTTTAAAGTTGTCACGATTGACCGGTCTATTTCGGACATCCTCTCTAACTTGTACTAGCTTCAGTAAATTCCAAATATTTTGTGGTATTTTATAATTTGCACTTTAAAATTTCAACTCTTCTGGATGAAAAATAAGAAAGATACAAGTGTGTAAATGTGACAATGTTTTTTAAGAAATTTTTGAAAAAAATCAAATATCTCGAAAATGGTTGAGAAAAATGACAAAACATGCTAGTGAAACGTACCATAAAATTTGACGAGCATTCTATATCCGTAATAAAAATTACCATCTTCCATTTCAAATAAGGAAGTTGACGTCTACTTCCGGTATAACTGGAAGTCCCATACTAACGTCAATATTTTCAGTGAACTGTAAATTTTGCGAAACCCGCGCTCGTGAATTTTCAAAATTCAATTGTGAGCCGTACTCCAGAAACGGCTAATGGAAGGTCTACGTGGGACACCTGTATAATAACGGTTTCACTGAGTATGGACAACAGCAATCAGTGAAGTAATAGTGATATGTACTGATACAATTTATGCAGTGTGTTATGCGATGTGATTGTGATCGTTTCGGTGTGTGTGTGTGTGTGTATGAAGAGTGGTTTGGCCTCGAGCTTGTAGTCTCATTGGCCACATACTTTTTTAGTTACTTTGAATTTCCAATTTAAATGGGAAGATGCACTTTCATGCAAAATTGCCTTATCACACAAATTTCAGCCATCTAAACCTATACTTACTTACTTTCTAGTATTTACTTATACTTTATGTTATACCCATTTTACACCTTTTTTTTCGATTATTTATTTACATGCATACCACGTATCTTGCCTAACTTGTAGCTGTACATGTTCCATCAACACTGGTAAATCATTAACCAGGAACTGGTGGTACATTGGTCCATTTAGAGGCCCATCAAAAAAATGTGGTCCAAGAACGGCATTGCCAATGATTCCACCCCAAACATTGAGCGTCCACCTATTCTGGAAGTTACCAAATCTTGTTACGTGCGGGTTGTTTTCTGCATAATGGTGTAAATTGTGCATATTTGGGAGTCCGTTATTATGGAAAGAGGACTCATCCACAAAAAGCACTTTGCGAAAAAACTCCTGTCCATCTCAATTTGATGCATTGCCCACTGACAGTACCTCATTCTGCGCTGAAAATCTTCATTTCCCAGTACTTGAGCTACTCGGAGTGGTAGGCATGGTACTTATGAAACTTGAGAACTCGTTGAACTGAGGACTGATCCATATCTAATATTTTCGCAATAGCTCTTTGACTACGTGTTGGCTCCTCAATCACTGATAAAAGAACACCAAGGGCCACATCTTCTTTGATGGCAATGTGTTGTTTTTTTGGTGCTCGGTAAACTACAGACGAATTCTGCTCAAATCTGTGTTTGAGCCTTTTGAATGACAAAGCTGTCGGCTGTCTTCGCAGAGGATAGCGCTGCTTATAAATATGAGAAGCCAAAAGACAATTTCCAGAACATTTTATGTACATCATCTGTCTCAATTCTTCGTTACTGAAGTTCATTTTTAATTATGTATACCAACAATAACACAACTACACAATCACACAACAACGAACAGACAATGTTGTAAATACTTGTCAAATCTGACATTTTGGAGAATTATGTCATGACCAATGCACACTATACAAAACGGAAACAATCCAATCATTATATCATGTAGTTGCAATCAAATTAATAACTTTTGAATAACTCAGAAATTATCAGCTCTACATGTAAAAAACCCATATCCATCCGAAATATAATCAGTTTTTGCTTTGATTCAGGTGCTGATATACAGGGTGTTCCATTTGAAATTTTCGAGTAATTTATATTGGAATTTCAGCAAATGGGAGCCTCTCTAGCAACCACCCTGTATATAAAATATGATTTTCACACCATCACCAGATAGACGGGTACCTGTCAGCTACTTGCGCTGAATTTCAAGTTTTGCGGATGTGGTGTACGAATGATACCAGTATCTGAAAAAACTCTACATCTGTCAAACTTTTTGAATAAACTCGAATAACTTGAAAACCATTGACTTTTATGCCATAGCACTTCATATAATTTGTAATCAAAATTTTATTTAAAATCAAAAAATATAATAATATATAGGGTATTTCATTTAAAAAAACAAAGTTACCTAGTGCCAGTGACATATGGACCATGCTGTATAGCTGAAAATAATTTTAGGTTATGGATCTTAACATGGTAGAAAACTTTTATTTGAAAGTATTTTCCAAAAAGTCTAGTTTAAGGAAGCTATTGGACTTTATCGGGGAAATGAATCACGTTATATATATATATATATATATATATATATATATATATATATATATATATATATATATATATATATATATATATATATATATATATATATATATTCTTTTTTTTTTCTTATTGTTTTTTTAATATATTTTTTTACTTTGATTTTTTTAAATGTTGACAGAAATGTAATCAAGGCTGTGTTAACAAATTTATCTGATTTGGACAGCCGACTGGTCAAATTTAGAGGTAAATAAATATGTTTGCTAAATAGTTGTTCGTACATGGTTTTGCGTCCTTGTTCCGAAAATCTACATTGGAAAAATATGTGATCCAATTATCACAGATACAGGCATCCGAACCTACTATACCTATCCGTCTTAAGTGAGCTGGATATCTACCGTGGCCTGATTTAAGTCTGATGATTTAATGTGTTTATACAGTTCTATTTTTCTTGAGAGATTTGGGTGAATTAGTGTATAGTAGTTTTTTGATCGTTCAACATATTTCCTCCATTCTACTTTCCAATCGTCACTTTCTCTTTGCTTAATTTCTGTGACAAGGTCTGTATATGTGACCTTTTCCATGTCAATAACTGATTGTTTCGGTATTTTATATATTTTAAAACTCTCCAAATTAGATAGAACACTATAATATTGTATGATTCGACAACTAGAAGCTACAAGCAGTTATGTCGCGATCTTGGCCAAAGCAATTTACGCTACAAAAATTTGCAAAAAAAAAGGTAACTACCTGGTTACAAGAAAAAAATAACAAGAAAAGTAATTAATTAATTATTTATCATAATTGTGTTGAAAGTCTAATTAAATTATCTCACAATGAAAGTCGAATGAGTTAAAATGGATAAGTTTTTGTCTCCGATACGCAAGAAGAACAAAGAAAAAAGTGTTTATTATACCGTAAAATTACTTAGTAATTAAGTGTTCAGAGCAGAAAATTTAATTAAACTCCAACAATACGCTTTCGAAAAACAATTCACCGCGTATTTGAGAACTGAATCTTTATTAGCCATTATATATACAAAGCTAGGTTTATTTATCCCATTGTTCCGTATTTTTGCAATTCCACTTTTTGACATGATAGGAAAAATAAAGGAATTAATTAAATCCTTCAAAAAATCTTATTTTATGAAAAGTCTCGTGATGCTTCTAACAATATTTCCATTTGAGTTCAGTCACTACACAAAGCTTTGACAAAGACTAGCTAAAAAGAGCCTGAACGCAGCCATTGCGCTATGGTAGTAAAGTTTCATAGAAAGGATCAACGCAATTTTTTACGAAAATTATATATGCGTCAAGAAAAGTTTATCTTTGTTTGTAATATTTATTAGATTGTGTTTCAGGGTACCCAGCAGAAATCAAAAATCAAATTCCCTGACATCGAATGCATTTTTCACAATCCTCGAAATGAAAGTCACACATCTCTGAATACTTTTGTTAACAAACTTAATAAAAGTTCTTAACAACAATTTTTTTTAAGACATACATTATCAAAAACACAAACATGCTTAATTCTGTTGAACTAGTACAGAAAAGTGATAACCTTTTGCCTATTAAATGACTGAGTCTATTGCACATTTTTGCAGTAACTACTTAACACCGTTACACTCATTTTAATCTAAATGAGCCCCAAGAACCATACTGTAACTACTCTTCAAGCATTCGAATGAAAACACGTCTCCTTACTGAATAGAAGACTGCGTGGTTTCCGATGCGATAAAGATTGGTGGTCCTTGCTTCCTCCAAAAAATCAAATATCTTTTCAACCTTTGTCTTTTCAATAGTACGATACCAGAAAAGTGGCACAACACCATGGTAATACTGGTCCACAAGAAAGGAGACATCTCGAACCTAGAAAATTACAGGCCGATGTCTACTTAGCCACATCTACAAATTATTTACTAGAATAATTACCACACGACTTGAAAATAAGTTGGACAGTGATTGAAAAGACCATCGAATATGGCAGACCTCTTGTCCTTGCTTTTGTGGATTTTTATAAGGCTTTCCACACTGTGGAGCTGGACGCAGTGTTTCAGTCCATAGAAGCATGCCGTATTGACTATCGCTATACCAAACTAATTTACAATATATAAAAAATGCTACTCTTGTGGTAAAACTACATGAAAACACGAATCCTATAAAAATTGGGAGACGAGTACGTCAGGGAGATACGATGTCTCCAAAACTGTTTATCACCGTCCTGGAATATGTGTTCAAGAAGCTAGATTGGGACCAGAAAAGTCAAAGAATAGACGCCCAAAGTATGTCAAACTTACGGTTTGCAGACGACATTGTCTTACTGGCTGACAACTTGGAAGATATTAGAGTGATGCTACAGGAACTTCAGAAGGCCTGTGCGACAGTAGGTCTAAAAACGAACATCGGAAAAACAAAATTTATGACAAACCTCGTCCCAAGTAACAACCTAATTATTGAAAACTCTGAGGTGGAATGGGTAGATAAATACACATATTTGGGCCACGAGATAAGCATATCCAAAGCCAACCAAACATGCGAGATGAACAGAAGAGTTATACTCTCCTGGGCGGCTTACGGCAAACTTGGAGCCGTTTTCAGAGGCGACCTTCCAATATGCTTGAAAAGAAAAGTTTTCAACCAATGTGTTCTACCGGTTATGACCTACGGTGCCGAAACACTAACCCTTACCAACGCTTCTACTAAAAAACTAAAAGTAGCACAGCGCAAAATGGAGAGGTCGATGCTTGGCGTTTCGTTACGTGACCACATTAGAAATGAAGAATTACGCAGAAGAACAGGAGTGACTGATGTGATCGTACATGTGGCAAAACTCAAATGGAAATGGACGGGACATGTGGCTCGCATGCAAGATGAGAGGTGGACAAAACGATTATTTGAATGGAGACCCAGATCGGATAAAAGAGACAGAGGAAGACAACCAACTCGCTGGACAGACGACATTACAAAAAACTGGATGCGTAGTGCTCAAGACAGAAAAGAATGGACTCAACTAGGGGAGGCCTATGTCCAGCAGTGGACGCAGAGGGCTGCTTGATGATGATGATGATGATTTTGAGTTTTCTTTAAAAAAAATATCTCAAAAAAATAAATAAAAAAGCTATGGTAACCAAATTTGGTAGGTAGGTTTACGATATAAAAGTAAACTATACACCAAAATTTAGATTTATATGTTACAAGAAAAAAAAGTTATAATAAAATATTTGGTGCCAGATCATTTCTATTAAAATTTACTACCAAAACGCACTTGCTGCGTCCAGACTTTTTATTTTATTTTTATTTTTTTAGTACCTAATTTGTTGATCATAATATCACAACGTAGCAACGGATTGTTAAGTACAATTTGGAGAACCCAATTCATCACAATACAGTTTTAGATAAGTACAATCGTCATCAGAGGGATGCATAAACTCATCCCCCTGATGACGCTAACTTTGTTAGCGAAACGATCGTCAGGTCTAAAAAATGTATTATGATGAAATGGGTTCTTCAGATTATACTTATTAGTGCTCATCACGGGTTCCAGTTTCACTTAACGGATCTTTATTTGTAGTTATCATGAATACGTATAAATGAATGCAATTTTATTCTGTCTAATGACGCTGTCAAGCAGCGTAACCGGTTACAGAAAACAAAAACGAAACGAACATTTGTCAAGCCAGAGAAATATTCTCTACATCTGTATTTACTCAGTTTTCTGATTTGTTTTTAAAGACTAAGCAAATTAGCTCTTACATCGATGAACTCATCTTGGTATGACCTTTCAGATTAAGTAATATAAATCTGCCAACAACCCTGTGGTGTAAATCAAATTTCCCATAATATAAAATCCAGCGTGGTGGCGAAAATGGAACCAACAGATTTCAAAATAATATTTTTTTTCCAAACTTCAGGGACACTCAGGGGCGGCTCCTCAATAAGTGCGTCTGTGCGCGCGCACTGCCGCCTGCCGTGGAAAAAATAATATTTTTGCTATGCTATATTTTAATTAATTTTCATTTAATTTTTTACCTCCTGCAGTCAACAAACAAAATTAGTATATCGAGGATCGCAGAGACTGGGCACACCCCAGGGAAGTGTCATTGACTTTTGTTTACACTCTATGTAAACGATTTGCCGCAATTTATACAAGACGAAAAAGTCTTCATGTACGCCGATGACACTTCTATTGTTGTCTACGGCAAGACGGTGGAGGAAACTGAATTAAAATTAAAATCAGTGGTACAATCTTTTGATGAGTGGTGTTATAGAAATCGACTCATTTTAAACTATGACAAGACTTTCTCTTGAAATGCATAACTGCCACCGAAGAGAGAGGATGTGCGGCAGCACTATTTTGGTGAATGGAAATGCTGTGCAATTCAAAAAGGTGGCAAAATTTTTGGGTGTTAGAATTGACAGTAGCCTGTTATATATAGACCAGATTGATCACGTGTGCAAGAAATTAAATTCCGCGTTTTATGCAATTTTGATGCTTAAAGATTCCTTAAGCTCGGAACATCTGCTGAAAGTCTATTACGCGGCTGCCTATTCACATCTGAGTTACGGTATCATTATCTGGGGCCAATCTTCGGACTGCCATAGAATATTTGTGCTACAGAAACGAATCCTGAGATTAATATACAATCTACCTTATGGGCACCCTTGTCGTGACATTTTCAAGAAAAATAACATTATGACGTTAACATCAGTTTATTTGTTTCATCTGTTAACTTACATTCATAAAAACAAGAGAAAATTTGTTATCAACTCGGATTTTCATAAGCACAACACTCGTGAAAAAAATACTTTTCACCTGAATAAATGTCACCATTCTTTTTTTAAGAAGTCGCCATGTTATGCGGATTGCTTTTTGTACAACCAGCTGCCTTGTTCTCTGAAGGACACAAATTGTACAAAAAAATTTAAAAAGCAACTGAAGATTGCTTTAATTACTCATAGTTTTTATAGTTTGAGTGAATTTTGTGAATCTGTACTGTGTACGTATCTTTTTTGTTGTGATGTGAAGCTCGTTAGATTTTAGATTTTTGGGCACGTACCCTTGTTATAAGTTGTGATACGTTCTTTATCTTTATCTTTTTTATCTTGTAAGTTTTTGACTTGTCCGATTTACAATAATTGTAACTAAAGGACCAAATAAATATTATTATTATTATTATTATTATTATTATTAATAATAATACAGAATACAGAATTAGAATAATAGATAGTTTTAATCGTTGCAGACGTTATATACATCCATATCCATATAAAGCAGGCGGGCGGCGGTGTGTATTTTTCGGCGCTCTCAGGCAATGCGATACTTCAGTGCGAAATGATCTTCGTCGAAAACGACCGAAAAAGCAATCTGTTGTGCGCTATAAAATTACACACTTCTAGTTTGTAGTGGACTTTTGGCACAGCGTATGTACCTGCTACCTAGTAATTTTCGTCTACGCGTCGGATTGATTTTTAATTAGATCATTTCGTTGTTGTTTACATGTTCTAACAATACAATTATTATTATTATTATGATTACTACTTCGGGTTGCTTAAAAAGTGGACAAAATAATTGTGATACTGTGATTACAAAGGTATTTAAATGAAATTTGGTGGATATGTTGCCTTGTAAAAGACCTTCTACACACTAAAATTCAACTTTTTACATTTTTAGAAAATTGTGTTATTCAAATTTTGAATTTTCTTTTGAAAAAAAAATTTTTCTCCGAAAATTACAAAGTTATTTTGATTGGTGGATATGTTGCCCTGGGTAAGACCCTACTATACACCAAAATTCAACTTTCTAAGTTCGTAGAAACTTGAGTTATTCAAATTTGAAGCATTTAATAAAAATTTACTACCATAACGCACTTGATGCGTCCCGAACTTTTTTTTTTCTTGCGCACCCCCAATGCATTAAGGCACGAGGCGCTACTGGGGACACTATGCATACAGAAAGCGTTACTTGGTAGTAGATCATAACCTTTGCGGAAACAAGTCTATTTCTGAATTATGTAATGTTGATATTGTTCTGAAAGTTAACAACACTTGTGGCTTCTGGTATTGAATCAAAACGCAGTAAACAAAACGAATCTGTTGGAAATTAATTGCCATTTCATTATAACTTAATTAAATGACTAATATTATATGAATATACAAGTGATTTATATAATTAATCTCTAAAATTTCATCCACTGATGTTTGCTTCCATTATCGCACTAATTAATTGTTCATTGACGATATTTGCTTTTATGCGATAATTAAACAAAACTTTCATATTACATAAATTTATATTATATAGAATTATGTGGATTATGGTTTAATGCAAATGTTGATATTTGAGTTGTTTTATTAATAATTAATTTTATAAATGAAAGAGTTAAATTATAAAGCAGGGGAAATAATTAAAAATTACCAGCAGCTTTGAAGGAAAATGTGGCTTCAATTAAAATGCGCAGTCTGGGTGGCCTAGTGGTGAGTGCGTGTATCTCTGAAGTAAAGGGTCGATTCTCATTAGAAGCGTTATTTGAAATTTTTAGTACATATTGTAAATAACTATCAACCAAGTTGTTTTTGAGAAAGTTGAATTTCCGCGCCTTCCGAACTTCGGAGTTAATATGTCAGCCTCGTGTACCATGGAATCTTAGGTACCTCAATAATCCCCACTCTGCTTACAGGAGAAATGGGTTCTATAAATATTTGAGAATGGTAAGGTGAAAATGCTCCTTTCCGTCGGTGACTAGCCATAGGCGCGGAAACACACCGACGTTATCGAAACACAACACACATACATAATTAAAATGTACGAACTTATTTTTTAACTTAAGGGTTTATAAAACACTCTTCTTGCGACATTTGCTCTACATAACACATATTCATTTCAGGTGCTTTGCATAAATGTTTCAAATTTTGACGTTTTTCTTCAAATGCCTATCACTTTTTAGCTTTACACTTACAGATCGAAATTTTGGTGCATTGTTTACTTTTTATAGTATAAACCGGCATACCGAATTTGGTAGCCCTTTGTTATTTCCGGAGATATAAACATTTTACGGAAGAAAACGAAACATTTTCCGGGAAAAACTGAGCCGATTTTTCTGGCCTAAAGAACTGATCCAAGCCACTTGCAAATGCAAGGCACTAACCAAATTTGATCAAAATCGACCCATTCTTTTTTAGTGAATTTTCGTAGAAAAAATTCACTAACGTGGAGATCCCGACTTTTGAATTTTGAAAAAAATTTTGCAAATAAGCGCGAACTAGGACCCCTAGAACCCATATCCGGGGTCAGTTTCAATTTTTATATGTTTATATATATATATATATATATATATATATATATATATATATATATATATATATATATATATATATATATATATATATATAATATATATATATATATATATATATATATATATATATATATATATATATATATATATATATATATATATATATATATATATATATATGTATGTATCACACCGATAACTCAAAAAATAATGGGCCGATTTTGATAAAATTTGGCATGTACCTTTCTTTTGTAAATGGCTTGGATAAGTTCGTTAGTCAGGAAAATCGGACGAGGTTTTCCGGGAAAATTTTGAGTTTTCATTCGAAAAAAATTCTTATCTCAAAAAGTAATAAGCCGATTTTAATAAAATTTTGCATGTACCTTCCTTTTGTAAATTACTTTGACAGGTTTGTCAGTCAAGAAAATCGGTCGAGGTTTTCCGGGAAAATTTTGAGTTTTCATTCGAAAAAAATTCTTATCTCAAAAAGTTATAAGCCGATTTTAATAAAATTTTGCAGGTACGTTCCTTTTGTAAATGGCTTTGACAGGTTTGTCAGTCAGAAAAATCGAACATGGTTTTCCGGGAAAATTTTGAGTTTTCATTCGAAAAAAATTCTTATGTCAAAAAGTTATAAGCCGATTTTAATCAAATTTGGCATGTACCTTACTTTTGCGAATGGCTTTGACAAGTTTGTTAGTCAGGAAAATCGGACAAGGTTTTCCGGGAAAATTTTGAGTTTTCATTTGAAAAAAATTTTTATCTCAAAGAATAATGGGCCGATTTTGATAAAATTTGGCACGTACCTTCCTTTTGTAAATGGCTTTGATAAGTTTGTTAATCAGAAAAATCGGACGAGGTTTACCGAAAAAATTTTGGGTTTTCATTTAAAAAAAAAATTATCTTAAAAAATAAAAAATGTATGATAACCAAATTTGGTAGGTAGGTTTACGATATAAAAAGTAAACTATACACCAAAATTTAAATTTCTATGTTACAAGAAAAAAAAGTTATAATAAAATATTTTGTGCCAGATCATTTCTATGAAAATTTACTACCATAACGCACTTGCTGCGTCTTTGTATATTTAATTATTGGTGTGATACATACATACATATATACAGGTGGCTAATTTAAAACGAAACAGGATGATTTGCTATCAAAGAATTTTTTTTAAGAAACGCTGAAGCACGTCAATTTTAATATTGAGGGGGACATGTTTTGACATAAAACTCAACTTTGTGACATCAACCCCTTAAGGGTGGTGATAACAACCCTTATATTTTAAATAGGGAACATGGGTCGAGTGTTACATCATTTGAAAGCTCTTTCTTTTCTAAATTCAGCACACTAATTTTTTTGCAAGTATTATCAACTCGTTTAAAAATTATTCACAGTTGGAGTTGCAAGAACGTATTTCTTTCATTGTGATAAGAAATGCAATAATTAGTCAATTTTTCGTTAAAAAAAACTAAAAAACAAAACCAAACGTTCAAAAATGTTTATTCAGTTAAGTAGCTGTTCAAATTGTTGACCACCAGCTTCCATACAAAAGTACAAATTTTGTTCAGAACGGGCTCGGACAATCTGGAGCATTTGTGGAGTTATTAGACGGCATTCTTCAACAATGCGTCGTCATAATTCTTCCAGAAACTCAGGTTCTGTTGCGTAAATTCTACTCTTTAAATGGCCCCATAGAAAGAAGTCTAAAGGAGTTAAATACGGTGATCTATGGGGCCACTCAATAGCACCTCTACACCCAATCCATTGCTCTGGAAACTCTCTGTTCAAAAACTCCCGAACACCTTGTGAAAACGCGGAGGAGCTCCATTTTGTTGAAACACTAATTGATTTTCTTGATAGCGATCATCATTTTCAACAATGTCAATTAGTAGAGGGTAAACAATATCTTCTAACAACTCCAAATATGTTTCGCCACTCAAATTGCCATGAAGAAAAATTGGTCCGATTTCTGTGGAGTTTTAGTGTGGACTTCGTGAAAATTTCTTGGATTATTATCTGCCCAATAACGACAATTATGACGATTGACTGTAGAGTTTAATAAAAACGTACACCCGTCTGAAAAACAGATGTTGAACAGAAAGTTCCCGTTATCAGCTATTCGTGCAGTCATAATTTCACAAAACTCCAGCCGCCGACCAAAATTATCTTCATTCAGTTGTTGTACAAGATGAATTTTATACGGCTGAAATTTATGATGCTTCAATATTCGCTGAATGGTTCTTCTTTTGATGTTTGAAACAGTGGCCAATTTTCTCGTGCTCAAAGTTTGGTCTGCGGCAATTTGTCCTAAAACTTCAATCTCAGTAGTCTCATTTCTAACCGGAAATTCACGTTCAGGATCCCGTTTTTTTGTTGGCTACTGAACCACTTTGTCGAAACTTTGCAACTAACTCCAAAATGTATTTTCTGTCTGTTCGGATGTCGTTCATTAAACAAATTTGCGGTACGGTTGGCACAATCATTGTCTTTGAAAAAAAGAGTAATTATTTGAACTCTCTCTTCTATAGAATACACCATTGTGAAATTAATTTTCGGTAGTACTATAAAGTATCAAACCGACCAATAAACTGAAATAATAAACCGCAGTTCTCTGATAGTCAATTTTTTGTTTACAAAACAACAAAACACTGACTATCAGCACATTTCTTATCGGAATGAGTGAAATGAGTTTTTGCATCTTCAACTGTGAATAATTTTTAAACGAGTTCGGGACGGTACGAAACTGCGATCCACGTAAACCAATGAAAAATCACAAAAAGTACAGCAAACAAAGTATATATATATATATATATATATATATATATATATATATATATATATATATATATATATATATATATATATATATATATATATATATATATGTAAATCTAACGTCACACGAAGCCCTTTTAGAAAAACTATATATAATCTTATCAAGAAGTGTACGATTTTTAAGATATTGACAATTTTATGAAAAAAATGAAAATTGTCAAATTTAAAGGTATTTTGCCCCACTGCATGCAGAAAAAAACATTTTCGGAATTTGATTTTTGTGCATGTTAATCTTCAGTAATGGCGTTATCGAATCAGTCTCAAAATATTTTGTGTTATTATTTAGAAAATCTGAAGAAGAGAAAAAAGTCGGACTTTTCTTCCCCATTTTTTTAAAATTTGGAATAAACCTCCGCACTGAAAAAAAAAACTGTAGTAAAATTTACTGGCTCGTAATTGTAAAAACTTCCCTGTTTTATGGTGATTCTAAAATGGTATAAAACATTATATTACATGCATCTTATTTATGGAGAGACTGAGCGGCAAGGATTTATGCGCAGCGCTACCCAGACCGACAACATCCATTTTAAGGCGTGTTCATAAGAACCAATAACGCCTACAGCGCTGGTAGAATGCCTGGCATCATTCGTGTTGATCGAACTGAACGACCGCGAACTGCAGACGAGGATACTGTCCTGGGTGCTATTATGGAAAAGCCTGGTACCTCGACGCGGAAAGTACATAGACGAACTGGTGTCCCAAGGTCTGTCTACTACTCATAGAATTTTAAAAATTAAGAAAAATCAGATAAGATCCCAATTTCTTCGATAAATTTTATGGAGCATCTAAAAATGATGGACCCATGAAGCTTCACAACTTTCATAGTTGGAAAACTGAAAATCCACATGAGTTCAGAGAGGATCTGTACTTGTCACAGCATCAATTTAAGATAAACCTCTGTACCAGAATTTTTAACGTAATACTTTTGGGACCTGCAGAACTACCTCCTACGTTAAATGGCCAAAGATATTTGACGTTTTTACAAAATGATTTTCCAGAACTGCTGGAAGACACCCCATTAGAACTTCGGAGGACAATGTGGCTTCAAAATGATGAATGTCTAGCCCACTATGCCTTCGAAGTATGGCAATACTTGAATCAGACATACCCGGGCAGGTGAATAGGCCGTCTAGAACCTTGTGGCCAGCTCGCACACCGGACCTGAATCGACTAGACTTTTTTAGTGGATATGCTTAGAAGATAAAGCTTATGAAAAACCAATAAGAAATCAAGAGGAGCTACGTCAAATAATCAGAACAGCACCTCAAGAAATTTCACGAAGCAACTTAAGAAGACTAAGAGGATCGTTCCCAGGACGATGTCAGTTATGTATAAGATAGAATGGCCGTCAATTTGAGCATCTGTTATGAATGAAATAATTTTTTTAAATGTCACAATCTGTTTGGTTTTATATATTAGCTACCTAATTCCACTTCCAAATTTACTTTCAATCGTCGACAGTGAATTACTTTTAGAGATATTGATAATGCTTTATACCATTTTAGAATCTCCATAAAACAGGGAAGTTTTTGAAATTATGAGCCAGTAAATTTTAGTAAATTTTTCTTCATCACGGAGGTTTACCCCAAATAAAAAAAATGGGGAAGAAAAGTACGGGTTTTAATTTTTTTCTTCATAATAATACAGAATAATTCATATTGATTCGATAACGCCATTATCGAGGATTAATATACACAAAAATCACATTACGGAAATGTTTTTTTGCATGTGGTGTGGCAAAACACCTTAAAATTTGACAACTTTTTTTTTCCAAAATTTTCAATATCTTGAAAACCCTAAACTTTTTCATAAGACCATATAGGGTTTTTCTGAAAGGGCTTGAGCTAGCCTATCTTCGTGTGACGTTTGATTTACGACTTTTGGGACAGCCTGCATATATATATATATATATATATATATATATATATATATATATATATATATATATATATATATACATATATATATATATATATATATATATATATATATATATATATATATATATATATATATATAAACATACAACAATTGAGACTGACACTGAATGTGTTCTTTTGAAGAATTTTTTTCAAAATTCAAAAGTCGGGTTCTTCTTGGTAGTGAATTTTTTTGAGAAAACGGCTCACGTTAGATAAATAAAAAAGTCTGGACGCAGCAAGTGAGTTATGGTAGCGAATTTTTGTAAAAATGCTTTTAATGGCAAATATGTCTTGTTTTTACAAGAAGGACATTTGGTTGGCAGTATAACCTATATATTAGTAACGATCTACCGTATTTCATTAAAATAGCTTTGTCGTTTCAAAAAGTACAAACATTTTCCGAAAACAAACTTTAAAAGTTCCAGAAAAAACTGGTCCGATTTTCCTGGCCATCGAACCTCTTTAAGCTGTTTACACACCTGCCAGGATATGATTATTCACAAACAGCTTTAGGACCACAATTGAAAAAAAAATATGAAAAATTGCAAAAATTTATTTTACAGAAAATCACCATTTCTTTTACAGAAATTGCCTTCAGTAATGTTAACACTAAATTATATTTTTCACAAAAATTAGACCACTTTTTTTACTAAACATTTACTATTAATTATCAAAATATCACAAAAATCTTACAAAAATAAGTTCCACAGAAACAGTAAAAACATTTCTGCGATTTTTTCGACGAGTAATACAAACAAAGAGCTCTCTGAACTCATCATTTCCATGGGGTTCCGCTATCTATTGATAAAAACGACGTTTCACAATTTGTGATATGTGTTTAAAATATGTGCCAAAAACGTGAAAAGTTGCAATACAATTAGAACCTCAGTGGTTCAGGGGTAAGAACGTGTGCCTCTGAAGCGAAGGGTACTGGGTTCGTTTCCAGGGTACTCCTTTCACTTTTTCAGTACAAACTGCAACATTACCATCAACCGAGGTTCTGGCATTGTATTTGAGCTAGTTGAATGTCTGCACGTTCCGCCCTTCCGAGGGGGCGTAATGCCATCGGTCCCGTGTCCATGCGATGTTGGGCACGTTAAAGATCCCTACACCCCTTACAGAAAGGAGGGGTTCGGCAAAATTTCCAGGATAGTGAGGTGAAACTGCTCACTGGCGTCGGTGATTGGCCATAGTCGCGGAAATAGGCCGACGTTAAAGAAACAAAACACACACAATTTTTTGATAAATTATTTTCACAAATGAAACTTCAAATTGACAAACTTGAATAACGTTCTTATTTCTGGCAGCTGGTGATAAAAAAATACGAATTTGAATGAACGATGTAATTATTTTTTTCTTACAAACATGCATTTTAATTCGCTGGAAAACACAAAAATGCAATAAGAAGGTGTTCTATTAAAAAAAGGAAGTGTGTATCACCAACGACTTATGGGCCACCCTGTGATTGTCAAAATAAGTTTATAAGATGCAGGTCGAGATACCGTATAATTAACGTACATACTTTTTGTCATAATATTATAACGGATATATTGAGCTTCGCTGTAGAAAAGCGTCAACCTGTATATGTGTAAACAGACAAAAACTGAAACTGACTCCGTATATGGGTTTTCGGGGTTCTAGTTCGCGCTCATTTGAAGAAATTTTTTTGAAATTCATAAGTCGCGATCTTCTCAATAACGAATTTTTTCTACGAAAATTTGCTAAAATATAGACTAATAAACCATAGACTCTATAGCTGAAACGACTGCCGAAGCATCAGAAAGAGGGTCTATTTGAAATGGATTTTCTGAAAATATTTTAGTAAAGTGAAGGACAATGATGGTTGAAGCTGAATCTTAAGGCTTTGTAAAACACACTTTTTACGACATATCGTCTACGTAATCCATATTTGTTCCAAATTCGTTGTCTGAAAATTGCAAATTTTGACGTTTCAAATCGTGACTTTGACGCTTGAAGAAGAAAAAATATCAAATTTTCAAAATATTTTTTCTGCTACTTCTAGACTTCTTGTGCTTTCCTCTGATCACCAGTGGCACCCATTTTTTTCTTAAAATGCCTATAACTTTTTTTGCTTTCAACTTAGAGTTATGAATTTTGGCTTGTAGTAAGTTGGATAGTAGAAACGTATGTGCCAAATTTGGTTGTCATAGTTCTGTTACTTTTGGAGATAAGAATATTTTCCGAAGGAAAACCCAAAATTTTCCCGGAAAAACTGCTCCTTCGTACCTACCAAATTTTATTAAAATCGGACCATTATTTTTTGAGTTATCGATACGATATATATATATATATATATATATATATATATATATATATATATATATATATATATATATTTAGTGTGTAAAAGCCAAATGGAATGAATTCATTGTTTCGGTTACTGTACAGTCTTATAAAAAATCCCGAAACACGTCGAATTTAAATTATAAATTGACATTTTTCAACGTGAAAATGTGATCCCTACTTTCATCCCCCTTCGAATGACAGGTACAGCCCCCAATTTTTTAAAGGGGAAGTATAGGCTCGTGATATGTTGTTTGAAAGGTCTGTTCATTCTCTTTTGAAAAATGTTATAGTTTTCAAGTTCATTGCAATAATTAAGATAGAATAAAATAAAATCATGTGGTTACCGAAATTCGCTATAAAATACTCAAAACTTATTACAATATTGTAAATGGTATACTCAAAACTTATTTCACGTTTGGGTCTTGAAGATAAAAAAGTAAGCAAAAACCATAGTAATGTGGTTTTTACATTGTATCCATTAAAAATACATTTAAGAGTTTGCGAGACAATGTTGGTTTGTTTAAAACGCCTAAGAAAATTGTTTTAAGTTGATTAATTATAAGTTGTCATTTAAATTGTGAGTATTATAATTTTAGTTTGAATTTCGTTAACTTCAATTCTGAAAAATGGTTAGATTAACGGAAATGTATAAAATAACAGTTATACAAATGATTGGTTACGGAGATAAAACCCGAACACAACATGAAGTAACTCGCCTATTTCATGAGAAATTTCCTGATTTACCGCCTATATCCCAAGGAACAATTAGTAAAATAGAGAAGCAGTATCGTGAGTTTGCTCATGTAAGGCAGATAAAAAAAAGCAGCCAATGCACTGAGTGATGAAATTAAATTAGATGTGATGTTTGAATTTGTGGAAAACCCACATACATCGGCTAGACAGGCATCCTCTACATTTAATGTTAGCCATGCATCGATAGGTAACATATTAAAAGAAAATAAAAAGCATCCCTATAAAATGATACCTACTCAGGAGCTCATGGAAGACGATTTTGATAGATGAATTTATTTTTGTGAGCGAATGATGGACATGTTGGATAACAATATTATCCAATTAGAAGACGTTATGTTTTCTGATGAGTGCACTTTTTCACTTATCGGCAAAATTGTCGCTACTGGGCAACGTCAAATCCTCACTGGATGAGAGAAGAACACACGCAATACCATCAGAAGGGTAATGTTTGGGCAGGGATTGTTGGAAACCATATCATTTGTCCCTTTTTCATTGAGGGTAATTTGAATGGCGATAATTATTTGGCACTACTTCAAAATGATGCCATTCCAACTTTGGCAAATTTAGATCCTGATCCAGGAAACCCCCAAGTTTCAGTGAATAAGATATGGTTTCAGCAGGATGGAGCACCACCACATTACCAACTCAATGTGCGGCAATACCTCGATGCAATAGTTCCCAATCGGTGGATAGGGAGGCGAGGATCGATAAAATGGCCAGCGCAATCACCTGATCTTACCTTATTAAATTTCTTATTATGGGGATATGTGAAGAGCATTGTGTACAGAACTAAACCTTTTAATTTAAATGACTTAAAAGAACGAATAACGCTTCCGATTAGGTAGATCACGCCTGATATGTTAAATAATGTTAGAAGGCATTTTTATTTTAGATTAGGGTGCTGCCAAGAAGTTCGCGGTGAACATTTTGAACACCTACTTCATTGACATTCATAGTTCTTTTAGGGTTTTACATTTTATTACATTTTGCATTACGATTTAGTTTTTTACTGTATTGTAGCGAATTTCGGGAACCACATGATTTATTTTATTCTATCTTAACTGTTGCAATAAACTTGAAAACGATAACATTTTTAATAAAGAATGAACAGACCTTTCAAACGACATATCACAAGCATATACTGCCCCTTTAAAAAATTAGGGGTTGTACCTGTCATTCGAAGGGGGTTGAAGGTAGGGATCGCATTTTCACGTTGAAAAATGTCAATTTATAATTTCAATTTGACGTGTTTCGGTATTTTTTTAAAGAATGTACAGTAACCGAAATAATGAATTTATTCCATTCGGCTTTTACACACTTTATATATATATATATATATATATATATATATATATATATATATATATATATATATATATATATATATATATATATATATATATATAAACACAGATCTCCCCATAAAAATGGAAAAACTTGAATGAATCCATATTAAAAGTAAAGCAATGTAACAACTATAATGAAAAGCCACGGGTAACGATAAAATGTAGGAATTTCTGTAATGAAACCATCGAATTTATACTGCACAATACCTGGCAGCACCATCACTGGAACGTGTAAATTTTTGAAAGCGGCGATTATTAAGTTTTTCATTGCATCGAATGTATCCATTAATCACAATCGATTTTAACATTTTTACAAATCTAACATACATACACCTGCGGCAATAAATGCTTGAATAGTAATGTAAAATAATCCCAGTATTTTAAATGCAAAATATCTGGATAACAGGTCACCAAAGCTTTCAAGCGTCGAACACAATAACAAATTATTCAAATCAGTAAAACCCCAGCTAGCGCTATATCTCAAAATTGATGCAATCTGCAATAATGCTACAACAGTTTGTTTTAACACCATGCATACTGCATTGCCTAGATAAAAAGTCGGGACGCAGCAAGTGCGTTACGGTAGCGAATTTTCATAGAACTGGTTTTAATATTAAATATGTTTTTTTAAAGACATGAAATTTAGTAGGTATTTGGGGCAACCCTTATAGTAGAAACAATGTACCGTATTTCATCAAAGTAACTTTTTGTTTGAAAAAGTACTAAAATTTTTCAAAGATAAATTTAAAATTTTCCCAAAAAAACTAATCTGACTTTCCTGGCCAACGAACCTATCCACGTATTTTACACAAAAACTACACCTGCCAGGATATAATTATTCACAGAAAGCTTTTGGACAGAAATTTAAAATATGTTTACATGAAGATATGTAAACAATGTTTCATGAACATTCGCCATTTTTTTTACAAAGATTGGCTAAGTAATTTAAGAGCGTCCTGTATATGGCATCTCGATTTTTAGACGAACTATATAATTGAAAACCTCCCTAACTGCGTCATTTTCATGGGACTCCGATTTTCATTGGCAAAAGCGCCCCCGTATCACAATTTTTGATATGTGCCAAAACGTAAGAAGTTTGTAAAACAATTGAAATAACTCTAAAACGATGGACGATATCAATGTTTTCTCCTTACAAGCATGCAATAATATGTGATAAATATAGATAAGATAATAACATTAAACAAGTCTGGACGCAGCAAGTGAGTTATGGTAGTGAATTTTCAAAGAAATGATCTAGTACCAAACATTTCTTTCAATAAAATGCCTATAACTTATTGTTCTTGTAAGATAGAGATCTAAATTTGGGTACGTAGTTTACCGTTTATAACGTGAACCTACCATAGCTTGTTAGTTTCAGGGATAACAAATTTTCCGAGGGAAAACCCAAAATCTTCCCGGAAAACGTGGTCAATTTTCTTGGCTAACGAACTTATCCACTTAGAAAAGAAAGGTACCTGCCACATTTCATCAAAATCGACCATTTATTTTTGAGTTACATACACACATACACACACGCACACACGCACGCACGCACGGACTCACGCGCGCGCGCACACACATACAAAAATTATTTGACGATCCTAGCATTGTGAGCTGGACAATCGTCTTGTTGGTACCAAATCTCGTCTAAATTATCATGAACTCTTCTAATTGTTGGTAAGATATTATTTCTCAATAGATTAAGGTACCTTTCCCCAGCTAAATTATTTTCAAAAAAGAACGGACCAACAATGAAGTTACCTGAAATTTTTTTTAATTAACTGTCTAATCTACAAATAAAAATAACAGTTTTTTACCTAATAAGCCGCACCATAATACCAATTCTGTCTGGCCTTCGTCTTTCTTCCTTTAGATTTTCATTTGCCCAATATTGCCTATTATGGCGATTATACACACGACAATTTGTAAATCTAGAGTCATCAGTCCATATTATTTTCAAATGAAAATGTTCATCTTGCTGACATTGTCCTTGATACCATCTGCAGAATTGAAGTCGCTTAGGGTAATTGTCAGAATTTAAGCCTTGTACGATTGTAGGTTTGTATGGATGGTAATGGCTTCGTTTTAATACACGGTGTACCGTACTTTTTGGAACGTCAATGTCTTCACCATAAAACCGAACAGATTGTGGAGGGTTTTCGTTTGAAACCTGTAAGACGGCATTATTTCTTTCTTCATTTCTAGGCATTGGTAGTTTCTTTGCGTGGAAGCTACCGTCGTTCAATAGATTGGTCACTATCCTGCGAAATGTTTTACTGTTAGGTTGTCGTCTTTCTGGGTAGTTGTTTTGATATGAATTTGCAGCTGCCTCAGTATTTCGGTTAGAACAAATATAACATTCCAGCATGTCAACATATTCTTCATTACTGAACATACTGTTGAATAAAAATTAAAATAAACAGGAAACAAACTATTTTGTACAAAATTTTAAGCAACGTTTTAAATACACCTCAAATTGTTCAAATAATTAAGAATGACAGTATTCTTAATTGTCGCGATAGTGTTATATCCATAGCAACCTTTCTTCTGTCGTTTTTCAGTTAACTTACGTTTAAAAATCAAACAATTTTCAAAGGCGTCTTCGTAAATCATTAATCTGCTTTTTATTGAGTTCTGTTAGTAAATTTAGTTATTTACTAGGTTTAACTATTTAATTAATTTATAACAATTTTTTTAGGATAATGTTGTAATGTAAAATATCATTTGTAATAATGGGCCGATTCATTGGTGTGCTCAAAGTTCCTATTTTTTTATTATCGTGAATCATTACGGAAAATTATGTTAAAAGTAGAAACCTATTGTTAGACTCCATGACCTACTGCTTTTTAACACTTTTTTTTGTCATCTGTTTTCTGGTATTGGATTTCATAGCCAACTATCCTCAAAACGGTTTTACTCAAAATTGTCAGTGCAATTACAAGATTTTTCAAGCATGTCGTACATCATTGGAAAGCTCTTTTCACAGAATATCACATGAGCAAAAAATCCAATATGGCTTCTATTATAGAAACAAACGTTGATACCTGTAGCTCAAACACAAATGATAATCCAAATTTGAGAATAGCACAAAAAGGTTACTCTGTAAAAAGTGTCCTGATAATGTGCAAGTCCTAGACACGTCAGATCAACGCCTACTTAGAAATTGAAGAAAAAAGAAATCGACAAATTTTGTTTTTTTTTCAAAATAACTTGAAAACGAAAAGAGGCAGGGAAAAATAGAAGTCATATTTGGAACTAGCATGAAATTCTACAAAACATTGCTAATTTAATCGTCTCCCTATCTCTAATAATAACGGAGACAGCAATACATTCCCCTCCAGTTTGGGGCACACTGTATATGTATATATATTATTGTTTATTGGCAAAAATTATACATTATGTTAGTACAATAAGTCTTAGACTTGTGCTGTATTATAACACAATTTGGAAGGTTATATCCTAAATAGTTTGACAGTCCTACACCAAATTCAGTAAACGTTCCCAAAGTAATTTCTTTTGCCCTTCTATTTCTCACCTTCTAACACTTCAACCATCACCTTCATTTACCATAAATCTCTGCTATATATATATATATATATATATATATATATATATATATATATATATATATATATATATATATATATATATATAAACATAAACATATAAAAATTGAAACTGACCAGTATATGGGTTTTAGTTCACGCACCTTGTTGCTTCTACGGAAATTCGCTACAAGCTGATCAAATAGCTTAAGATGCTTAAAATGATCTTTGAAATAATAAATCAGCCCATATATCAGTAATTAAGCGCAACAGAGAGCTTTTGTTCCGATTTGCAAAATCGACTTAATGATCCCACCAGACATGTGAGTATGTCACGAAGCTAAGCTCAAGTAATATACTATATATTTGTTTTAGGCCATGTGTACCCATGAGAAACTTAAAAAACTACCTCACATCGAATTTTGAAAAACTTATGTTCCCTTAAAAATATTCACTGGAGGATGATAGCACTCAATCTATAGTAGCTACGGATCTACAGATTAAAAAAAGGAACAATTTGCAGATAATTCTCAAACTATTTGTGAACAAAAAGTAACAATTCCATCTAGTAAGTTGATATTCGTACAAGATATTTAACAGGAAGTTAAGAGTGGGATTCATGGCACATTCCCAAGGGCCGCATTGCTGGCAGGTTAATGACGCTACGGTGCTGCCACCGCTTGTTCCTAAGTGTCAATTAAACGGCCGCTTCTAGAAACACGATAGCAATAACACAGTGATCTATGACTAAGTATTCAGATGTTTTCGTCATGTTGGCTGCAAGGAGGAACTTTTCACTACCCCAACAATGATTTATCCTTGGCGCACTGCTTTAATACAATTTCAAATGAAAAATTACCACGACCCCTGACATTTACCTAGTCTAACGTCACGTTTTACATTTGTTTTTCTTAATGTTCGGCGACGGCTACGAGAAAGTAGTTAGGTGCGTTCTAAGAGGTTGCAATTAATCCTTTCCTTGGGAAGTAACGATTCGAGTTTAGTAGGTAAGAATATAAGACACACTGTCCACTAAGACAGTGAATTTTATTGATGAGTAGGATATATGACCTTTTTGTCAGCGTAATAGCTTGACAGGTATACGGAGCCTGAACATTTCGAGGAGAAAAATTGCGGACGCAGCCAATACGTTATTGGTAGCGAATTTTCATAAAACTTAGTCATTATATAATAAAATAAAGAGTGTTAATTAGAGAGGGCGCAAGCGTTCATTTCTCAAAAATTAGTTTTTGACATAGAAATGTTCTGAGTGTCACGTTTATAATTTATAAAAGGCTCTAACTACCAATTTTGAAACAAAAGTTTTAAGAGCTACGCATAGATGTCAGTGTGTGTGTGTGTGTGTGTGTGTGTGTGTGTGTGTGTGTGTGTGTGTGTGTGTGTGTGTGTGTGTGTGTGTGTGTGTGTGTGTATGTGTAATAAAGCTTTTCCAATAGCAAGGTCCTGAGTCCTAAGTTTATTCTGTGTTTTAGTGAATTTTCTTAAAAAAAATTCACTAATGAGGAGATCCCGACTTTTGAATTTTGAAAAAATTTCTTCAAATGAGCGCTAATTAGCCCGACCACCCCCCCCCCCCCCCACCCACCCCCCCCCCCCCCCCCAGAAAACATATCCGGGGTCAGTTTCAATTTTTATATGTTTATATATATATATATATATATATATATATATATATATATATATATATATATATATATATATATATATATATATATATATATATATATATATATGTATCACACCGATAACTCAATGGGCCGATTTTAATCAAATTTGGTGAAAAAATTCCTTTTACAAATGGCTTGGATAAGTTTGTTAGTCAGGAAAATCTGCCCAGGTTTTTCCGGAAAATTTTGTGTTTTCTTTCGAAAAAAATTTATATCTCCGGAATTAACAAAGTAAGGGCAACCAATTTTGGTGCGCAGGTTTACATCCTTATAGGTAGACCAAAATTTAGCTATGTAGGTCAAAAGACAAAAAAGTTATAGGCATTTAAATATAAATAAATTGGGGTTTTCCTCAAAACGTCAAAGTGGCGATTTAAAATGTCAAAATTGGCAACATTTAGGCAAATAACTTAAATCTAATACGGGCTATAGAAATAAAATGTCTCAAGAAGGATGTTTTACAAACCCTAAAGTCTTAGTTTCAACCGTCATTGTCCTTCATTTTACTAAAATATTTGCAGAAAATTCATTTCAAATAGACCCTTTCTCTGATGCTTGGCAGTAGCCTTGGCTATAGAATTTATCATTTAATGGTATATAATTTTTGTCGAATTTTCGTAAAAAATTAATAAAGCTCAATATATCCGTTATTATATAAGATATGAAGAAAATTTGTATATATTAATTATAGGGTGTCTTGAGCTACATCTTAAAATAATATTTCTGCAATCACAGGATGGCCCATAAGTCGTTGGTGATACAAATTTCCTTTTTTTAATCATACACGCCTTATGTTATTGCATTTTTGCATTTTCCATCGAAATATAATGCATGTTTGTAAGAAAATAAATTCTGGACGCAGCAAGTGCGTTATGGTAGCGAATTTTGATCAAATGTTTCATATTTGAACAGCTCAATTTGCTAATAACCTATAAGGTTGACCAAGAAACGTGTTTTTTCGGGAACATTTTAAGTTTACTTTTGGAAATTTTTGTACATTTTCACACAATAAAGTTATTTTAATGGAACATGGCACATTGTTTTTACTATATATGTTATACTGGTAACCAAATTTGATGCCTGCTTTCTTAAAAAAAACACACATATTTGTTATTAAAAAGATTTTTATGAAAATTCACTACCATAACGCACTTGCTGCGTCCAGAATTTTGTTTATCAAGTACACTTGGAGAACCCAAATCACCACAACACATTTTAAAAAAGACCTGACGATCGTTTCACTAACCAAGTTAGCGTCATCAGAGGATGAAAAATTCTATTTTAAAAACTAACATCACCTTATATACCGGATCTTAGGTAAAGGGACTGAACTGAGATGGGAAAATAAACGCAGGCAAATTCTGCAGTGTATTGTATTTTTATCGCGGGACGAGGTCTGCACTGTCTCTACTAACTTATCTAAAATGTGTCCATCTTTAGTAATTATGGAAAAGTTCAACGACACCTAAATTAACATAGTTTGCTTTGTCGGAACTATCTGTATTATTATGTTATCTCTAGGACGTGTTAAAAACGTGGGAATTTTTATTTAGCGAAGCAATCGATCAGGTGGCTTGTAATCGGCGGTGGTGCCACGTTCATACAATTTTTGTTGTAACTATATTTCGCAATATATATACTTTCTAAGGAATTTAGCTGTCCTGGTTTTCTAACATTTTTTATTAATTTCAGATTATCTTCATTAACGTGATGATTACTATCCCAAATATGTTGGGCGACAGTAGATCTATATATAGTACCGTAACGTAATTGAGCTAAGTGTTCTTTGAATCTAACTCCAATCGATCTTTTTGTTTGCCCGACGTACTTAATATTACAATCTTTACAACTTATTTCATAAATTTCCGAGATTTTCTCCGTGCTATCCGTGTCTTTTGGGTTACCTAGCAAGCTTTTTAAGGTATTTTTGTCGAAAATGTTAGCTGCAAGTTGACTTTAAAAAAAAATGTAATCTAGACCCCTCGTGATTCGAGGTTCAAATAGTAAGCAAACAAAGTTTATTTCGGATTTCTCGCTTTTAAACGTTGTTGATTCCGTCAACATTTTCTTTGTTTTCTGTTGATTAATTTTTCCACCAGGCAAGCAGTGTATCTGTTATATTTGGCCACGTTCTTGATATAATTTAATTCTTTGGTATATCTACTTTTGTTTAAAAGAAAATTAGTTAACCGATTTACTACAAAATTCAAACTGACCATTTTTTGTGCGTACGTATGATGTGAGTCGTTCGGACTGTAGCTTATAGTGTTGGTTTCTTTTCTATAGACATCTAATTCTAAAGTGTCTTTATTCTTGACAACTAATACATCTAGAAAGGGTAATTTATTATTAATTTCTAATTCGTGAGTAAATTTTATAGAATCAAATTTATTGTTTAATCTGGCAATAAAATCTTCTATTCTGCAAATGTTTGTGTTAAACACTGCGAGAATATCATCCACGTAACGAAACCACACTCTAGGAAAATATAACTATTTTCACTTTCCAGATCTGTTTCAAACCTGCTCATGAAAAGGTCTGCACTAAATGGCGATAGCGGATTGCCCATTGCCGTACCTTGGGTTTGTTCAAAAAATCCATTGTTGAACTGAAAAAAATTTTGTTTGATAAAAAGGGCAATGGACAATCCGCTATCTTCCTTCAAAAGTTATTGCGCTTACTAACAGACAGGCGTACAGGCCGACAGACCTACCGACAGATCGACCCCCAAAAAAAAAATTGTTACAGCATCAAGTTTTATTCATATTTTGAGACTTTTTCCGCCGGCTTAGAAAAAAAAATCGAAATTTCTGTAACCGATATTCCACCACCACACATTCAACCCCTAATTTACTTTTAGCACAGAATACCAGATGTTTTATGAAAGTGAAAGTTTTCTAATAAACAAACCCTAAAACGTTATATTACCCGAGTTTTAACCAAAAAAATGTGAATTTTCACAAAATTGTCCCCCAGTCATCCCCTACCCTCTGGAGCAATTTAACCCAAAAACAATCCTAACCGTTCGTTTGTCGGGTGCTAACTGTATACCAAATTTGACGATATTTCAATTCGTTCTAAAGTAATCGTGGCTACAGACAGACATACAGACCGACAGACACAAAAAAATTTCGTTCCCAAATCATGTTTTCTATATGTCTTGCTACTTTTCACGACGTTTAAGAGAAAAAAAAAATTTGACATTTTTGTCGCCGGTGCCATACTTCCACACGTATTGACGATGTGTAAGTAAACAGTGCTTCAAATTGAATCATAACTTCCAGATAGCTATGATAATCTACTCTCCTCAGAAAGACATTCTCATGGAATGAATTTAGGGTCCATGACTTGACCACAAAGACATTCCTCGTATTTCTGTGCCCATAAACTTCTAAAACGTTATATTACTCGAGTGTTAACGCAAAAAAGTCAATGTTGCCAAAGTACCCCTCATTTATACCCTACCCACTGAAGCGATCTTACCCAAAAACAGTTCGAGGCGTTCCTTTGTCGGGTGGACTGGATACCAAATTTGACCATCATATCTCAATTCGTTCGAAAGTTGCGCCTACTAACAGACAGACATACAGGCCGACATACCGACAGAAAAAAAATCGTTCCAGAACCAAGTTTTACAAACGTTTTGAGACTTTTTACACCGTTTTAGCAGAAAATGGTTTTGGAAATTGCTGTCACCGATATTTCACCCCTACACATTCATACGCTAATTTAATTTCAGCGCAGAATACCTGATCTTTAATGAGATTAAAAGTTTTCTAATAAAACAACCCTTAAACGTTATACTACTCGAGTTTTAAGGACAAAATGTCGATAATCACCAAATCACCCTCCATTAGTCCCCTACCCCCTGGAGCGATTTTACCCAAAAACCATCCAAACCGTTCGTTTGTCGGTTGCTAACTGTATACCAAATTTGAATACGATATCTCAATTCGTCCTAAAGTTATCGTGGCTACAATCAGACCGTCAAACAGACCGACAGACCGATAGACAAAGAAAATGTTCGCTCCCATCATGTTTTCTATATGTTTTGACAATTTTACGACGTTAAGGCGAAAATTTTTTTTGAAATTTTTGTTGCCGATGGCATACTACCACACGTATTGACGATGTGGAAGTAAAATGGGTGAGAGCTGTTATATTGCTATATGTACTAGACATCTGCTTCAAAATTTTCTAAAGCCTCTGGCCTTGACGAGATCTCAGCAATTGTTCTCAAAAATTCGCACCAGAACTTGCTCCTGTCCTGACTCGTCTGTTTCAGACATCTTACAATAGAGGCATATTCCCTAGTAAGTGGAAAACTGCTCGAGTACAACCCGTCCCCAAGAAAGGATCCAAAGCGCTTCCTAGCAACTACATCCCTATTTATCTCCTTTCAGTCGTCTCTAACGTGATGGAAATGTATATAAACACCGAATTACTCAAATGTCTTGAAGAACACAGTCTAATCCACGAGAGGCAGTATGGATTCCGTCAGCGCAGATCAGCTGCCGACCTCCTTTCCGTTGTCACCCATTCTTGGAACAAGTCTATAGAACTACACGGTAAATCCCAGATTGTCGCTCTAGACATATCCAAAGCATTCGACCAGGTCTGGCACGCAGCGCTGCTTAATAAACCACCGGCCTATGACCTACCATCAAAACTCTGTACGTGGACAGCAAATTTCCTCTCCAACCGGAGCATTTCTGTTGTCGTGGATGGACATTCCTCTAAACTGTATCCAATTAATGCAGGAGTTCCTCATCGTTCAGCTTTAGTTCCTACTTTGTTTCTTCTCCACATCAATGACCTCCTCTCTAGCACATCCAGCCTAGTTCACAGTTACGCGGACGACAGCACCCTCCACTCAAATATACAATATTCTAAGCCTGTCTCCTTAGCCTAATTAGACGAGGATCGCAGACTCATGGAGGGTTCTATCTCCGCAGATCTCCAAAAAATATTAGACTGGGGAAGTTGAAATCTTGTACAATTCAACCCTTGTTGGCATTTCTGTGGATCGAAATCTCAATTGCCACCAACATGTCACATCAATTGCAAAAGCGGCTGCTAAGAAATTAGGTTTCCTCTTCCGGGCTCGCAAATACTTTTCACCAGCTAATCTCTATACCTTATATACTTTACAAATAAGACCAAACCTCGAATACTGCTCCTACATCTGGGGTGCTGCTGCCGCTTCTACACTCGCTATCCTGGACTCCATTCAGAAGAGAGCTATACGTCTCATCGGTGACCCTGCCCTCACCCAAAGGCTGCGATCCCTTGCCCACCGACGTGCCGTTGGTGATATCTCTCTCTTTTATAGATATCTGCACGGGCACTGCTCAGAGGGGCTTTCTTCCATAGTTCCTACACCTGCTGCCCCCAACAGATCTACCAGTGGAACAGAGCGAATGCACCCTTTTACTGTCCAGATCACCAGGCATAGAACATCTTGTTATGCCCGCTCTTTTGTCCCGAGGACTTCCAAGTTGTGGAATTCCTTGCCGGCACATGTTTTCCTTCTCCCCCGAACCTCCAAACCTTCAAGTCCAGAATTAACAAGATGCCTCTTCCTCCTTGTCGACACCCACGATACGATAGTATTTAGGCTGTAAGCCCTCGTTGTGTGTTGAAAAAAGAACTGGCAATGTATTGGTGAAATGAAGTCAGCCATTATTCACGGGCTGAATCCGAATGCCCCTGAACTGACTTTCTGTTGCCCTTTTTTGGTGTTTCATAAGATGGGAAGTATTTCCATCTTCCTAAAAAAAGCTCAAGTTCAGCGTATCCCTAAAAGGGAAACAAATCTGATGTGAAGAACTATCGTCCCATTTCCATCAGTTTGGTATAAAGTTATGGACAAGATACAGGTCACGCCACTTGGATTGGATATTTGTGAAACATTCGATCGTGTCTGGCATGCGACACTCTTTAATATAGTTCCATCGTACATATTGTCTTTGAAGTTATGGCTTTGGATAACTAGTTACTTGCATGTTCTTGTAGACTGTGTTTCATCAAGTGAAAATTAATGCGGGTGTTCCACAGGCTTCCGTCTGGTTCCCACACTTTTTCTTTTGATCTTCTTTTAACAAACCACCAATCCGATTCACAAATTTGCTGATGGTAGTACCCTTCGCAGCACATTCTCATTGACTTATCAAATATCTGCTTCTAGATCCTCAACAATGAGAGTCGAAATAACGAATTCCCTAAATGATGACTTGTCTCAAATGTTCAGATGGAGAAAATCTGGTTATTTTTAATGCGCCCAAAACACAGAATTGCCTTTTCTGTAGGAAGGGTGGCCTACAGGGTTCAGACGGCTGGCAAAATACTGCCCAAAAAATTCACACCGTCGACATAACTGTAGCGGAGGATCTCTGCTGGGCATTTACTTGTTTCAAATATTGGCTTGAGTTTCCGTTTAGGGTTAAAAGCTTGTTTTCATCATAGGAGTTTTTCACGGTGTGTAAAGCACAGATACAGTTAAAAGATTGTTATCATTTCTGTAGTGCTGTCAACCATGTGCCTCCGAGATTATATTCAGAAAAGAGTTGTTCACCTTATAGGAGATACAGTTAATCCAACTAATCTAGACCATATAAAAAAGTTGGAGCTATTTGCCTTTACCATCAATATTACCGCCGACACTCTTGCTTGGAATTTGCTTTCTTACTATCTCTCCTTGCGACATTTAATCAGCAAACCCGTTTTAGTCATAAAGCGCACGTTTTTGATATCACACTACACCCTTGTCGAAACTTTCGTTACGAGTCTTCGTTCTTTCCTTGAGCATCTAGCTTTTCAATGCCCTCCCGACAGAAAAATTGTTCGTAAACATACAATCCCAACTGTTCAAGAAGCGAGTAAACATCCACATCTAAAGCCACAACGGATTTGCCTTTTATGAACTTATTCATAAAAAATTAGGCCTCAATTTGACAAACTTCAATTGCATAGAGTTCGTACGGACTGGTCAGAACGTTAACTTTTTTTATTCATTATGCGAAACGCAAGTTTAAATGCAGTGTGAAGAGCAATGTTTAATGGTTGGATGAAAAACGAATCAACAAAGGGGATATTAAAAAAGTTGTCAGTGACAAAGAGAGCGGAGTTAATCTTGTCAGGAATATGTCAGTAACGGCTCGAGTAATTGGAGCATTTCAGGCGAAAGTAATTAACAAGTAAATTATCGCTCCTATATGAAGTTAAAGTTCAGGCAGGAGTATGTAACTTGTCTAGCGGAGGAAGGGGCCGTTATCCCGATATTAATGAAATTGCGACAGCTCTTGTTTTTATGCCCAATTAAACAATTTAATGTAATCAGTGTTTTAACACGCTGAGCTGAACAGTGTTATCAGTTCAGATGTTAAAACGTTTCGAAAGTAACGGGCTTCTCCTCCTTGTTTACAGAAGCAAAGCTTAAATAGCTGTGAGAGGATTCCAGCGACGGTTGCCTAATTAACTGTTATAACAGGTCGAAAAGTTTAATTGTATTAGCGAATTTCCATTTAGATAAAAATCGATTCTAGAGAGGTATCGGCTTTCGAAAATGTTCTACCAAATGGACGATAATTAGATTACCCAGAACCAGAGCTGTTCCTAGCACTGATGAAAAGTGCTTCGAGCACTAGGTGATTGCAAAGTGCTTGCGACTACTAAACATTTTAAAAAAGTAGTTTGAAATGACGAGCACTAAGCATTTACTGAGAAATGAATACAAACAGTAATACGTCGGACAAACACAAAGATCTATTGCAATTAGATTTTAAAAACACTCAACACAACTAAGATACGGTATTACAGATATATCTTAATTATAGATAGATCTTAGTTTGAAATGACGAGTACTAAGCATTTCCTGAGAAATGAATACAAACAGTAATACGTCGCACAACCACAAAGATCTATTGCAACTAGATTTAAAGAACACTCAGCACAACTAAGATACGGTATTATGGGTAGATCTGCCGTTTCCCGGCGTATTTGGTATAATAATCACCAAGTACATAAGGAGAATCTAAAATTAATTTAAAATGTTAGACAACCAAGACAGCTAAACGCTTTCGAAAGTATATATATATATATATATATATATATATATATATATATATATATATATATATATATATATATATATAGTTACATTTGTCTATGAGAATTAGGTTTATGGACTTTGTAACTTCTATGGTCAGTTGTAGTATGTCGGTAACAGCGTCTGGAATAATATTTCTAGAAGGGACCAGAAGTGACAGGTGTAGAAAATTGTAGAATGTCTAGAATCTCTATGGAGAGAATACATAGACGAACGGTACATAGAGTGAGTCAGTTCAGTATTTAATTAGTGTGGTGCAGAGTAAGTGATCATAGAGTATTAAGCGAGTCAGCTGTAGTAAGTGTTGGTGTATAAGAAGCGATCATAGAAGGCGGATAGTGGAATATAGTTCTATGGACATTTAGTTATAGAGAGAAATATTTTAGTTGATGTGCTTATGGTGTTGGAAATAGTTGATTATAATAAATAGTAGTTTGAAAAGCTGTTTTTTGTTAGTCAACGAATCTAGAACCTCGTAGAACGTAACAATATATATATATATATATATATATATATATATATATATATATATATATATATATATATATATATATATATATATATATATACTGATAAATATAGTAAAAATAAAAAGCGTATGAATTTGGTTCCGCCGCCTATGAGTTTGAATTTTTTGATCGATCAGTCAATCGTTAGAAACCGACTCCCTGCAGAAGAATACAGAGTTTTAGATGTAAGATATTTAGAATTATTCATCATCTGATGACGCTTACTTGGTTATTGAAACGATCGTCAGGTTTTTATAGAATGTGTTGGTTATTTGGGTTCTCCAAGTATACTTGGAGATTCTGATCTCCACTTAGCAATATCTCATTTATAATTTCACAGATACATCATATCTATAACTTTTGTCAAATCTCAAGTTTGTATTATTATGTAATTAAATTAATTATTTAACTGAATTTAGAAGGTTGAGGGTAGCAATATCATCTGGTTTTCTCAACTAATCTTAAAATACTTTAACCGTGGAAAACATATAAATACTATTTTATGTCATTCATGAAATATTTTTCTCGAAGGCTGGAAAAAAAATGACAACAAAACTTGACTAAGGGAGTGGTAGACACGAAGCAACGTGCCGCCACCTAGTTGCGGAACCAAGTAGTATGTTGTCACGTGAGCTCCAAATAACACAAAGTGTTAAAAAATAGAGACTGTATACGCAAGCAATGCCCCGGTATTAGGAAATAAATGGGCCCAGGCCGACAATTTACAAAGTTGTTAGTTGTTTGTACACAGTCTCCATCTATAACATTTTGTATAAGCTGTTGTGATGATATCCTACCTGGTTCAGCACCGAGATAGCACCCCTGTCGTATATTTCACAATGTTGTACAGTCTGACATCTTGCAATGATTGTAACTACCATTGTTTGATTCTTTATCTACCAATAAGTACACTTGGAGAACCCAAATCATCACAACACATTTTAAAAGACCTGACGATAGTTTCACTAACCAAGTTAGCGTCATCAGAGGATGAAACATTCTTCAGAATGTTTCAAACATTCTTCAGAATGTTTCATCCTCTGATGACGCTAACTTGGCTAGTGAAACGATCGTCAGGTCTTTTAAAATGTTTTGTGGTGATTTGGGTTCTCCAAGTGTACTTATCAGTGCTCATCACAGGTTCCAATCTTCACTTAGTCTTTATCTACCATATATTTAAATAGAATATGAGTACAGGTAACGTCATCTGTCTCTGTCCAACATTATAGATATTGCATTACATCTTTTAATATTAATTTCGAATAACTGTTTTTTTTTCTTTGATCAAGAGACCTGAAAATTGGTACACAAGCAGGTCTGCCTTTGTTATTTTAGGTTGTGAATTTTTGTTTCAATCACCTAAAGAATTTGAGAGATATTACGTTTTAAAAAATATTTTTAAATTTTTTGTTAAGAAAACTTGGGCGTTAAGATTCGATGGACTAACTCACCCAAGCCATTAACAAAATAAGGGTAATTCCCAAATTTGGCCCAAATCAGTGAAGTATTTTTTGAGTTATCGGTTGGCTATATAATATATATATATATATATATATATATATATATATATATATATATATATATATATATATATATATATATATATATATATATATATATAAACTTTTTAACTGACCATGGAAATGGGTTCCAGGGGCCCTAATTCGCGCTCATTTGAAGAAATTTGCCTAAAGTCTCACCATCGATACCTTAATGAAAATTCACTAAGAACTTGTAAGAATAATGTATTCTAGTGATATTTTCCCCTAACCGGTTCCAGCTCTTGTAGGAGTCTACTTTTCAATTAATGTGGATATATAGATCTTTTTTCTTTCCAATAATATTCCCAGAACTTTTGAACGAATGTTGTCCTGTCTTCTTCACAGATCGTATTACATTTTAATTCAGAATTTACATCACAAGTGCATGGCGCTTTTGTATGCCTGGCTTGCTTTTTTACACTATAATCGCAACCTGGTTCTTTTTTATTTACACTCCAATCTTCGTCAATGACTAGTCTTATCCTCCTTTCAATGGCTCTTTCGTCTTCTTCCATTAAGGTTTCTGTAGGCGCATCATATATTGAGTATTCCTGCGATTCCTCCTCTGTAATCGGAGTTTGATCAACATCAATAACTACTGATAAAGGCCAAATTCCTATAGTCTTATTACACTGTTTCATCATTTTCATCTTTCTATAATATCAAAGGAAGTTAGGCTCTAGTGGTTCGATAGGCTTGATTTTCAGCTACTGGATAGCACTAAAATCGAAATTTACAGAAAAGTGGACTGAGGCAACTTGCGACTTAGGCCGACAATATACAAGGTCGCCCATTGAAAATGAGCTGGCAGCCATAACTGCCAGCAAAAGATTTTGTCGAAAAAAATTTCAAACACGTCAAGCTTGCTTGTGAGGAAGACAACTTTTGACACAAAAAGTATAGCCCAAAGTTTACCCTCCTAAGCGGGGGTGTCATCCCTGAAATTTTTCAATCATTTATGGGACCAGAACCGGTCCTGGGCGTATCGAAAGACACGGCCAAGGCAACCATCAAGTCCTGCGTCAAGGACCAGCATAAGGCATACTGTGTAGATTGTCCAGGGCTCAGACATGGGAATACACTAATTGGGGATCCCAGTTCAAAGAGAGCTGGGGAGCTGCTAAATCTTAGCCAAGGACAGCTCAGGAAGGCAACATGACTCTTGACGGGACACATGGGTGTCAAGAAACACCTGCAAAATTTGGGGCGGTTCGAGGGGAACCTGGCATCTAGAATCTGCGGCGGGGGGAGGAATCAGCCCAGCACAGCTTGTGCGAGTGTAAAGCTCTGGACCGCAAAGACAACTGATCTACGGACAGTCTAGACCGGAGACAGAGCAATATAAAACTTCACCCTACCAATTGCTGTGTAAACTAGTTGAAGGCACAGTGATTTTGGAATGAGTGGAGTAGAAAAGACAAAGGGCATGCACAATAAGCCAAAGTCTGCGGTGCTATCGGGGCGGCAAAGACGCGGGCGAGCCCTAAGGGAAGGGGTCATGTGATCGCTCGTTGAAAAGAGCTTTTAGTTCCCTATACATTGCTATTTTATTTTTGAAATTCGGTCCATTCGTTTAGAAGATATGGATTTTTGAAATATCACTAATACATTTCCCGAAAAATTCTTAATGCTTGAGTTGGGCCTCACCAGCGTCCATTAGAAGATAAAAATGTTGTTAAAGGTTCGTGTAGGTAATACAAAGAAATTTAGATTAATGAGCTCCAAAAACCCTCAGCAAAATATTTCTTGTGATAGATAACGCATTCTTAATATCAACTTTCTGTGCCTACATGTACATTGACGTAACTCGATCGATGAAAAATTTAGTGATTATTGCTTCGCATTGTTGAGTGGATTTTTATAATCAGTCATTATGGTGTATTAGCCAATTGCCCAAAGAGTTAAAATTGTGGCCATTTTTTTAAAATCATGAAAACGCAAAACAGTACGTGTATTCAATAATCTGCATCCTGATAAGTGTGTTCGTCATAAGTACCTGCTAGAGTTTCCACACAAATGCCATGAACCTGGATCAGTGGCTAATAAGAAACGAAATCCTGAGCGTGAATTTCCTATGGTGATTAAAAACCACAAGCCTGAAAGTGATAGGTCAATTTATTGCAGATCCAACATTAAGTAAACGAAAATAGGTTGAGATTACTAATCTACGTAGAACGACAATTCAACGAATTCTCAAAAAATTTCAGTTTCATCCAATTAAAATCCAGCTAGTCCAGGAATTAAATGAAGATGATTATGACCGGCGCTGGGAATTTTACGAAAATATTTCTCAAAGAATAACAGGCATTTTCTTTTTAACACTTGTTTTTAGACGAAACTACTTTCTTTCTGGATGGCACTGTAAATCGTCATAATTGCCGGTTCTGGTCAGATGAAAACCCTCATGTTTTCCATGAAGTCCACGCGCAAACTCTACAAAAAATCAACGTTTGGGCGGGTATTTTGATGATCACATCGTTGGACCAATCTTCATAGCCGACACTTTGACAAGAGAATGGTATTTGGAAATATTGCAAGACTTGGTTTACCCTATGCTAATTGACATTAGGCATACAGACTTGGAGACTACTTCTCTGGCTTCACTGTTGGTTTTCGTTGGTGAAGGACGTAGCCAGCGCGTAAGCTAACTCGAGCAAGTGGCCCTTCGAATTCTGGAAGTTCTAGGATGTTCTTCAATGCTTCTGTGACTATAGTTTCGCTGCTTGACAGCATTTTCAGACAGATTAAAATTGAATTAGTACGAAATCATGACAACTACAAATAAATATCTGTTGATATGTTATGATATGATGTTTTGATCATTTTTTTTTAATCAAATTGGAAATAAAAATGAAACATAGATGACAGATGACATAGATAGATAACATTTTTTAGACTTAACAATTAGAAAGTTAGAAAATAATTCATTTGACTTTTCAATATATAGGAAACCAACTTACACTGACACAACCATACCATACGATTCATGTCACTCCTTTTCACAAAAGCTGTCAGCCTACCATTCTATGATACACCGTGCATTTTCAATACCTATGTCACAAAACAATTTTGAAAAAGAAATTTCAATAATTAAGCAAACAGCATTTAATAATGGCTACTCTGTTAAAATAATAGATAAAATGATCGAGAGAAAAGAATACAAATTAGCGATTAATTTAATTTATCCAAATATTAGAGACAAAGAAGACAACAGATACGTTTCGATAACTTATTTTGGAACCATTTCAGAAAACATTTCAAAAATTTTAAATACCTGTACAAATACAAAGGTAGCTTTTAAACCTTACAACACGACGCGTGATTTACTATTTAACGCTAAAGAAAAATCTTGTTTCCTGACAAAAGCTGGAGTTTATAAATTAGCTTATACACATTGTAACGCAATCTACATAGGTCAAACTTCTAGAAATTTTAACACCCGATACAAAGAACATATTTCTGCATTTAGAAATAACCACCCTGACAAATCTACATTTGCAAAACATATTATTGATACCGAACATAGACCTACAGTAAATGACCGCATACAACCACTACATTTTTATAATTACAAGCGTAAATTAGACTTTTTTGAAGCTTTAGAAGTCAAAAAGCACACACACGACAATAGACACCTTGTTTTAATCGAGCAAACTGATTTAATGAATTCCCCTTTCTTGGATATTCTTCTTTCTAATTAAATAAGTTGTAATAAGATAATGAGCTGATGTATGTCGATATTTTCGTTGTATAGAGACTAGTTTTATACTGTTATTGTTTAGTTATTGTATTGTTGTAACTGTTATCATAGTTATCATAGGCTAGTTCTATTTTTATGTTAAATATTGACATACATCACATAGACATTTTGAAAACCTCATCTGTCATCTATGTTTCATTTTTATTTCCAATTTGATTAAAAAAATTTGATCAAAACATCATATCATAACATAGCAACAGATATTTATTTGTAGTTGTCATGATTTCGTACTAATTCAATTTTAATCTGTCTGAAAATGCTGTCAAGCAGCGAAACTATAGTCACAGAAACGTTGAAGAACATCCTAGAACTTCCAGAATTCGTAGGGCCACTTGTTCCAGTTAGCTTACGCGCTGGCTACGTCCTTCACCAACGAAAACCAACAGTGAAGCCAGAGAAGTAGTCTCCAAGTCTGTATGTAGTATGGACAAGTTTCACCAAGTAAGGGCAACAACAATCAATGAACTAATTGACATTGTTGAGAACGATGAGAGATACTCGGAACAACATTTATTTTTCCAACCAGATGGTGCTTCATCGCATTATGCCGTTACTGTTAGGGAGTTCTTGAATAGACACTTTCTCGGTCAATGGATAGGTCAAAGAGTGCTGTAGAATGGCCAGCCCGATCTCCAGACCTGCCCCCTTCTGACTTTTCTTTGGGGAGGCATTTAAAATGAAAATTTTATGCTAGTGCGATTTATTGGAAGAGTTACGTAAGCGCATTATTGACGAATGCCGGATAATTACTCCTGAAATGCTTGCAAAATTTTAAACAAAATTTTAACAATAATTGTATGGAAGTTGGTAGTGCTCAATTTAAACATTTACTGGATTAAAGTTTAATTCGTTGGTAAGTTGGTTTGTTCGTTTAGTAGTTTGATTGGTCCTAATTATTTTCAACATTTACTTCAATACTATGCTAAATATTTAAATGAAACGATTTTGTTTTTTAATTTCTAGGGAAATTCATTAGTGATATTTCAACTCCATATCTTCTAAGCGAATAGACCCAATTTCAAAAATAAAAAAAGCAATGTATAGGGAATCAAAAGCCGTTTTCAACGAACTATCACATGACCTCTATTCCTATATGTAAAATACGAGGGATGACACCCCCGCTTAAGAGGGTAAAGTTTGGGCTATACTTTTTGCGTCAAAAGTTGTTACCCTGACAAGCAAACTTTATGTGTTTCAGGTTATTTATTTTGGACCAAGCTTTTCCTGGCAGTCATGGCTGCCAGCTCGTTTCCAAGGGGCCACCCTCTTAATACAGCTAGTTTACAGGATAGCCTATTGAAAACGAGCTGTATATACAGGATGGCACATTGGAAACGAGCTGGCCGTGATATCTGCCAGGAAAAGATTTTGTCGAAAAAAAAAACCTGACGTCAACGTCAAGTTTTCTTGTGAGAGGGACAACTTTTTACGCAAAAAGTGTAGCCCAAGCATTTCCCGAGAAATTCTTAATGCTTGAATTGGGCCTCACCATCGTCCATTACAAGATAAAAGTGTTGTTAAAGCTTTGCGTAGGTAATAAAAAGTGATTTAAATTAAGGTGCTCCAAAACAATATCAGCAGCTTTTGGTGCCCACATGTGAATTGAAGTAACTCGATCGATGAAAAATTTAGTTGTAATTATTGCTTCGCATTGTTGAGTGGATTTTTATAATTATTTATTATGGTGCATTCAATTGCCGAAAGATTTGAAATTGTGGGCATTTCAAAAAAATCATGAAAAAGCAAACGAAACAGCACGTGTATTCAATAACCTGCATCCTGATAGGCGTGTTCGTCAGAAGTACATACATAAGTTCCATGAAGCTGGACAGTGGCTAATAAGAAACAAAATCCTGAACGTGAATTTCCTATGATGAATGAAGCCACAAGCCTGGAAGTGATAGGTCAAGTTAGTGCAGATCCAACATTAAGTACACAAAAATTAGTTAAGATTACTAATCTGCATAGAACGACAATACAACGAATTCTCAAGCAATTTAAGTTTCGTCCACATAAAGTCCTGCTAGTTTCAGGAATTAAATGAAGTTGATTATGACCGAAGCTTGGAATTCTGCGAAAATATTTCTCAAAGAATAATTGGCAACAGGCAATGTCTTTATAACAATTGTTTTTCCGACGAAAGTCCTTTCTTTCTTAATGGCACTGTCAATCATCATAATTGCCTGTTCTAGTCAGATGAAAACTCTCGTGTTTTCTAATAAGTCGGCACTCAAACTACACAAAAAATCAATGTTTGGGCGGGTATCTTTGGTCATCCCATCGTTGGACTAATCTTCATAGCGCACACTTTAACAGGACAACGGTATTTGGAAATATTGCAAGACTTGGTTTACCCTATGCTTATTGACATTGTTGAGAACGATGAGAGATACTCGGAACAACAGTTATTTATCCAACAAGATGGTGCTCTACCGCATTATGCCGTTACTGTTAGGGAGTTTTTGCATAGACACCTTCCCGGTCAATAGAGAGGTCGAACAGGTGCTGTAGAATGGCCAGCCCGCTCTCCAGACCTGTCACCTTTAGACTTTTCTTTGTGGGGTATTTAAAATCAAAAGTTTATGATCCTGAGTGCGATTCATTGGTGGAGTTACGTCAGCGCATTATTGATGAATGTCGGAGAATTACTCCTGAACTGCTTGCAAATGTTGGGAAAATTTTTGAAACTTGAGGGATGACACCCCCGCTTAGGAGGGTAAAGTCTTTTTGCGTCAAAAGTTGTCCCCCTCACAAGCAAGCTTGACCTGTTTTGGGTTTTTTTCGACAAAATCTTTTCCTGGCAGTTATGGCTGCCAGCTCGTTTTCAATGGGCCACCATATATATATATATATATATATATATATATATATATATATATATATATATATATATATATATATATATATATATATATATATATATATATATATATATATATATTTGTGTCTATGCGGAAGTAGCTGGACCTTTCTCTCTTGGGATTTATATATGTTTATAAGGAAGTAGCTGGACATTTCAGCCATAAAAATTAATATGTCCAAAAGGAAGTAGCTGGACCTAACCTCACAGTGTTGCCGCACTTTTTAGTAGGATATATAAAAGTTTTCTGGTTAGTTTTATGTTGTACGCTTAAACAGGTAGCATTGCGGTTTTAAGGTCTGCGTGCTAGTATAAAAAGATGATATGTTTTAATTAATACATTATTTATTCTCTTTACCTAGACAGTTTTACAGTGAAGCACTTCGTGAATAATATTAAAATTATAAAAAGTGACTACAAATTATTTTTAAATTATTTGCCTACATAAATTATCACAACGGTGCGGTAAAGCATAAAAATGATAAAAGACAAATTTTGTGTTGTAATTTTTTACCAGTTATTTTAAATTAAATAAATTGTGTATGAAAATGTATTTATGACAGTCTTGTCTAAAAACACACGTGTTTTATCTCAAAATGTAATACATTGAGTTCCTAGAAAACAAAATTATTGTAATTAGTTATCTGGATCTGAATACATTGCATGTGATCTGTTTTCATAATGGAAGTAACATAATAATTCAAACTCTTAACAAAACTATGATGACCAAAGCTTTTGCATAAGTTACATATGAAACACAATTCTTGTGTTATGGTTTGAATTGAACGTGAGAAATCAGTGAAAATAGTTGTCGTAAATAAATAGAAAATGCAGAAAAAGTGGAGAACTCAGGAATTTAGTAGAAGAAAATTTGTACAAAGTAGGCAAATTTGTAAAATGTAATATAAATAGTCATTGATGTATTTTTATGTTATTTTATTTTAATATAGCTAAAAAGAAATATTTATCATATTGTCTGTCTTTTTTCTTTTTTGTGCTACTAGAAATGTAAGTTTTTAGAGACTGGGGAGTTCGTTTGTTTAACACTGGACAATTTTCAATCAGAAGTTCACATTCAGCTATCGAGGGGTTGCTTCCGTCCTTTCAATGTCTTCTAATGGTCTCCTTAACTGCTTCTCTTTGAGGAGAACTCCATCTCAGTCGTGCTGCTGTGAAAGAATAATCATAGAAATTACCTTTGTGCAATGGGTGAATATTGGAACCTGTGATGAGCACTGATAAGTACAATTTGGAGAACCCAAACCATCACAATACAGTTTTTTGACCCGACGATCGTTTCGCTAATAAAGTTAGCGTCATCATAATGAATAAACTTACTTTATTCAAAATTTGAAAATTAAAAAATTACTTTAAGGAAGACGCAGAAATTGAAGAAGATATTCCTTTACCTAGAGGAAAACAGTAACATATTGTTTATGCTAAGCTTATAGTAAGAAGTGCAACAGTGATAGAGTGTATACTGGGGAAGCTACTTTTAACGGGTGTTTCACAATCATTGTTTATTGTTAACTTTAAATACTTGATATTTAAATTTCCGTACAGGTTAACGAAAATGCAGCAAACAAAAGGCTTTTCCTTTGCCTAAAGAATAACCATGTTAGATGTTATATTTTCTAAATTTTATCGTATTATTATTCTATTGATGTAATTGTTTTCAATTTCTGATAGTTTTAAATGTTTTACCTTAGAATATAAATTTTTGCAAATTAAATTTTATGCACCCCATAAAATCCCATCTAACAGGGGAGGAGTCATCCGGCACGATAATATGTATTTTATAATACAAAATGCAACGATGACACTTCCCACAATTTACATTATAGTCTCGGCTCCCATAATGCCTTTTTGTAGGGTGTCTTGGTTCCGAGATTATAAATATATGTACCTACATTATTTAACTGTTATAGTAGCCTCATAATAAACGTTTAGATAACGTACATCGTCTAGTGGGCAGTATACAACCCCCTTGCTCCGTAATTGCTTAAGAAACCCTTTAAGAAAATTCGGACATAAAATGTTTTCTAACCACAAGGTCATTTGATTAATGAGTACACCAACAAAACATATTGTAGGCTCTGTCTAAAGAAATCACTGGTAATTTAAAACTTACAACTATTTAGTCTGCCTAAGAAATGAAACTTGTTTTAAAAATTTTCTGCCAAGTTTATTCTCAAAAAATATTCCGACCGAAATTTATAAATCGACATGGTGTCTAAATTAATAAGTCAGTCAAACTGATCCTGGACTATTTTCAGTAATTATAGTAGATGTTGGGGCGTAACGTACTTAAAGGGTTATTATTATTTTTTTTTAATTTTTCAACAACACACCACGAGGGCTTACAGCCTAAATACTATCGTGCCGTGGGTGTCGAGAAGGAGGAAAGAGGCAACTTGTTAATTTTGGACTTGAAGGTTTGGAGGTTCTGAGGAGAAGGAAAAACATGTGCCGTCAAAGAATTCCACAACTTGGAAGGCCTCGGGACAAAAGAGCGGGCATAACAAGATGTTCTATGTCTGGTGACCTGGACAGTAAAACGGTGCATTCGCTCTGTTCTTGGTAGATCTGTTGGGGGTAGCAGGTGGAGGAACTATGGAAGAAAGCTCATCTGAGCAGTGCCCGTGCAGACATCTATTAAAGAGAACGAAGTCACCAACGGCACGTCGGTGGGCAAGGGATGGCAGCCTTTGGGTGATGGTAGTGTCACCGACGAGACGTATAGCTCTCTTCTGAATGGAGTCCAGAATAGCGAGTGTAAAAGCGGCAGCGGCACTCCAGATGTGGGAGCAGTATTCGAGGTTTGGCCTTATTTGTAAAGTATATAAGGTATAGAGATTATCTGGTGAAAAGTGTTTGCAAGCCCGGACGAGGAAACCTAACTTCTTAGCAGCCACTTCTGCAATTGATGTGACATGTTGGGCCAAATGAGATTTCGATCCACAGATATGCCAACAAATGTAAAGGTCTCATTACTTTGAATAACTTGGTTGTTCATTGTGATGGGTCTAGGGCTGGTGCATCTCTTATGAGATAGAAAGCAAGACTGAGATTTGGTGGAGTTGAATTGTACAAGATTTCTACTTCCCCAGTATAATATTTTTTAAAGATCCACAGAGGCAGAACCCTCCATTAGTCTGCGTTCCTCATCTAATTGAGCTAAAGAGAGAGGCTTAGAATATTCTATATTTGAGAGGAGGGTGCTGTCGTCCGCGTAACTGTGAACTGGGTTAGATGTGCTAGAGAGGAGGTCATTGATGTGGAGAAGAAACAAAGTAGGGGCTCAAGTTGAACCTTTAGGGACTTCTGCATTAATTGGATACAGTTTAGGGGAATGACCATCCACGACAACAGAAATGCTCCGGTTGGAGAGGAAATTTGCTGTCCAGGTACAGAGTTTTGGTGGTAGGCCATAGACCGGAGGTTTATTAAACAGCGCTGCGTGCCAAACCTGGTCGAATGCTTTGGATATGTCTAGAGCGACAATCTGGCATTCACCGTGTAGTTTCATAGACTTGTTCCAAGAATGGGTGACAAAGGAAAGGAGGTCGGCAGTTGATCTGCGCTGACGGAATCCATACTGCCTGTCGTGGATTAGACTGTTTTTCAAGAAATTTTAGTAATTCGGTGTTTATATACTTTTCCATCACTTTAGAGACGACTGAAAGGAGAGAAATAGGCCTGTAGTTGCTAGGAAGCGCTTTGGATCCTTTCTTGGGGACGGGTTGTACTCGAGCAGTTTTCCAGTTATTAGGGAATATGCCTCTATTGTAAGATGTCTAAAACAGACAGGTCAGGACAGGAGCAAGTTCTGGTGCGCATCTTTTGAGAACAATTGCTGGGATCTCGTCAAGGCCAGAGGCTTTCCTGATATTAAGAGAAGAGAGCATCTTTCGTACCTTTTTTTTGTTTTGTAATATAGTATTTTGAATTAAAATTAATTCAACTCCTGCTTTTTTTAGAAGATAACACAAAAACTTAATTCGAAAATAGGACAAGGTGTATAATGACTGTTGTTTTATAAACTTACGTGATCTACTTTTAGTGTTATAGAGTTATATATTTTAGATTATTGTATCCATCTGTTGCAAAAGATATTTTACAATTATTATCAAAAAGCCTGAGTGATCCAGTGGTAGGAAAGTATGCCGCTGGATCCAAGGGTACTGGGTTCGATTTTCAGGGTTCCCCATTCATTTTTCAGCCCCTACTGTAAAATTATCATTTAGTTGGAGCAGGTTAAATTTCTGCAGGTTCCGATTCACTGAGGAGTCGTGAAGTCGTTAGTCCCGTGTACCGTGCGAGGTTGGGCACGCTGAATATCCCTACCCTCCTTATAGAAAAACGGGGTTCCGCCAAATTTAAAGGAAAGTGAGTTGAAAGTGCTCCCTGTCGTCGGTGATTGGCCATAGTTGCAGAAATACGTCGCCGTTGAGGAAATGACAAAAAAAGATAAACAATTATCAGCATTATTACTGCCATATTACACAATGCATGTTGGTAACTTAGAATACATTCAGTTAATCGAATACACCTTTTTCAAATGCGCAAACACGTCAATTAGTGGTTTTTAAGCTGTGATCTATCTTTAATAATATGAAGTTGTCCCAAATTTGAGATATGACGTCGATAATTTGTTTAACCGACAATCCTACTGCTTTGTTGGCTATTTCTAAAGTACATGTCAAGTTATGCTAAACCACCAAGTTTATATTGCTTCCCACAAAAATATACATTATATTATTTTAAAAACAGAAATAAAAAATAGATAACCTAAATCAATTTTCTTTAATAAATGCTTAGGTTGTTGTCGATTGACTATTTGTTAGTAGTATAAACGGAATTGAAATTCGTTTTACACTTTTCTGGTTATCTTGGGAAAATAAGTCAACATTTATTTCTTATTCGTGATACTAATTCCTTTAGATTTATAATAATAAATAAATAAAAATTTAAAATCTGCTGTTTTTTTCAAATTAATGTGTAGGTTAAACCTATTTAACAAAAACAAACTAGGGTAGGATTTGAAAAAAATATCGATGAGGTTGTACCTTAAATTTGGCACATACTGTATGATATTTATGTTATTTGTTGAAAAGACCGCAACATAAAATGTCTATCGACATGTCTGCGAATTATTGGAAAAAGATAGCTGTATCTGATTAACTGAATTTATTCCATGTTTTAAGCTCGCGCTATATGTATATAGCTGTCAAAAAATTATACTGGCAGGTTTAGGCAAACAATGTACATATTTTTTATTATAAATAAAAAGTAGTAGGGGTAGAAATAGTAGCATTGGTAAGTAAATAACTTAAAAGCTTTATTTCCTGGAAAACCGCTGCATTTTAAGATTCACATAGTTGCATTTGCATCATGTTCGATGCAGCAGAGATAAGACATGTTTGCTGAATATAATTGAGATAAAGTTTGCGTGAAGTTATCCATAAATTTCGAGCCATAGATTTACACGTAGGGTCAGCAGAAAGCGGGATGTATCGTCGCGATCACAATATCAGTGAAGCGGATTCAACGTAGTAAATTTATGACTAGCCATAGATGCCAGCCATATATTGATATGCTACTACACCTTACCGAAGAAAAAATAATTTGTCTTAAGTGTTTTGCAATAACATAATAACACTAAACCAATCGTTTATTATTAATATAGTCATAGAGGAAAACTAAATTTTAGTATGTATTATTTGTTATTTTGGTTACATGTACCCAAATGCCAAATATTGGACAATAAAGCCAAGGCCCCAATATAAAAATAGACACAAAAACAAGTTACGAAAGACCTAGTGTATAGCAACCTAAGCAAATTATTTTTTGTCATACTCTGGAAAATAAAAAAAATCATTTGAACATCGAGATACTTATTACTAAGTTTTTTCAAATATGACTTTTTTTTGATATTTACAGTTAATGTGCAAAATCATAAAACCGCAAAATTATTACCAAGGCCCTAATGTATAATAACTCATGCTACTTATTTTTTGTCACTTTTTGCAAAAGTGAAAAAAATACATATGAAGATCGAAATAGCTATTACCACGTCTATTTTTTTTTTCGGATTTGCAGTAGATGTGCCAAAATCACAAAAACGAAGATCGGGATAGCAATTAAGACGTTTCCGAAATATGAATTAATTTTTGATATTTGCAGTAGATGTGCCAAAATCACATAAACACAAAATGACTACCAAGGCCCTAGTGTATAATAAGATTGCAAATTATATTTTGTCACCCTTTGCAAAAGTGAGAAAAATGCATATCAAGATCGGGATAACTATTAAGAAGTTTCGGTAATATGAAGTATTTTTTGATATTTGCAGTAGATGAGCCAAAATCATAAAAACCAAAAATGATTACCAAGGCCCTAGTGTATAATAAGATATGCAAATTGTTTTTTGTCACCTTTTGAAAAAGTGGAGATCGGGATAGCAATTAAGACGTTTCCGAAATATGAATTATTTTTTGATATTTGCAGTAGATGTGCCAAAATCATAAAAACAAAAAATTATTACTAAGGCCCTTATGTATGAAAAACCATGCAAATTATTTTTTGTAACTTTTTGCAAAAGTGAAAAAAACGCATAAGAAATTCGGGATAGCAATTAAGACGTTTGCGAAATATGTCATATTTTTTGATATATGCAGTAAATGTGCCAAAATCATAAAAACACAAAATGATTACCAAGGCGCTAGTGTATAATAAGAGATGCAAACTATTTTTTGTCACCTTTTGCAAAAGTGAGAAAAATGCATATGAAAATCGGGATAGCAATTAAGACGTTTCCGAAATATGAATTATTTTTTGATATTTGCAGTAGATGTGTCAAAATTATAAAAACAAAAATGATTACCATGGCCCTAGTGTATAAGATATGCAAATCATTTTTTGTCGCCCTTTGCAAAAGTGAGAAAAATGCATATGAAAATCGGGATAGCAATTACGACGTTTTCCAAATATGTATTATTTTTTCGCATTTGCAGTTAATGTGCCAAATTCATAGAAACAAAAAATATCACTAAGGGCCTGACGCATAAAAGCTCATGCAAATAATTTTCTGTCCTTTCGTGTGGCACATTTTCATGTGCCACATGAAAGGCAACTGGAAATCACCTTATTTTAACCTATCGTTGCGACTACTAAGCGACTTTGCCTTCAGTCAGTGAGTGAGTGATACAGATTATTTTTATTATGTTTTGGAAAAATGATGAATTTAAATAAATTTAATAAACATGTTGTGTATACAAAGAAACTACCCCAATCTCGTTATACGAATATGTTTATTATAAAAATTTGCTATAAATTAGGTTTAAAGTGCAACTTATTTTTAGTGGCATAAATCTTGGTTACATGGCATAAGAAGACTGTTTCTTATGATGTACTGCATACTTGAACAATGCAACATAAAAATTATGAGAATCTAATTAATGTTAGTCACTCTAGTATAGCAGTTAGTGGCTGGTAATATTCAAATATTAAACCTAGCATTTTTTCTCAAATATTATGTATTTGTATATAAAAGCGTCGCATAGATAAAGAACGTTTGGGCTTTGATATACCGCTTTTACGACGTTGATTCCAGAAAGTTTTACAGCTCTGTTTCTGTACCCTTCTTTTGTAAATTTCAAAGCTTTTACCAGACCTGTCAAACATATGTTTAGAAAAAATTGAAAAGTAACTGTAGCACAGCATAATTAATCAATTATTATGCTGTGACTGTATATTAGATTTTAGCGCGTTAAAAAATCTGCAACTCGAAAAATAGGAATAGAATCATATTCAATTCATTCTAAAACTGTCCGAGTTGAGAGTTGTGTATGCTGCAGTATTATACACTAGGGCTTTGGTAATAGTTTTGTGATTTTATGATTTGAAATGTAAATATAAAAAAAGATTCCTGTTTAAAAAATTGCAAATGTCAAAAAATAATGCATATTGCGGAAACGTCTCAATTGCTATCCGGATCTGTTTATGCATTTTTTTTTACTTTTGCAAAGGGTGACAAAAAATCATTGGCATATCTTATTATACACTAGAGCCTTAGAAGTCATTTTTGGTGTTTATGATTTTGACACATACGAAAAAATAATACATATTTGGAAAACGTCTTAATTGCTATCCCGATTTTCATATGAATTTTTTTCACTTTTTCAAAAGGTGACAAAAAATAATTTGAATATCTTATTATACACTAAGACCTTGGCAATCATTTTTTGTTTTTATGATTTTGGCACATCTACTGCAAATATCAAAAAATAATTCATATTTCGGAAACGTCTTAATTGCTATCCCGATCTTCATATGCATTTTTTTCGCTTTTGAAAAAGGTGACAAAAAATAATTTGCATATCTTATTATACACATGAAGATCGAAATAGCTATTACCACGTCTATTTTTTTTTTCGGATTTGCAGTAGATGTGCCAAAATCACAAAAACGAAGATCGGGATAGCAATTAAGACGTTTCCGAAATATGAATTAATTTTTGATATTTGCAGTAGATGTGCCAAAATCACATAAACACAAAATGACTACCAAGGCCCTAGTGTATAATAAGATTGCAAATTATATTTTGTCACCCTTTGCAAAAGTGAGAAAAATGCATATCAAGATCGGGATAACTATTAAGAAGTTTCGGTAATATGAAGTATTTTTTGATATTTGCAGTAGATGAGCCAAAATCATAAAAACCAAAAATGATTACCAAGGCCCTAGTGTATAATAAGATATGCAAATTGTTTTTTGTCACCTTTTGAAAAAGTGGAGATCGGGATAGCAATTAAGACGTTTCCGAAATATGAATTATTTTTTGATATTTGCAGTAGATGTGCCAAAATCATAAAAACAAAAAATTATTACTAAGGCCCTTATGTATGAAAAACCATGCAAATTATTTTTTGTAACTTTTTGCAAAAGTGAAAAAAACGCATAAGAAATTCGGGATAGCAATTAAGACGTTTGCGAAATATGTCATATTTTTTGATATATGCAGTAAATGTGCCAAAATCATAAAAACACAAAATGATTACCAAGGCGCTAGTGTATAATAAGAGATGCAAACTATTTTTTGTCACCTTTTGCAAAAGTGAGAAAAATGCATATGAAAATCGGGATAGCAATTAAGACGTTTCCGAAATATGAATTATTTTTTGATATTTGCAGTAGATGTGTCAAAATTATAAAAACAAAAATGATTACCATGGCCCTAGTGTATAAGATATGCAAATCATTTTTTGTCGCCCTTTGCAAAAGTGAGAAAAATGCATATGAAAATCGGGATAGCAATTACGACGTTTTCCAAATATGTATTATTTTTTCGCATTTGCAGTTAATGTGCCAAATTCATAGAAACAAAAAATATCACTAAGGGCCTGACGCATAAAAGCTCATGCAAATAATTTTCTGTCCTTTCGTGTGGCACATTTTCATGTGCCACATGAAAGGCAACTGGAAATCACCTTATTTTAACCTATCGTTGCGACTACTAAGCGACTTTGCCTTCAGTCAGTGAGTGAGTGATACAGATTATTTTTATTATGTTTTGGAAAAATGATGAATTTAAATAAATTTAATAAACATGTTGTGTATACAAAGAAACTACCCCAATCTCGTTATACGAATATGTTTATTATAAAAATTTGCTATAAATTAGGTTTAAAGTGCAACTTATTTTTAGTGGCATAAATCTTGGTTACATGGCATAAGAAGACTGTTTCTTATGATGTACTGCATACTTGAACAATGCAACATAAAAATTATGAGAATCTAATTAATGTTAGTCACTCTAGTATAGCAGTTAGTGGCTGGTAATATTCAAATATTAAACCTAACATTTTTTCTCAAATATTATGTATTTGTATATAAAAGCGTCGCATAGATAAAGAACGTTTGGGCTTTGATATACCGCTTTTACGACGTTGATTCCAGAAAGTTTTACAGCTCTGTTTCTGTACCCTTCTTTTGTAAATTTCAAAGCTTTTACCAGACCTGTCAAACATATGTTTAGAAAAAATTGAAAAGTAACTGTAGCACAGCATAATTAATCAATTATTATGCTGTGACTGTATATTAGATTTTAGCGCGTTAAAAAATCTGCAACTCGAAAAATAGGAATAGAATCATATTCAATTCATTCTAAAACTGTCCGAGTTGAGAGTTGTGTATGCTGCAGTATTATACACTAGGGCTTTGGTAATAGTTTTGTGATTTTATGATTTGAAATGTAAATATAAAAAAAGATTCCTGTTTAAAAAATTGCAAATGTCAAAAAATAATGCATATTGCGGAAACGTCTCAATTGCTATCCGGATCTGTTTATGCATTTTTTTTTACTTTTGCAAAGGGTGACAAAAAATCATTGGCATATCTTATTATACACTAGAGCCTTAGAAGTCATTTTTGGTGTTTATGATTTTGACACATACGAAAAAATAATACATATTTGGAAAACGTCTTAATTGCTATCCCGATTTTCATATGAATTTTTTTCACTTTTTCAAAAGGTGACAAAAAATAATTTGAATATCTTATTATACACTAAGACCTTGGCAATCATTTTTTGTTTTTATGATTTTGGCACATCTACTGCAAATATCAAAAAATAATTCATATTTCGGAAACGTCTTAATTGCTATCCCGATCTTCATATGCATTTTTTTCGCTTTTGAAAAAGGTGACAAAAAATAATTTGCATATCTTATTATACACTAGGGCCTTGGTAATCTTTTTTTTGTTTTTATGACTTTGGCACATCTACTGCAAATATCAAAAAATAATTCATATTTCGGAAAGGTCTTAATTGCTATCCCGATTTTCATATGCGTTTTTCTCACTTTTGCAAAGGGTGGCAAAATATAATTTGCAATCTTATTATACAATAGGGCCTTGGTAATTATTTTGTGTTTTTATGATTTTGGCACATCTACTGCAAATATCAAAAAATTATTCATGTTTTTTCTCTTGCAAAACATTATTTTTACAAACCACCTGTAGATTTTTTGCTATATTATATGAATAGTAACTTATGCAATAATCATTTTTAATCCAGAAATTCGTAACAAATATCCTGACGATATTATTATTAAATAAAGTCTTAAGTAACCTCATGCTTTCTGCGGTCCTAGTGTACATAAAATTCACTAAAACATGTAAATATTTAAATAGAATTAATATTTTGAGCATTTGGCAACACCGCACAGGCGCATTAATTTTTACTTTTAATGTTCTCATGAAATAGGTCCAGCCAATAACGCATGTACATATTAATACCAGCATGTTAATAGCTGGACGTCCAGCTATTGCACGGTTGGTCCAGCTATTATACACTTGGTATACGAAATGGTCCAGCTACTTCCGCATAGGCATAAGTATATATATATATATATATATATATATATATATATATATATATATATATATATATATATATATATATATATATATATATACTATTTAAAAGCTCTAAATTAGGTACACTTTCCACATAATCTTTGCTTATTGGAGTAAAACACACTTATCTAAATGATAAATAATGCTAGATAAAATTGGATATCTGGAGGGTGGCTGAAGAAGCTAGTACTCGAAACCAAATTTAAAGAAAAATTGTTATCACAACGTATTGCTGTGGCCAGACTTTTAATAATGTACTTGGTTAATCAATATAAACTTTAGTGTTCCCGTATTCTAGACATGTGAAAATATCTGCTACAACTAGATTATTTTTCACTCTGACGTAATAGCTTCATTTATCGCTTCTGTTCTTGAGAATGGAGATAAAAACATGAACGTCAAGATTTTTGCTCTGGTCGAGTAAACTAATGTCGATTCGCCTCAGCGTGATAAGTTCTCCCCATTTTTTTAAAAGTGTTTCTGTGAAAAATGTCCGTAATTGTAGTGGGACGCGCTATCCATTACATCTCGGGCTGTATTAACAAGAATTTAGTCACGCTCTTCTTGCTTTTGCGGCTCACTTCTACTGAATTTTGAAGTAATCCCCTGTTGCATCAATCAACGTCACTCTTTTCACCTCATAATGTGTTTGTTTTGAGTAATTCTGACTGCTGTGATCAATCTGTGACCTGACACTTCGACGTCGTCTATTTTGTTTTATCTGTTCTCATGCAAAATTGAAGCCTCATAACCATCAAGTTTGAAGTATTATATATGATAATATGTGATAAAAGAAACCAACTGTCATTTTTGTTCAGCAAAAAAATAAACTTCTTTCTGATGTTGTAATTGAAAGAAATAATGAAATATTTTAGTCGTGGAAATAAACTGATTTACCTGTAATAAAAACGTCTGGCCGCAGCAAGTGCGTTACGGTAGTGAATTTTCCTAAATATGTTTTTAATGGCAAATACCTGTCGATTTCAATGAGAGGCGTACAATTTGGTTAACAGTATACCCTATATAGTAGAAACATCATTAAGAAACATTATACAGGGTGATTCATAAATGGTGACCAAAAATGAAACCCCATGTTCTGTGAACAATTTTAGAGAGGGTATGTCCTATAATTTTTTTTCCTATAATGCTTCATTAGAAAGATACAGGGTGTTGAAGTTGAATTTCAAAAAATAAAATTTCCCAATTTTTTAAAAAGTAGTACATATATTTTGCTGAAACTTCGCATGTGTAGGCTGTTATGGAAGGCGCGTATTCTACCATAACAATTCAATCGGCTAATCCAGCAGTGGCGCGCGTACTCACATGTCATTGGTTATCCCTCAAGAAGAAAACGGGTACGCCAATGATATATTTTTTTTTTTGAATCTTACTTTTATTCGTGAACAAAATGACTCTCTTGATAATTTTCTGTACGACGCTTATTTTACTAGTAAGCAATTAATCAGGTAAGTGTTTTAGAGCACAGTTCATAATTTTTAACCAGTCGTTGTTTGGTAGAAAATCGCAATGATACACTTTTATCAGGCTTATAGTAATTTATTTATTACAATAAATGTTCAAAAATGCCTCCATTGGCCTGAATACACGCATGACATCTTTTTCATATGGAAAATTTAATGTCTTGATAATTTTTTGTACGTATTTTAGTAAGTAGTATTCTGGTTTGCCAAAGTTGTCATTAAGTGTCACTTGACGCTTAGGTTAACAAGTTATTATTTTGAATAGGTGTAAGTGGTAAACTTTATAAAATTGCAAAATTTTCTACTCTTTTACTTCTTATAATGGAGTACACCTCAGAAGAGTATGCAGATATAATTTTTATCTACGGATATGCTGATGGAAATGCTCTAGCTGCTTGTCGGGAATATCAACGTAGGTTTCCCACTCGCCGTCAACCTACACCAAGGGTTTTTTCTCGATCGTTTTCAAGCCTTCGGCAGTGCGGTATTGGACAACGTCCTAACGCTAGAGCTAATGGTAGAAGACAACATCAACTTATAGACGAAGAGAGAGTGGTGGATGCAGTGATGGATCAACCTTTTACAAGTACTCGGAGGATTGCCACGCAGTTACAATATTCTCTAAGCTTTGTTTGGAGAACTTTACGTCGAGAAGCTTTACATCCATATCATCGACAGAATGTTCATTGCCCTCTGCCTGGAGATAATGTGCATCGACGAGTCTTTTGTGAATGGATGTTGGAAATGAACAATCAAAATATCTTATTCCCTAATCCAATCTTCTGGTCTGACGAATCAACATTTACAAGAAATGGTATTTATAATTCTCATAATGAGCATGTCTGGTCATTGGAAAATCCACATGCAACAAGGACTCGCACATTTCAACATAGATTTTCGATTAATTTATGGTGCGGTATTTTTAACGGCTCACTGTTCATGGAAGCCCTGCCACAACGTTTAAATGGATCTTCGTACTTAGCGCTCCTAGAAAACCGTGTAGAAAACATTCTAGATGACATTCCACTAGCAACAAGAGGTATAATGTGGTACCAGCATGACGGTGCACCAGCGCATCACAGTCGAAACGTTGTTACATGACTACATGAACATTATAATGAAATATGGATTGGCAGAGCTGGACCAATACATTGGCCTGCAAGGTAACCGGACTTAAACCCACTTGGCTTCTATCTTTGGGGTAATTTTAAGCGACTGGGCTACAGTGAACAAATAAATACACCAGAGCAGCTACAACAGCTGATAAATAATGCTTTTCGACATATTCAAGCTACAATGAATCCTCAAGACATTAAATTTTCCATATTATAAAGATGTCGTGCGTGTATTCAGGCCAATTGAGGCATTTTTGAACATTTATTGTAATAAATAAATTACTATAAGCCTGATGAAAGTTTATCATTGCGATTTTCTGCCAAACAACGACTGGTTAAAAATCATGAACTGTGCTCTAAAACACTTACCTGATTCATTGCTTACTCGTAAAATAAGCGTCGTACAGAAAATTATCTAGCGAGTCATTTTGTTCACGAATGAAAGTAAGATTCAAAAAAAAATTTAAAAAAATCTGATTGGCTTACCCGTTTTTTCTTGAGGGATAACCAATAACATGTGGGTACGCGCGCCACTGCTGGATTAGCCGATTCAATTGTTATGGTAGAATACGCGCCTTACATAACAGCCTACACATGCAAAGTTTCAGCAAAATATATGTACTACTTTTTAAAAAATTGGGAAATTTTATTTTTTGAAATTCAACTTCAACACCCTGTATCTTTTTAATGAAGCATTATAGGAAAAATTTTTATAGTACATACCCTCTCTAAAATTGTTCAAAGAACATGGGGTTTCATTTTGTGGTCACCACTTATGAATCACCCTGTATAACTATAACTCTAACTATAACTATAACATATTTCATCAAAATAACTTTATTGTTTGTAGTTTGTAAAAGAATGTCTGCCAAAAAACTGGCGCCCGATTTTCCTGGCGAACGAACCTCTCCAAAAAATTTACACACCCGCTACGATATAATTATTCACGAAGAGCTTTTAGACAAAAACTTAAAAACAGTTTACATGAAAATTGTCACACAATTTCTTTCACAAAAATTTTTCATTTTTGTTTTTATAAAAATTGGCTAAGATAATTATATTTTTTAACGGAAATTCGAAATAATTTTTTTACAATAACTTACTACACGTTTATTATTACTTATCAATATTTCACAAAAATGTTACAAGTAATGATCTCTACGAAACCCCTAAAAATGTTTGCAAGAACTGACTAAATAATTGTTAAAAGAAAATTTGCTGAAAAAAAAAGAAATTCTAATTATATACCTCCGCTACAGTGAAGGTAAAGAAAAATATAAACGGAAAAATAATTACAATTTTCACAAGCTGTCAGAAATAAGCATGTTACTTAAGTTTGTCACTTTGAAGTTTCACCAACATATTTGCATCTCCGAAAATAACAAAGTTTTGTTCACCAAATCTGGTACGAGGTTTATGTTATAAAAGGTAAACTGTGTACCAAAATTAACATCTCTATTTTAAAAGAAAAAAAGGTTATAAACATTTAAAAATAAAAAACTTATAATACTCTCGATTATTTCTTTGCGGATTATCCGTACTGAAATATTGATCAAAATTTTAAATCAGGAATAGATCGATAATTCAATTTTTTTTTGTTTCTCGCACAAATATAATAAATATCCCTAATAAAAGCCAACGACCATATAAGTACGTGTCTGCCCATTATAATTACTACGTTGCAAAAATCATGAGGAAAATAAAACTGTGAAATTCCCTAGAATTTGTAGGTAGTGAAGTAGTATGTATATGCAGAGTAAACTGTCCCAGATTGCTTATTTTGTTGTGATGAATTACTATTTATCTTCGAATGTGCCACTGTCACTAGAATAAAAATGCCGAAAAAGATTTATATCCGGGCATGTTTACGTTAAGGTCATGTATTTTAATTGCCCTCTTTTTACGCTTGATCTCATTCGTGATTGCATGGGCGGTAGAAAAGAACAAGATAAATTTTTATTCAGAAAGACACAGCTGTTAAACATCTTGTATGCACTTTATTTTCAATTAATGAAGGCTACCGAAATTACTTAGTTTGTCAGTTGATTTTCGATCGCAAAGCGAGTTTGTGTGTTCACAATCAATTTTCTATTAAATGCGGTATACATACAGCATGTCGCTGAAACGGAATGAAATACACGTTTTAACCACGAAACAAAAACCTGAAATCATCACAATGAATCTACTGTAAGTTTTTCATTGAACCTTTATTATTTTGGTGGGTGTCCATACATATATATATATATATATATATATATATATATATATATATATATATATATATATATATATATATATATATATATATATATATATATATATATATATATATATAGACACGCTTTATTTGTTTGCTGCACTTTTTGTTATTTTTTATTGGTTTACGTGGACTGCAGTTTCGAACCGTTCCGGTTCACCATCAGCTCGCTACTGACTATGATCGCTCCTGTGTGGACCACAAAAATCACAAAAAGTACAGCAAACAAATAAATTGTATATTTAAAAGTGATTACAGTGTAGTGCAACATTTCAAACGATATATATATATATATATATATATATATATATATATATATATATATATATATATATATATATATATATATATATATACACACACTTTTTTATTATATCGTATTATCCGTGTTTTTAAATGATCCGTGTTGCCAATCCACCCCCTCCCCCCCAATTAGGCCGGATACGCGAGAATATACTGTATAATAAATTACTATTCTAAAGAATTGAATAATTTTTTGGTGCATCTGGAGGCCACAGGAGGGCACAGCACCAAAATATTTGTGTTTTAAACAAAATCTTTAAATAGATAAATTATAGACCAATATTATGTTTCTTTGCGCAAATATGACGTTCGTAAAAAAATGTGTACATTATTTCTATGAAAATTCAACACCATATCACAATTGCTGCGCACAGAGTTTTTTAACAATAGGGAATATTTTTAGCGACATTTTCCAAATATTATTCAATTTAATTGTGAAAAAATTGTGTCACACTATTTTCTCCGCATATACTGTAAAACCGAGGTTGTGGCATTGTGCTTGAGCAAATTGAACATCTCCACGTTCTGCCCTTCAAAGAAAATTAAACCCGTTGGTCCCATGTACCATGCAATGTTTCCTTACAGAAATAAAGGACTGTCTTAGTCTTAGACAGAACGGAAACCTGGCCTTTGATTTAGCAGGACATAAACAGAATGGAATCCTTTTTTTCTTTTACTTTAACGTCGGCCTATGACCGCGACTATGGCCAATCACCGGTGCCAGGGAGCAGGTTTACCTCAATATCCTGCAAATTTTGCCGAACCTCTACCTTTCTGTAAGGAAGGTGGGGATCTTTAACGTGCCCAACATCGCATGGACACGGTAGCGACGGTTTTACGCCCCCTCCGAAGGAGGGAACGTGCAGACATTCAACTTGCTCAAATACAAACCCAGAACCTCGGTTAACCTTAATTTATTACAGCTTGTACTGAAAAAGTGAAAGGGAAACCCTGGCAATCGAACTCACTACCCTTCGGTTAAGAGGCACACGTTCTTACCTCTGGAGCACCGAGGCTTCCAATGGAAGCCTTTAATATGTGGACATGAAAAAAAATGACAGAGACGATATACCAAGAAGAATATTACAGAAGAGTTGAGAGAAGAAATATCCTTGCTGAAAGAAATTGGAAGCAGGAAGGCGCAGCATTTATTGGACATATTCAGAGTCATAATAACTTTCTGGCAATATTTAAAGGACTACCGCCAGTTTCACAAAACTCGATTAAGTATTTAACGGGCAGTTAGTTAGTAATTGCTTAATACAACCAATCACAGCTTTGAAATCCCCGACCACGAGGCATGGCGGGAGGAGACGCCGGGCTTACCACGGGACGCGCTCGTCTGGTTCACGGAGGGATCTGGCGGGGAACGTGAGACGGGGGCAGGTGTTTAGTCGGAAGGACCGAGGGTAAGTCATAGTATTTCCCTCGGAGCCCATGCAACGCTCTTTCAGGCCGAAATGTACGCCATCTTGCACTGTGTGCGAAAGAACAAGAGGAGGGGCTACACCAACAAGCGGATCCTCATAGCCACAGAAAGCCAGGCAGCCCTTAAGGCCCGAAGAAGCCCACGGGTAAATTCCAGGCTGGTAAGTGGATGCCGAGACGAGACGAGGGCCCTGGCTGGGTGGAACGAGGGGGGGGGGGTTCAAAAGCAATGAAGAAGTTGACAGTCTCGCGAAGAGAGGGTCAGCAGAAACATTTATGGGACCAGAACCGGTTCTGGACGTGACAAAGAGCACTGCCGGGGAGCCATTAAGTCCTGGGTCAGAAACGAACACAAGGTGTCCTGGGCAGATTGTCCAGGGCTTAGACATGGGAAGTCAGTAATTGGGGAACCCAGTTTAAAGAGAGCTGTGGAGCTGCTAAATCTTAGCAGAGGACAGATCAGAAACATAACAGGACTCTTGACGGGACACATGACCGTCAAGAAACACCTGCATAAAATGGGGTGATTCGAGGGGGACCTGGCATGCAGACTCTGCGGCGAAGGGGAGGAATCAGACCAGCACATCTTGTGCGAGTGTAAAGCTCTGGACCGCCAAATACAACTGATCTACAGTCAGCCTAGAACGGAGACAGTGCAATATAAAACTTCACCCTACCAATCGCTGTGGAGACTAGTTCAAGGCACAGTGATTTTGGAATGGGTGGAGTAGAAAAAACAAATGGCATGCGCAATAAGCCAAAGGCTGCGGTGCTATCGGCAAAGACGCGGACGAGCCCTGAGGAGGAAAAAATCACAGCTTTGAAATATTTGGTTGTCATGGCAAAAACCCGAATCATAATCTGTGTTTGGTCGTCTGAAGCAATAATTAACTAACCTTCCGTTGAATATTTAATCGAGCTTTGTGAAGCTGGGCAACATACTTGGGAAAATGGAAAAATTAGACCAAGAAGAAGACTTCTAAAAAACCTGGCACAAGTGATGAAGTGTGGAAGTTACAATGATATGAAGAGGGCTATTGGAAACAAAGAACCACGGTTGCGACGTCAGGGCGAGATCGACTTTAGATTGTGATGTGTAGAAACTTTGTGTAAAAATATGTTCCGAATTCCAACCGTTGAATATTTAATCGAGCTTTGTGAAGCTGGGCAACATACTTGGGAAAATGGGAAAAATAGACCAGGAAGAAGACTTCTGAAAAACCTGGCACAAGTGATGAAGTGTGGAAGTTACAATGACATGAAGAGGGCTACTGGATACAAAGAACCACGATTGCGACGTCAGGGCGAGATCGCCTTTAGATTGTGATGTGTAGAAACTTTGTGTGAAAATATGTTCCGAGTTCCAACTGTTGAATATTTAATCGAGCTTTGTGAAGCTGGGCAACATAATTGGGAAAATGGGAAAATAGACCAGGAAGAAGACTTCTGAAAAACCTGGCACAAGTAATGAAGTGTGGAAGTTACAATTATATGAAGAGGGCTACTGGATACAAAGAACCACGGTTGCGACGTCAGGGCGAGATCGCCTTTAGATTGTGATGTGTAGAAACTTTGTGTAAAAATATGTTCCGAATTCCAACCGTTGAATATTTAATCGAGCTTTGTGAAGCTGGGCAACATAATTGGGAAAATGGGAAAATAGACCAGGAAGAAGACTTCTGAAAAACCTGGCACAAGTGATGAAGTGTGGAAGTTACAATGACATGAAGAGGGCTACTGGATACAAAGAACCACGGTTGCGACGTCAGGGCGAGATCGCCTTTAGATTGTGATGTGTAGAAACTTTGTGTAAAAATATGTTCCGAGTTCCAACTGTTGAATATTTAATCGAGCTTTGTGAAGCTGGGCAACATAATTGGGAAAATGGGAAAATAGACCAGGAAGAAGACTTCTGAAAAACCTGGCACAAGTGATGAAGTGTGGAAGTTACAATGATATGAAGAGGGCTATTGGATACAAAGAACCACGGTTGCGACGTCAGGGCGAGATCGCCTTTAGATTGTGATGTGTAGAAACTTTGTGTAAAAATATTGTTACAAAGCACGTCAATAGACGTAGGTGCGGTGTTGCCACATATCCAGAATTTCCCCCAACATCTGGGAATTTTTGCACAATCTGGCAACACCGCCTCCCCACCCCCTGGGGGTGCCTGGGGTGACCCCCCTCAGGCGAAGTCTCAACCCTCTAGGACCAAAAATAACGAAGTTACCAACTTGTACCCCGTCGGAACGGATAACTGAGGTCTGCACATTCCGAACACCCTGTATATACACCCTGTATACGCAGAGAACCCTTACACCCTGTATACGCAGAGAGATCTTATAGTTCGAGAAACACCTCTTGTGTAACATAGGAGTGGTGACCACATTTGGATCATCCTGTATACACATCCCCCTGTATACACACGGGACCGATCTGTATTCACAGAACCTTCTAGTAAAAGAAGGTCCTGGAAGGTTCTGGAATGGAACGCTCTAGAAAGGAGGGGAAGGTACGGCGAGTATATAAAAGCGAAAGCAAGCCAGCCCGAGTTAGTTCAGTTCAGTAAGAGAATGTGGTAGTGACTTGAAGAAGCAGTGTAAAGTGTTAAGAGGGTAGTGACTGTAGTACCAGATTAGTGACTTTTGTTGAGAGTAGTAATTGTAAGGCCAGTAAATGAAGTGTTTTGTGAGAGAGACATTCTAGAAATATTATTGTACCCATATTTAGAGTGTAAATAAAGTTGTTTTGTTAAAATTTAAAGTCTCACATCCAGAACCCGGAGAAAACGTAACAATTTGGTGTCAGAAGTGTGGGATAAGTGAGTGAAGAAGTGGACAACTAAGCTAGCTGTAAATGGTAAACACTAGATCGACTGACTACGACAAGATGGCTGAAATCAAAGAGTTGATGGACTTACTGAAAAAGCAACGCGAAGAAGACGAACAACGACGACAAGAAGAAGAAAGAAGACGGCGCGAAGAAGAGGAACGACGGCGGCAAGAAGATAAAGAAGACCTCAAGAGGCAACGCGAAGAAGACGAACGACGGCGGCAAGAAGATAAAGAAGACCTCAAGAGGCAACGCGAAGAAGACGAACAACGGCGACAAGAAGATGAAAGAAGACGGCGCGAAGAAGACGAGAGAAGACGACAAGAGGAGGAACAGAGGCGTCTTGAAGATAAAGAAGAACTCAAGAAGCAACGCGAAGAAGACAAAGAAGACCTCCGAAGTATGTTCCACAATATGAGAGTTGATGTAAAAGAAGAAATTGAACAGATCAACGAACAAATAGAAAATGTGGACAAGAAAGTAGAACATGTGGACAATAAAATAGAAAGTGTGGACAAGAAAGTAGAAAATGTGAACAGTAAAGTAGAAAATGTAACAGAAAATGTAAAGGATTGGAACAAACGATGGGAAGAAGTTGAAGGGTTGAAAGAACAAATGAAGATGATCATGAAAGGCACAGAAATCACACATAGAGAACTGACAGAGCAAGTGATGGGCCAGACTGACAGAACTCAACCAAGAGGAGTTACTGGAATGTCCCCAGTTCAAAATCGGCCGGAAGAAGATATGCCAATCGTGCAGCAGCCTCATGGAACCTTGAAGCCGCCGACTTTTGACGGAGAAACATCGTGGCCCATGTACAGGAGGCAGTTTGAGGCGGCAGCTCTCAGCAATGGGTGGAGCGAACAACAGGCAGCAACTGCTCTAATTCTCTCGCTTCGAGGTAAAGCCCTAGAAATCCTCCAGAACATCCCGGAGTCGAAACAGCAAAACTACTTAACAGTGATACAGGCCCTAGATTTGAGATATGGTAACAAGTACATGAGCCAGGTCTACCAGACACAACTAAAGTCAAGGGTCCAGAAGCCAAATGAGACGCTGCAAGAATTTAGTGCCGAAGTGGAGAAACTTGTGCGACTGGCATATCCCCAAGCCCCAGAAGAATTTGTCAACCAGATAACCGTCCAGACCTTCATCGATGGGGTACTTGATAATGAAATGCAACAAGCTTTAAGGCTCGGAAGGTTGAAAACACTTACGGACTGTGTAATTTATGGCTTGGAATTTGAAGCAGCGAAGAATGCATCTCAACCTCGACGCAACAGGCTGCGCGAGGTGAAGGAGATAGAGGACTTTGCAGACACGACAGCGGAACTAAGGCAAGAAATGAAAATGATAAAAGAAGCCATAAGCAAGCTCACTGCACCGGTTGGGGCACGTAGGATGAAAGCAGATTGGTCAGACATAGAATGCTACAAGTGTGGTAGGAAAGGGCACATAAGTAGGCAGTGCTCACAAACCCAACAGGTGGCTCGCAGAAGACAAGAATACACCAACAGGGAGCGCCATCAGGGAAAACGACTTGACGCCAGTGTAGGTGGGCGACACGTGGCATGCGAGACCCAGGGCCCCAAAGTCAGGGTCTCCACTATCAGACGCTACCGCGAGAGCCTCGTTATACCTGGTAGCATAGACGGGAGACAATGTAGTTTCACCATCGATACTGGCGCCACTAGATCCGTTGTACGCCCAGACATGTTGCCAAACAAGTCGGCACTCACTACCAACAAACAGCCTGTGTTGCAGACGGCAAAAGGGGATAGAATACTCGTGCATGGAGAGGCCACTGTTTACATTAGGTTGGGCAGTACTGAGCTACAGGTAAGGGCTGTCGTCGCAGAAATCGTCGACGAATTTATTCTGGGCCTGGATTTAATGGAAGATTTCGATGTCCTATCAGTAGACTTCCAGAATAAGATCTTGAAAATCGGTAACGAAGAGTTGTATTTATCTCCAACAGCAGGCGAAGCTAATCCCAGGGTGAGGCTTATTGTCGACGAGGATACACGGATTCCTGGTAACAGTGAGAAGATTGTCAGAGCCAGACTAGAGAAGAAACTTGATGGTATGTCTGCTCTCATAGCGGAGCCCCTAAAAGATAGACATGATGGTGCCCTCGTCGCACGATGCTTAGTAGACCCGAAGAGGACAATACCCATAAGAGTGGCTAACGTGCAAACTAACAGGGTCACATTGAAGAAAGGTGAGGTTATCGCCACTTGCGAGCCCATTGACCGAGTGACGTTGTCAAGAAAGGTTACACCCACGGCATTAGACAGAAGACTGCCAGTAGAAATGGTAGAGCGGTTCAAGAATTCTTGGGGCCAATTGAACGACATGGAGATGGAAATGGCCCTGAAGTTCGTATTGGAGGAGGCCGATATTTTCGCTCAAGATAAAATCACAGGTCGTACGAGTCTAGTGCAACACAGAATTAATACTGGCGACGCAAGACCAATTAGACAGCCGCCGAGAAGACTGCCTTTTGCCAAGCAATCAGGAATCAAGGCGATGGTTAACGAAATGCTGGAAGATGGTGTGATTGAGGAGTCTAATAGTCCTTGGTCGTCCCCAGTAGTTTTGGTCACCAAGAAAGACGGCACTATGAGATTTTGCGTGGACTATAGGAAGCTGAATGATGTCACCAAGAAAGACAGTTATCCCCTGCCCCGGATCGACGACACTTTGAACACTTTGGCCGGATCAAATTGGTTCTCTACATTAGACCTGAAAAGTGGCTACTGGCAAGTAGAACTCCATAAAGACGATAAGGAGAAGACTGCTTTTTCAACCGGGAATGGGTTGTACCAATTCAAGGTCATGCCATTCGGCTTATGTAATGCTCCTGCCACCTTCGAGCGACTAATGGAGTTAGTGCTGAGAGGACTTACATGGGAAACATGCCTGGTGTATCTCGACGATGTCATGGTGATTGGAAGGACTTTCGATGAACACCTGTCGAATCTGAAGCAGGTTTTCTCCAGGCTGAGAGGTGCCAATCTGCAACTCAATCCCAAGAAATGCGTCCTCTTCCAGAAGAAAGTGAGTTTCCTCGGACATGTCGTTTCTGAGAAAGGGATAGAAACTGATCCAGAGAAAATAAAGGCAGTAAGAGACTGGCCTGTGCCGAAGAACAAACATGAGGTCAGAAGTTTTCTGGGACTTTGCAGCTACTACCGACGCTTTGTGAAGTACTTCAGCAGCATTGCGAAACCTCTGCATAGCCTGACTGAAAATAAGGTTGAGTTCATCTGGTCACCAGATTGCCAAGAGTCTTTTAGAGAACTCAAACATCGTCTTCTCACTGCTCCTATACTGGCTTATCCTCGGGACGAAGGACTGTTCATACTGGACACCGATGCTTCCCAGTATGGCATTGGGGCAGTACTCTCACAGCTCCAAGCCGGAGAAGAAGTTGTGATAGGCTACTTCAGCAAAACGTTCGGAAAAGCAGAAAGAAATTACTGTGTAACCCGGAAAGAACTGCTGGCAGTTGTAAGATCCATCGAACATTTCCACAGCTTCCTGTACGGAAGAACGTTCCGCGTGAGGTCAGATCACTCTGCTCTGCAATGGCTTCTGAACTTTAGAAATCCCGAAGGACAGATAGCACGATGGATAGAGAAACTGCAGAGCTACGACTTCCGGATTGAACATCGAAGAGGAAGAAGTCACGCCAATGCAGACAGCCTGTCAAGAAGACCATGTTCAGTGCATGAATGTAAATTTTGCGAGCGACAAGAGAACAAAGAGATCGACAAAGTAACTCATCAGATCAAACAACTGGTGGCAGGACAGGAGAATAACACCGATCTAGACGTAAATCTTGAATACATCAGAGACGCACAGAAGACAGATCCAGACTTGAAAAATATTAGAGAATGGCTACAAAAGGGGAAAAGACCTGAGTGGCACGATGTGTCCCGGTTTGGGGCGGAGGTTAAAGGCTACTGGCTACAATGGGACTCATTGTGTCTAAAGAATGACATGATCACTCGAAAATGGGAAACTGCCGATGGTAGAGACTGTATATACCAGACCGTTGTGCCAAGTGAGTGCATAAGCAGTGTTCTTCAAGAGTTACACAATAGTAGAAGTGGAGGCCACTTTGGGGTCAACAGGACTCTTGCCAGAGTGAGAGACCGCTTCTATTGGATAAACTGCCGAAGAAGCGTGGAAGAATGGTGCAAAAGGTGTGACCAATGTGCTTCAAAGAAAGGACCAAAGACCCGATCCAGAGGAAAAATGATGCAGTACATCTCAGGTACACCGTGGGAGAGAGTTGCCGTAGACATCGCAGGACCTTTTCCCATCACAGAGACTGGGAACAGATACATAATGGTGGCGATGGACTACTTCTCGAAATGGCCTGAAGTTGCGCCGATCCCCAACCAAGAGGCAACGACCGTAGCAGAAGCCCTGATGAAAAATGTCATATCACGGCATGGCGTACCCTTGGAGATTCACACCGACCAGGGCCGGAATTTCGAATCAGAGGTCTGGAAGAGCCTAATGGACTTGCTAGGCATAAAGAAAACGAGAACAACGCCACTCCACCCTCAATCAGACGGCATGGTAGAACGGCATAACAGGACCATCAATCAGTATCTTGCTATGTTTGTTGACGAGAATCAGAGAACCTGGGACAAGCTGATACCTCTGTTCCTCCTAGCTTACAGAAGCTCTCAGCATGAATCTACCGGCTACACTCCATCGATGATGTTGACCGGCAGAGAGATGCGGCTACCAATCGACATGACGAGACCACCACCGAACGAGGACATAGCGGACTTGGCTACGTTACCTGAGTATGTCGCCGACCTAGAAGGAAAACTGCGCACTATACACAGATGTGTCAGAGACAGGCTCCTCTTAAGCAGTGACCGGATGAAGATGCGCTTGGATCGCAGAGCAACACCCCATACATTCAAGGAAGGTGATGCAGTGTGGCTGTACCAACCAACAAGGAGAAAGGGCCTCAGTCCCAAACTTCAGAAACCATGGGAAGGGCCATACTTGGTGACTAAGAAAATTAACGACCTAGTCTACAGAATCCAGCTGTCTCCAAGAACTAAACCCAAAGTTGTTCACATAGAGAGGTTGAGTCCCTATCGGGGCAACGAACCCCCAAGTTGGCGGCCGGTAAATACTGTTCGGGACGAACAGTCTTAAGGAGGGGGGCAGTGTTACAAAGCACGTCAATAGACGTAGGTGCGGTGTTGCCACATATCCAGAATTTCCCCCAACATCTGGGAATTTTTGCACAATCTGGCAACACCGCCTCCCCACCCCCTGGGGGTGCCTGGGGTGACCCCCCTCAGGCGAAGTCTCAACCCTCTAGGACCAAAAATAACGAAGTTACCAACTTGTACCCCGTCGGAACGGATAACTGAGGTCTGCACATTCCGAACACCCTGTATATACACCCTGTATACGCAGAGAACCCTTACACCCTGTATACGCAGAGAGATCTTATAGTTCGAGAAACACCTCTTGTGTAACATAGGAGTGGTGACCACATTTGGATCATCCTGTATACACATCCCCCTGTATACACACGGGACCGATCTGTATTCACAGAACCTTCTAGTAAAAGAAGGTCCTGGAAGGTTCTGGAATGGAACGCTCTAGAAAGGAGGGGAAGGTACGGCGAGTATATAAAAGCGAAAGCAAGCCAGCCCGAGTTAGTTCAGTTCAGTAAGAGAATGTGGTAGTGACTTGAAGAAGCAGTGTAAAGTGTTAAGAGGGTAGTGACTGTAGTACCAGATTAGTGACTTTTGTTGAGAGTAGTAATTGTAAGGCCAGTAAATGAAGTGTTTTGTGAGAGAGACATTCTAGAAATATTATTGTACCCATATTTAGAGTGTAAATAAAGTTGTTTTGTTAAAATTTAAAGTCTCACTTATCCAGAACCCGGAGAAAACGTAACAATATGTTCCGAATTCCAACCGTTGAATATTTAATCTAGCTTTGTGAAGCTGGGCAACATCCTTGGGAAATTGGGAAAAGTAGACCAGGAAGAAGACTTCTGAAAAACCTGGCACAAGTGATGAAGTGTGGAAGTTACGATTATATGAAGAGGGCTACTGGATACAAAGAACCACGGTTGCGACGTCAGGGTGAGATCGCCTTTAAATTGTGATGTGTAGAAACTTTGTGCAAAAATATGTTCCGAATTCCAACCGCAGGAATATGCTTTTCAAGAAAGTTTATATTTTCCTGATAATTTACATTTATTTACATTTTTAGAAAATTCGAAATGGTGCAATGAACTATTGGTCATTTTTTATTTTAGGAATTCCTATATACCGGATGAGTAAAAAGAATAAAAACTGAAACTGAGCCCGGGTCCTGGTTCACGCTTATTTGAGGAATTTGTTTCTAACTTCAAAAGTCGGGATCTCTCCATCAGTGGCATTTTTTTAAATTTATTAAAAAGATTATGTTGCCATAGCAACGAAGTTGTTTACGCCAGAAAAAACTTAATAACGCCAGTTGGTAGCAAAAACATGTCGAAAAACTTTTGTTAGAATTTTTTTTTTGAATAACGAGAATCTTAGGACATAAATATGTGCCTTTTTATACGTTTCACTAACCCTGTATATTAGTGAATTTTTATTTTAAAAAAATTCACTAATAGAGAGGTATCGATGGTGAGACTTTGCAAAAAATTTTTCAAATGAGCGCGAACCCTAGAACCCATATCCGGGGTCAGATCCATTTTCATATGTTTATGTATATATATATATATATATATATATATATATATATATATATATATATATATATATATATATATATATATATATATATATATATTATATATTATATATTATATATTGAGTTCCATCCAAATCCGTTAATTATTATTTTTTATATTTATATATATACAGAGTGTGTGTATCCATCCGGTAACTCAAAAAATAGTTAACGGATTTGGATGGAACTCGGCAAGTGCCTTTCTTTTATTAATGGCTTGGACCAGTTCGTTATACAGGAAAATAGGGCAAGGTTTTCCGTGAAAATTTGGAGTTTTCTTTCGAAAGAAATGTTTTTCTCCCAAAATTACAAAGTTATTTTAATGAAATTTGGTGGATATGTTGCCCTGTAAAAGACCTTACTGCGTACCAAAACTAAACTTTCTAAGTTTGTAGAAAATTGTGTTATTCACATTTGAAGCATTTAATGAAAATTGACTACCATAACGTACTTGCTGCGTCCCGAACTTTTTTTACTATAGTAGAGGCGTAAGATGTATACAGTTTTCTCTCATTTATCTTTTTAAACCAGGACCTAATTCGTTTTATCCCGATCATTTCGTATACAGTCAAATAAAAAACTACAAGTATCTTATAAACGTAGGTATAAGAACATTATCCCTATAGATGGAGTTCGAAGTGATTTAAAAAGGGTATCGTTAAACACGTCCTTTTTTAATGGAAGAAAATCTCATCAAATCCGAAGCCATCTCCAGAGAATTCGCCGTGAAGGCGAAAATAAAGTTTGAGTCTGATTTGCTCTTAGCTATATCCCTTCGCTTCATTTAATTTATCTTTAATATTTCTCTTTTTTTCTGGCGCTAATAAAAGTCTGTGTTCCGCGAATGGTTTTAAATTTTAGATTTAAGTGGAAAAACAATTAACTTGCCGTTAATTTGAAACGTAAATCTTGACAGGGGAAATTTATTAATTTTCATTAAAGAAATGTGATAAAAGTCAGGGCTTATCCATTATTGCTAATTTTCATATTTTAATATCTGATCTTAGTAACCCATCCCACATTAATTTCGCTTTTTCCCCTTTTTTTTTGTTAGTCAATTCTCTTTATTAAAAACTCTGGGCGCAGCAAGTACGTTATGGAAGTGAATTTTCATAAACATGTTTTTAATTACAAATATATCGCTCTAATGTGAGCAGGAATTAATTTGGTTACCGGTATATCCTATATAGTAGGAACAATGTACCATATTTTATCAAAATAATTATTTGAAAATGTACAAAAATTTTCCGAAAATAAACTTTAAATGTTTCTGAGAAAACTGGTCTCCTAGCCAATGAACCTTAGGTTAATAGCAAATTGAGTTATTAAAACTTGAAACATTTAATGAAAATTCGCAACCAAAACGCCCTTGCTGCGTTCATACAAAAATTTTTCGGAAATAAAATTAAATGTTGGTTTCCAAACCAACAAAACTTACGTTAATAGCAAATTGAGTTATTGAAATTTGAAGGATTTCATGAAAATTTGCTACCAAAACGCACTTACTGCGTCCAAATTTTTTCTTACAAACATGCATCATATTTCGATAAAAAATCCTAAAACTCAGTAACGAATTTGTTATACGAAAATTAGCTAAAAATTATAGACCGTTAAACCATAAACTTACACTAAACCTACAGCGAAAGCATCAACTTAACTAAACCGACAGCCAAAGCATCAGATAAAGGGTGTATTTGAAATAGATTTTCTGTAAATAGTTTAGTAAAATAAAGGGCAATGACGGTTGCATCTGAAACTTGAGGATTCGCAGAATACTCTTCTTGCATCATTTTCTTTTCACAATCCGTATTTATTTCACGTTCTTTGCCTAAACATTGCCAATTTTGACGTTTTAAATTGCAAGTTTGACATTTCAAATTGCAAGTTTGACGTTTTAAATTGCGAGTTTGACGTTTTGAGGAAAACTCCAAAATTTGTTGCCTTAGGTGTCCTTAAACTTAGAGACCTAAATTTTGGTACATGGTTCACACTTTGTAATATAAATACGCGTACCAAATTTGGTTGTCCTCAATTTGTTATTTCCGGAAATATGATTTTTTTTAGAAAGAAAACAAAAATGTTTCCGGGAAAACCTGGTCCGATTTTCCTGGCTATCGAACTTGTCCAAGCCACTTGCAAAAGGAAGGTACTTACCAAATTTGATCAAGATCGGTCTATTATTTTTTGATTTATCGGTACGATATATATATATATATATATATATATATATATATATATATATATATATATATATATATATATATATATCCATTAGTAAATTTTTTAAAGAAAATTCACTAAAAAGGAAAATTTTAATCACCAACGACTTATGGGCCACCTGTAATTGTAGAAATATTTTTTTAAGATGTAGCTCAAGACACCCTATAATTAGTGTAAACAATTTTTTGCATATCATGCATAATGACGGATATATTGAGCTTTAAAGATTTTTTACGAAAATTCGACAAAAATGATATACCATTAACCGATAAACTCTATAGTCAACACTACTGCCAAAACATCAGAGAAAGGCTCTATTTGAAATGAATTTTCTGGGAATATTTTAGTAAAATGAAGGACAATGACGATTGAAACTAAGACTTCAGGCTTTGTTAAAGATTATTCTTGAAACGTTTTCCTTCCATAGCCATATTAGTTTCAGGTTCATTGCCTAAATATTACCAATTTTGACGTTTAAACCACGACTTTTGACGTTTTGAGGAAAACCCAAATTTATTTTTCTTTAAATGCCTGTAACTTTTTTGTCCTTAAACCTACAGAGGTAGATTTTGGTAGGTAACTTACCTATAATGATATAAATCCGCGTACCCAATTTAGTCGTCCCTACTTTCTTAATTCCGGAGATATAAATTGTTTTCGAAAGAAAACACAAAATTTTCCGGAAAAACTTCGGCGGATTTTCCTGGCTAACGAACTTATCCAAGCCACTTGCGAAAGGAAGGTACTCATCAAGTTTTATCAAAATGGGTCCATTATTTTTTTTAGTTATAGGTGTGATATATATATATATATATATATATATATATATATATATATATATATATATATATATATATATATATATATATATATATATATATACACACATATATATATATATATATATATATATATATATATATATATATATATATATATATATATATATATATATATATATACATATAAAGTCTGAAACCGACCTCGGATTTGGGTTCCAGGAGTCCTAAATAGCTCTCATTTGAAGAAATTTTTTCAAAATTCAAAAGTCGGGATCTCCTCATTAGTGAATTTTTTTAAAGAAAATTCACAAAAAAGTGCGTTATAATAGTGAATTTTCATAAGAATTGTACACTCTTGGTACGGCATATTGCTAAAATTAATACTTTAAATTTAACCAGATCTTGAAGATCGGTTTTAGGGAACCTAATATGCGCTTTTTAAAGAATTCTTTCGAAAGTGTTAGCGCCGATATCTCTCTATGATAATAAGAACTATTTAAAAATTGTATTTCACTCCTTTTGAGAAAAAAACTTCAAATGCCCAAAACATAATTTTTTATGAAGCTAGAAAATTAAAGTTTCGTATATCTAGGTGGTGTGAGAGGTAAAGGTAAGATGCTTACTGGCAATTAGGCCATTGCTGACCCTTTTTGCTCATCTAAACTAACCTACCCTCCACCTTAAGATCGATCTAAACGACATCAGTGATTTGAAAAATCATCCGCTGCCGGTGAGTCTCGAACCGTCGTCCGAATTGGAAAATCTGAATCGACTTTCCCACACGGCCACGGAGGCTTCGTTATGTCGACGATATTTTTGCTGTGTTTGACACAAATATATGTAAGGTTGAAGAATTTACTGAAAAACTAAATAATCAATTTGATTCAATAAAATTTACCCACGAAATAGAAATCAACAATAAACTTTCGTTTCTAGATGTACTAGTTATTAAAAATAGTGACTCGCTTGAATTCAATATCTACAGGAAGGAAACGGCCACTATTAGTTATATTCCTAACGACTCACATCATACGTTTGCACAAAAATGGCTAGTTTAAATTTCCTAGTAAACAGATTGATAAAATTTCCGTTAAGTAAAAATAGATTTAATACAGAATTAAAGTACATAAAAACGTGGCGAGATGTAACCGTTATTTGGATGGTTTAGTAGACAAATTGGTTAACAAACACAGAACAAAGAAAATAATATCTGAATGTACGACATTTAAGGAAGATAAAATAGAGAAAAAAATTGTGTGTCTACCTTATGAACCACGAATCACAAAGGGTTTGGAAAGTATTTTTAAGAAAGCCGATTTACATTTGACTTTTTCGACGAAAAGTAATTTAAAAAATTTGTTGGGTAATACGAAAGACAAAGACAAAGTCACTGAAATGTCCGGTATTTATGAGACAAGTTGCAAAGATTGCAATCTTAAATACGTGGGTCAAACCAGGAGAAACATAGACACCAGAGTTCGTGAACATCTCGTACATTTACGATATGGTACGGTGGACAAATCGTGTGTGGCACAACATATATGGGACAATAATCACCACATTGACAAAGAACATTTGAAACTTGTCAAAAATGTTAGACATCAAACTATGCTTGAATCCGTAGTGAGTATTTATATATCAAGGACGATTTAGAACAAAACTTCATTGAGTCGTGCGGCACCTTTAATTTCAAGTCCATTATTTTCACTTTACATTTGACCACTTAAACACTCCTAGTTTGTCTGGCAGAATAATAAATTATGTCAATAACTCGGCCGGTCTATACATATACTAATCTCTATGTTTTGTCTGGACTTAAAGACCCCCTTTCGTTTTGTTTGTATCTAAGAAGTCAATATAAATACTTGTTTTTACGTAGAATAAAAATCAATATAAATATTGTTTTTATGTAGAATTTTAGTTCAATTATTTATCCTTTGTTAAAGTTAACATTTTGAGCCAAACACTCGGTTTGTTTTTTATAAAAAAAGACGAGAGGATGTTATGACGTCTGTTTCGCCAGATGTTGCTTGTCGGCTTGCTCCAATATTTGCATAGTAAATTTCTAGATCAAGAGGAACGTGCAGCTTTCCTAAATAACTCGGTACCTTTCTTTTTAAGCCCATTATCTTTACATTAGATAAAACCTCATAAATTTGTCAACCAGAAGATTAAAGCAGGTCTTCGACCTCGTAGGATCACTACACAATAGAAAAACGATGGGTCGTCGACGACAATTTTACATCGGACTAGTTCGTTTACCTAGACGCGATATAAATACACTGTAGCTTTTGAGTTTAATTTTATATTTTTTCTTCCTCTGAAGACGTTGACATGGTCAACGAAACGATCGTAAGGTATCTGAAATATGTGTTGTGGTGATTTGGGTTCTCCAACTGTACTTATTAGTGCTCATCACAGGTTCCAGTTTTCACAAAGTTCTACAAATCGGTTTATACTATCAGATTCAAATCACCCAACAGGTGACGAAAACTGAGATGATTGTAAATTATATTACTATAATATGATAATAAATATGTAATCTAAATGATAAATAAATCCACTTACTAACACACTGAATACACTTAGAAGTAGGCCTATAACAAGGTACTGTTAAGCCGGAAGCATATTTGCAACAAAACACATCTCCTCAGATACATTATGCGCCATTAAACTTGCTTACAAACTTCAATTTTTTTTATTATTTTTTGGATACGGGAGGGAGAGATGCATCATGCAGACCTCATTCACGACACCGTAGTGCCGTGGGATATTAAGGTACTGTGAGACTCGTACTCTTAGTACATCTACTCACTAAAACTCCCTCCTTAGGAGTACCGGACCTTAGTCCATATCTCCGTCGGATAGAATACACACAATGACTTTTTGGGTATGAATGTTTCCATTCTGTTTTTGCCGCGGGGGCGTTAGCGGTTAAGTATAAGCTTTGGACGCTTATGCTTATGTGGAAGTTGCTCATCGTAGTCGGTGGCACTACGGAGAAGAGTATTTGGGTGAGAAGCGGCTTTTGCGAACTGAGTTGTGGATAGTTGAGTTATGAACTCAAGTATCAAAGGCATTTCCAGATCAGAGTGAATCTGACTGTTTCGGACAAACCATGGCGCTCCGGTAACCATTATCAGAATTTTGTTCTGGATGATTTTAAGGGTATTGATGTGTGTTGCGGCCGCGGTGGCCCGTGCAGGCGATGCATATGTCAAGGTTGGCCGGATGATGACTATGTACATGAGCAACTTGTTGTTCATGGATAGTTTGGAATTTCTATTTAGAAGTGGGAACAGCTTCGAGATGAACATCGAGGCTTTTTTTGGGCGTGATCGACATGGGGGCGCCATGTTAAGTGTTTGTCGAGGAAAACCCCGAGGTATTTGGCGGAATTATGTCAGGGAATTAGACGGTTGTCTAATGATACGTGTTCGTGAGGTGTGTGTCTCCTCTTGGAAAATAGGACAGCTGAACATTTATCGGGGTTTATGACTAGAAGAGATTTCCTATACCATGCTTGCAGCTCGACTACGGCGGACTGAAGTCGTTCGGTTACTATCCTCGGCTGAGAAGAGCTGCTGAGGTTGGTAGTGTCGTCTGCGTACAGTGCGTATGTCACATTTAGGGGGGTTGTCGGAATGTCTGCGACAAATATATTGTACAGCAGAGTAGAGATAGCAGAACCCTGCGGGAGACCAGCCGTGGCTGGGTACGTTCTAGATCTGGCTCCCAAATGTTTGACCTGGTACTTCCTCGGTTGTAGGTATGACCTGATTGGTAGAATCAGAGGGAGAGGATAGTTAAATGATAGAAGTTTGTTTAGGAGGCCCGCATGCCAAACCCTATTGAAGGCTTGAGCAATGTCAAGAAATATTGCACCAGTTGACTTGTTCTTATTAAATCCTTCGGTGATGTTTTCCACCACGCGAAGGACTTGGTCTGTGGTGGAGTGCTGGTGTCTGAAACCGAATTGCTCATCCGGGAGGATATGATTTTCTGAGGTGAATGAAGCTAGCCTTTTCTGAATCAGTTTTTCGGCGATTTTGCCGATGACTGGTAGTAGGCTAATGGGCCTATAGTTCTGAGGAAACAACGGATCTTTTCTGGGTTTCGGGATGTTGATAATGTCGGCAAGTTTCCACATGGAAGGAAAATGTTGAAATCGCAGCATGGCATTGATAATCGTAACTAGGAATACCACGGCTTTGCGGGGGAGGTTTTTCAGGGCTACGTTGGAGATTCCATCGTATCCCGGAGCTTTCCTATTTTTTAATGATTTGATTATTTGGGAAACTTCTTCGAAAGTTGTTGGCTCGATGGTTGCATCTGGGGTGGCGCGAAGCGCACTCCTGACGTAGCGGTGCGTTCTTGCTACATGCGACAGATCAACGTTGTTATAATTCGGGCTCCAGATGATCTGCGAATGCAGTAGCTTTCTGTGCATCCGTGTATACGACACCGTTACGGCCGTGAAGTGGGGATATCGGAAGTTTTTGGGAGCAAAGGGCTTTAGCCATTTGCCAGATGGAATTGTCTTGGGTAGACAAGGTTTGCAGGCGCTCCTCACAACGATTGTTGCGGAGTTCTTGTAGGGCGGATCGTACTTGTTTGATGAGTCTGTTTGCGTTTCGTTTGTCGGTGGGGTTTCCGGTGCGTTGAGCTAGTCTACGCACGCGGTTTTTTTCGAGTATCATTTCTGTGCTACTGGACTGAAATGGTGGACAAACTTCAATATCATCGTTTTTGTTTTAAAGTTATTTCCCTGGTTCCGTACTTTATCCCAATCATGTATTGATATTTGAAAGCCGTAAGAGTCGTTTTTAACACTTTTTAAGCCGATTAATTTTTTAAACAGTTAATCTTAATAGCAGCTTACAATACTCTTAATTATGGTACTTACACAGCTGTGATTGCTCCTACTCTAATACGAAGTTCTTACCTAAAACAAAAAGTATACATTAATATAAATTCTATTTTGTTTTGTAATTAGCATATCTTAATATTATTAAACTGAGATATTGTGCTATAAATATAACAGTGATTTTATTGTGTGTGTATGAGAAAGAGAGAGGGTTGGCTGGGAAACAGGTCATTTAACCCCCAAAAAAAGCATACATATATGCATACACATAAACTTACTATATGTTAAATAGTTTCACCTCATTCTTGAACACTGATGTTCACCTGTTACAAAATTCGACCAGAACGTTGAAGATGTCAAGTTTTTCAAAACTTAATAAATATGAAATATTGGTTGGAAAGCAGGCGTTTCAGAAGATTTATACAAAGGGTTTTTACTGCAGGTGGGTAAGTTTTACAACCAAAGAAAATCTGATTAAGATCTGCAGTAGCCAAATCCAGCACAAGCTTTTGAAAAAATTTCTTCGGATGAGCGTGAATTTGGGTCCCTAGAACCGAAAACCAAGTCCGTTAAAATTTTATCAAAATAACTGCAAGTACCAAGTTTTCCGCTACTTAAAACGAAATTGGCCATAAAAATAAATGTGAATGAAGTGCAACACAGGCATTTTACTGTCGCTTAATGTTCACGAAAGTTGTAAAGTAGGATGCCACATAGTTTTAAATATAAATAGATATATATATATATATATATATATATATATATATATATATATATATATATATATATATATATATATATATATATATATATATATATATAAAGGGTTTTTACTGCAGGTGGGTAAGTTTTACAACCAAAGAAAATCTGATTCAGATCTGCAGTGGACAAATCAGCACATGCACATTTTGAGGACTGTATGATTCCCATAAATGGCTGGGAATTTTTCTAGGGCCCGTTTTGAGCCCAATAACTGTTGACACAAATTTGTTGGGACGCTAAAGAAGAATATATATGAGACTTTATTAAATAATGTAGGCTGCAAGAGAAAATATGGGTTTCTTATGTTTTTAGCGAATTTTCATTAAGAAAGAGGAGAAGGAAAAACATGTGCCGGCAAGGAATTCCACAACTTGGAAGTTGTTCTATGTCTGGTGACATGTACAGTAATAAGGTGCGTTCGCTCTGTTCCTCCGGTAGAACTGTTGGGGGCAGCAGGTGAAGGAACTATGGAAGAAAGCTCCTCTGAGCAGTGCCTGTGCAGATATCTATAAAAGAGAGAGAGAGGTCACCAACGGCACGTCGGTGGGCAAGGCATGGCAGCCTTTGGGTGAGGGTAGGTCACCGATGAGACGTATAGCTCTCTTCTGAATGGAGTCCAGGATAGCGAGTATAGAACCGGCAGCAGCACCCCAGATGTAGGAGCAGTATTCGAGGTTTGGTCTTATTTGTGAAGTATATAAGGTATAGAGATTAGCTGGTGAAAAGTATTTGCGAGCCCGGAAGAGGAAACCTAATTTCTTAGCAGCCGCTTCTGCAATTGATGTGACATGTTGGTGCCAATTGAGATTTCGATCCACAGAAATGCCAACAAGTGAAAAGGACTCATTACCTTGAATAACTTGGTTGTTCATTATGATGGGTCTAGGGCTGGTGTATCTTTTATGAGATAGAAAGCAAGACTGAGATTTGGTGGGGTTGAATTGTAAATTGAATTTAAAAGAGATTGATAGGAGCTCTGGGTGAAATACATACATAGTAAAGAAACCAATTCTGGTTACTACTGATGACCAGAGAAACGCACAAAAACAAAACCTTTTTGTGGATATCAAAATCTATTGCATACTACAGACAACGATTAAGTTTTTTTGGTGCAAACAGTTAAAGAAATGCCAGAACAATTACTCTGAAAATTCTTTATATTTTCCTCTTAAAACGTCAATGTCGCGATTTGAAACGTCAAAATTAGCAACTTTTAGGGTAGATCAAAAGATACTATTGACAAAATCGGGCATTTATCAAATATCTTGTAATAATTGCGAGAAAATCTATATTGGGCAAACGCGGAGATCAATAACAGTAACATTCAAAGAGCACATAGCTCATTTCAGAATCAATAGAGAAGGAAAATCCAGCGTTGCCCAACATAGGATTGACTCTGGGCATAAGGTAGGCGATAGTTATCTTAAGTTATTAAAAGTAACCACGGATTATCGCAGGTTATATGCTATGGAAAGTTTAGAGATCCGCAAAGTGAATCCACAAAATTTGAAAAATTCACACAGCGGTCGGTCAATTCAGCACTTTTTGAAATAGCAGGTAATAATCCATGGTTGCTTTCAACATCGACACATGCGTATCCACTGACACAACAATAGTCCTTGAATTACGTCAACCGATACTGAGGCATCCGATATTACATCATCCGGTATTTCATCAACAGGTATTTCATCATCCGATATTGCATGATGCGGTATGCAATACCGGTATTCCATCATCATCTGGTATTACATCATCGTTATTACATCATTTTAGTACATAGTTTAGGTATATAAGTAAGATAATTTTGCCCATAGTTATTTTAACGACAGCTACTGATGAAGGCAACTTTGATGTCGAAATGCGTATGTAGAGCATAACTCTATTGATATTTTTGTGGCTTTTGGGGTGATTCTGCTTTTTGTTTCACCCCGTATAAAGTTATGTGATGGAAACGTATTTCAAAGAGCTTTTTATTTTATAAACTAAAGCTCAGTCGGTTTCAACAAGATGAATATTGCAGTGACTGTTTTCCATGCACTACAAACACATAATGAAACTTGGAAAATGCATATATGAAAGACTTAAGCAATAGAGGAACATTTGGAGTGCAGAGGACTCAGAAACTTGTAAAAACTGAAAAGTCGACTGCAAAATCAATTTCTCTCAATGGTTATCTGTCGTCTTGAAACTATTCTGATTTATAAGTTTCAAGCAATTCGGGCACAACTTTTACTATGCCTGATGGTCTTCGCAACTACAATGAATGTAACGTCAAGGATTTACGACCGATTCACTCATATAAAAATTTCTCATATTTATGAAGAGATCAAGACATATGCGCCACTCGAGAATCGAAGTCATAAAAAGGATGAACACAAGTATTTTCATTTACATAAGGGCCTTCTTATCGATTTCACATATTTAGCGGTCCTGATCAAAACTGGCTAGCATATGAGTGAACTCTAACTCCGACGGCTATATAAAATATTTTATCTCGCTTGGATATAAATAATGAACAGCGTCGTTCACCCTGGAAAGATTTGAGAATATTTTAAAGGCAATATTTTATTTTGGAGGTTTAAGTGCATGTAGAGTGAAATACCAGTCGACAATTTATTGTTCACCTCTAATATAAGATGGATATTAAATAAAACTGGAGGTACAAAAAATATGACTATTTAGCCCAACATGCCGTATACAAATGTTGCTTGCCTAAGAGGTGTTCAAGCTGTAATTTTATTTTGAAATTTCTTAACGATTTTGAAAGTTTTCGTATCGATTTCTTACGTAAAATAATAAACTCCTTAATAATTTCCGAGCTTTCGTAATAATTTATTCCATTATCAAGGATATAACGGGAGTTTAACTTGAACTAATTATTAAATAACAAACATGACAAAAAACCTTTCTGAAAATTTGACTTCAATCATTTTTTTCGTTCCCGTTTTCACTTGTTTTAATATCAACATTTTCTCTTCAATCGTAGGGCGTTTTCTTTTAATACCGGACGCGGACATTGTGTAAACAATACTCTATTCTATTCACCTGACTCAAACGCGCGGCGATTGAAAACCGATCGGAATAAGACGCAAGTTTCAAGATTTAAACAGAAAAACAAAATGCCACACAAATTTACATTTATAACGAACTAACGAACGTTGTTTTCAAGTCGTAATAGGATCTCTATCATGGTCTGAGTGGAAGAACCCATAAATATTGTCTCTTGTGTTGTGTACAGTAAAATTTATTACCCATTAGTATCATGTATCAATCAAGAAACATGTGCATCTAGTCCTAGTGTGTCTGAATGGTCATCTTTTTATATAGAGAGGCAACGAAATTCACAGAAAGACGAAACCCTCTTGTTTACGTTCGCACATCTGTGTATCACAATAAAAATGTAAACGGATATATATAGTGGGGTCCGGGTTTTACGAGTAACATATTTAACGAGCAAATTTTGGTGATTTGAATGGACTGGTGTAAGAGACGATGCTAAAATGTTTCTGATTTAACGAGACCGCTTTTCAGCAGATTTTGGTTTTAGCGAGGTAATTATTGCGCTCACCCGTATATATATATATATATATATATATATATATATATATATATATATATATATATATATATATATATATATATATATATGTATGTATGTATCACACCGCTAAATCAAAAAAATTATTTTTTTCCAAAATATCTCCAAAATAAAAAATGGTATGGTAACCAAATTTTTTACGTAGGTTTTAATAAAAAAATGTTTGGTGCCAGATCATTTCTATTAAAATTTACTACCATAACGCACCTGCTGCTTCCAGATTTTTTAAAGAAAGCAGGCATCAAATTTGATTACCAGTATAACGTATGTAGTAGAAACGATGTACTATATTTCATCAATTTAACTTTATGGCTTGAAGAAGTATAAGAATTTTCAGAAAATTAAAATGTCCCCGACAAAACTGGTCCGATTTTCCTTGCCAACGAACCTCTTTAAGCTATTTACCCACCCGTCAAGATATAATTATTCACAAAAACCTTTTTTTTTTTGGCGTAACTTCTAAAAATTAATCTGCATGAAAATTTTCAATTTGTGTCACAAAAAACCGACATAATATTTTTTTTAAATAACTTATTAAAACATATATTCTTAATTACTAAAATTTCACACAAATCTTACAAAAATGATTTCTGCGGAAACAAAAGAATTACTGCGAAACCTGATTTTCTAACTTTTTACCGAAATTGGAACCAGTGGTAGGATAAAATAATCCAAGAGGGAAATACTCACATTCTCATATTACAAGCTGTCAAAAAAAAAGAACATTACTTACTTAAGTCTTTTGCTGTAAAGTTTCATTTGGCATTTGTGAAAACAATTTATCAACTATTTTTAGGCATTCATAAAATTCGGGACGCAGCAAGGGCGTTATAGTAGGGAATTTTCATAAGAATTGTACACTATTATTATACGGCAGATTAGTAAAGTTCATACTTTAAACTTACACAGACCTCGAACATCGATTTTAGAGATCCTAGTATGCGCAGATTTGAAAAATTATTTTAAAAGTGTTACCATCGATCTCTCTATTATCACAAGAATCTTGTGTTCTAACTCCTTTCGAGAAAAATGCCCAAATCTCAATTTTCTATGAAGCTAACGAATTAAACTTTGCTTTATCTGTAGATAGTGTAAGTATCTTTAAAAGAAACTTGCCTTACAAATTCCATTTAAGTTATACAAAAGACTTCCAGAAGCAAACTTAATTCATATTTAGAAAAGTAATGTATCTGCCAAACTTTTTTTTATTTTTTTTATTTCAACAACACACCACGAGGGCTTACAGCCTAAATACTATCGTACCGTGGGTGTCGACAAGGAGGAAAAAGGCAACTTGTTAATTCTGGACTTGAAGATTGGAGGTTCGGGGGAGAAGGAAAAACAAAATTATAAACGTAGCAGTTATTTTTCCTTATTAATCGCCTGAATCATTTTGTTATAGTCAACCTAATAAAACCGGTTTTTTAATATCAATAATAACAAAATGTCTGCTGAAAATTATAATTTCAGACGCAAAGGTGACAAAGTTATTCAGGCGTTTTAAACCAAAATGAGATCTTGTTCAAAACCTATGAAATCTCTGCACTATTATTTCTCAGTGTCAAAATAGAAATAAAAAAACGAATCTGAAGAATAAAGAGCAAATTCTTGACGGCTTGTGACAGGATGAAATTTTCGGGACGCAGCAAGTGCGTTATGGTAGCGAATTTTCATTAAATGCTTCAAATTTGTATAACTCAATATTCCGAGAATAAACCAAGAAAGTTGAGTTTTGGTGGAGTAAGGTATTGGCGAGGGCAACATATCAATCAAATTTCACCAAAATAACTTGGTTATTTTTTTGAGACACAATTTTTTTTTCCGGCAAAAACTGGTCCGATAGGGCTGGCTAACGAAATCATCCAAGCTATTAATGAAATAAAGATTCTTGCCGCGTTTAATCAAAATCGGTTAATAACTTTTTGAGTTATCGTGTGGATAGATATACATACATACATACACACACACACACACACACACATATATATATATATATATATATATATATATATATATATATATATATATATATATATATATATATATATATATATTAAATGTTGTCTAGCTAGAACTTTCCCTCGTTAGGAAAATTAACAGTAATAATTATTTCTAGGATTGATTTGTTATTCAAAAAGCTATATGGTAAAATCGGCAGCTAGAGTTTAAGCCTGATTTTAAGTTGTGATCCAAACAATAGCTCAATAAAAACCTTATAAATTGAATACAACTTTTACAATTATAACATTTTTTGTTAATTTAGTCCAGGGAGATTTATCTATAGATTTCGCATTCTGAAATGACCGACGACGCGAATCGTTGTCACGTGTACAAAAATTAAATTGCAATTGGTTTGTTGTGTTATTTTCATTAGTATAGCAAAATGGCGCGGTTTATGTAGCGTCATATGTCATATCAATTTATTTTTATTTTAAGTTAATGAGAGCATAGGTTGTTTTACGATTAATAATTTTAGCTTATATGAAAAGCTTGTTAATTAAAACATTGCCGAAAACAAAACATTTGTTTGATCATATCAGTTGTCCAAGAACCTAACCGATAAAATAAGTTATGTTAAATTCTTTCACACAGGAACAGTACGTGTGCAATCAAGACTGTTAAAAATTGTGTAAGTATTGCAATATTTGAAAATAATTTAATAAATATTAGTTATTTAAAATCGAAACTTGAAAATTAATAATGAATATATAAACCTTTGATAAATAGTTATCTCGAGCGAACGGTTATGCTACGTTGGAAAAACATTATCGTGCCATCACCGAAGTTAAACAACCTCAGGCATGGTCAGTGCCCGGATAGGTGTTGCGTTTTTTTAGGTTTTGACATTTCTGGTTTGTTATTATTAGTGAATTTTTATGGAAAAAAAAGTAAGCGATTTTTATTTTAAAAAATTCGCTAATAGAGAGGTATCGATATGTATATGTATATATATATATATATATATATATATATATATATATATATATATATATATATATATATATATATATATATATATATATATATATATATATATATATATATATATATATATATGTATATATATATATATATATATATATATATATATATATATATATATATATATAAACATTTTAACGGACCTTTGTTTTGGGTTCTAGTGACTCAAATTCACTCATCTGAAGAATTTTTTTCAAAAGCTGTTTATCGTGACCTCTCTAATAACGAATTTTTATTAATGAAAATTCGCTTAAAATGTAACCAGAAAAATAAAAAAAAATAGTAAACGCGTAATTCTCTACCTTTTCACTGAATAATCGGTTACTATAATTGAATAAAAAACGGAAAAACAATTCAAAACTGATCCGTATATGGTGTGGGATTAAAAATTTCCAAAAAATATTTCCAAAACTAGAATCTGTCTCTATAGGAATTGTTATACAAAACTAGAAGCAGAAGGCATGCCCTTCGCTTCTGATACGTAGAAAAAATTAGTTAATGAGGAGACCGCGACTTTTGTATTCAAAAAAGATTTCTTCAACTGAGCGCAAACTAGGCACCCTAGAATCCATATCCGGGTTTAGTTTCAGTTTTTATCTATTTACATATATACAGAGTAGCGCATTTCCTCGGTAAAGCTCAATATAATTGCTATTATACAAGACAGGAGAAAAAATTGTATACCTTAATCATAGGGTGTCTTGTGCTGCATCTTATGAAATTATTTTGAGAATCACCCATAAGTCGTTAGTGATACCTTACATTTTTTTAACATGCCTTATAATATAAAATTTTTTCATTTGTAATCGAAATATGATGCGTGTTTGTAAGAAAAAAATTGAGACGCAGTACCTAAGTACGTTTTGGTAGCGAATTTTCATTAAATACTTCAAATTTTAATAACTTAATTTGCTATTAACCTAAGGTTCGTTGGCTAGGAAACCAGTTTTCTCAAAAAGATTTTAAATTTATTTTCGTAAAATTTTTGTACATTGTCAAGCAATAAGTTATTTTGGTAAAATAGGGTACATTGTTTCTAGTATGTAGGTTATGTTGATAGTAAAGGATTTCCACGCCCGATGAGGTACCACCCCATGCACCAAGGGGCCGGTGAAGTCCCAACGGATGTTTCCGGTTCTGGTGTATGAGTCGGTTTCCTTTATAAGCAAAAATGATGATGGCTCCTCCTTGTGCAAAACATTCCGGATGTAAAATACCCCTCCATTCGGATCTCCGGGAGAGGGGTGTACAGTGGCGCCAACAACAAAATTCAACATATCCTTCTCGAATATATGTGGCCTAAATTCTAACCTGAAGTCCGTCCATCATTTCCTCCGGGCTAATAGGCCCCAACTCCTCTTCCTCACTGAAACCCAAATCAGTGCTAAAACAGACACTAATCACCTTAATTTCCCGGGGTATGAGCTCCTTACTTCTTAGCTACTTAGCTACTTCCGTAGCAATCTACCCTGCACCAGACTCCCCAATTTAGAACCTGGAAGAAAAGACATACTATAGATAAAACTCTCTCTCAGAGCTGCAACTAAATTCATCTGTTGCATTTTCCGGTCACCTTCTGACAACAACTTTGTCCAGCTCTTTGACTACCTTTCTGAAAAAACCGACCATCTGATTTCTGAATATCCCTCCTCCGAGGTCACTATTCTTGTTGACTTCAACGTCCATAATAAGGAATGACTAGGATCTTCAAAAACCGATCCACAAGGGAGAGCCGCGAACGCCTTTGCAGTCAGCAACTCTTTAGCCAATATGGTTCAGCAACCTACTTACTTTCCTCGCATCCCAACACACAGCTCAAATCGCTTAAATCTCCTTCTTACTACAAATCCTAAATGCTATAAAATATCAGTCACCGCCCCCCTCGGTCGCCAAGACTTGAAAAGGTCAAAGCTCACAAAACACGTCTACACAATCCCAGTCCAGAAAACCGTCAAGCATCTAACGACGCAAGAAACCGCTATGTCCGCATTCTTTCTGAGGCAAAAAACTCGTTTAATACCCACATCAAAAACAAAGTCCTCTTAAGCTCCAAGGGCAGCAAACCCTTCTGGAGTCTTGCTAAATCTATTGGTAATAATTTCTGCAAGAGCACGTTCATACCTCTTGTCTCAGGGGATGAAATTGTTTCTACCGCCCTGGGCAAGGGTGAACTTTTTGCCTCCTTGTTCGCCGGCAATTCTACCCTCAACCCACCTCCAAATGTTCAACCACCAACAGTCCCCAATGTCGCGCATAAAATGACGGATTACATTTTCAAAACTAAAAAGGTACTAAAGATGCTCTCTTCTCATAACAGCAGGAAAGTCTATGGCTTTGACGAGATCCCAGCAATTGTTCTCAAAAAATGCACACCAGAACTTGCTCCTGTCCTGACTCGTCTGTTTCAGGCATCTTATAATAGAGGCATATTCCCTAGCAACTGGAAAACTGCTCGAGTACAACCCGTCCCCAAGAAAGGGTCCAAAGCGCTTCCTAGCAACTACAGGCCTATTTCTCTCCTTTCAGTCATCTCTAAAGTGATGGAAAAGTATATAAATACCGAATTACTAAAATATCTTGAAAAACACAGTCTAATCCACGACAGGCAGTATGGATTCCGTCAGCGCAGATCAACTGCCGACCCATTCTTGGAACAAGTCTATGGAACTACACGGTGAATCCAAGATTATCGCTCTAGACATATCCAAAGCATTCGACCAGTTCTGGCACGCAGCGCTGCTTGATAAACTTCCGGCCTATGGCCTACCACCAAAACTCTGTACCTGGACATCAAATTTCCTCGCCAACCGGAGCATTTCTGTTGTCATGGATAGCCATTCCTCTAAACTGTATCCAATTAATGCAGGAGTTCCTCAAGGTTCAGCTTTAGCCCCTGCTTTGTTTCTTCTCCACATCAATGACCTCCGCTCTAGCACATCCAACCCAGTTCACAGTTACGCGGACGACAGCACCCTCCACTCAAATATACAATATTATAAGCTCTTTGGCCCAACTAGATGAGGATCGCAGACACATAGAGGGTTCTGTCTCCGTGGATCTCCAAAAATACTAGACTGGGAAAGTAGAAATCTTGTACAATTCAACCCCAGCAAATCTCAGTTTTGCTTTCTTTCTCATAAAAGATACACCAGCCCTAAAACCATCACAATGAACAACCAAGTTATTCTCACTTGTTGGCATTTCTGTGGATCGAAATCTCAATTGGCACAAACATGTCACATCAATTGCAGAAGCGGCTGCTAATCTCTATACCTTATATACTTCACAAATAAGGCCAAACCTCGAATACTGCCCCCACATCTGGGGTGCTGCTGCCGCTTCTACACTCGCTATCCTGGACTCCATTCAGAAGAGAGCTATACGCCTTATCGGTGACCTTACCCTCACCCAAAGGCTGCCATATCTTGCCCACCGACGTGCCGTTGGTGACCTCTCTTTCTCTTTTATAGATATCTGCACGGGCAGTGCTCAGAGGAGCTTTCTTCCATAGTTCCTCCACCTGCTGCCCCCAACAGATCTACCAGGGGAATAGAGCGAATGCACCCTTTTACTGTCCAGGTCACCAGACATAGAACATCTTGTTATGCCGGCTCTTTTGTCCCGAGGACTTCCAAGTTGTGGAATTCCTTGCCGGCGCATATTTTTCCTTCTCCTCCGAACCTCTTAATCTTCAAGTCCAGAATTAACAAGTTGCCTCTTTCCTCCTTGTCGACACCCACGATACGATAGTATTTAGGCTGTAAGCCCTCGTGGTGTGTTGTTAAAATAAAAAATAAAAATACCAGTAACCAAATTGATGCCTTCCTCCATTAAAGTGACATATTTGCTTTTAAACACATTTTTATGAAAATTCACTTCTATAACGCATTTGCTGCGTACAGACATTTTCTTATTATTCGTTTTATTTTGTGCGCTGGATGATGTTCTGCCCTGAAGGATAAGGGGGTCCCAGATCTTGGAGATGTGCCATATCTCAGTATGTCACGCCATGGGCAAGGACAATATAAAGGGAGCCAAGTATAAATGTTGTCTGCATCTTGCAGGCCCAGCATGACCGGTCAGGATCTGCAAGCTGGAACGATGTTGATTTGTTATTATTATTATTATTATTATTATTATTATTATTATTATTATTATTATTATTATTATTATTATTATTATTATTATTATTATTATTATTATTATTATTATTATTATTATTATTATTATTATTATTATTATTATTATTATTATTATTATTATTATTATTATTATTATTATTATTATTATTATTATTATTATTATTATTATTATTATTATTATTATTATTATTATTATTATTATTATTATTATTATCATTAAAATAAAAAAATATTATAAATTTATTAGACTGTTTGTTGATGGACACTTCGCCTGTTTGAAAATATTCGAATAGCGTTAATTGATTGGCAGTCTTAATACTACAACTGGAGCTTCAGAATGACGAATTCGTCAAAACACGTGGTATCACTTTAGCCGTGAATTATTGACGCCCTGAGTAGACGTGAGAAACAAGGTCTGTGCAAAGACAGGCTTCAGGACTGCCGGAGTAACTCGGATCGTAACCCTCTTCAAAATAAGCCAAAGGGCTGAAATTTCCCAGAGATAGACAGCGAGCAGCGCGCATCCAAAACATTACAACATTGCTTGTTCATGATTTATGTGTTTCATATTAGTACAAGCTTCCATGTTAATGACGAATTATGCTGAAATGTTGTTTACACTCGACTTGGCGCTCGGAAAATCACCAAATAAATTGTGAAAGCTTACACATGTAGTTAGCTAATTGATGGAAACATTGCGCTGCTTTTCATTCATAAAGAGAATATGTGTCCCATTTGCCTAATTCATTATAAATTTAAAAAGTCTGGACGCAGTAAGTTCGTTATGGCAGCGAATTTTCATAAAAAGATAATACTGCGTATTAGAAGCCAACCGGTTTTTGAATTTTTAGCGAATTTTCCGTAAACCGAAAATTCACTAATGAGGAAATCTGTATATATATATATATATATATATATATATATATATATATATATATATATATATATATATATATATATATATATATAAATATATAGGGTGGCGCATTGCAAACGAAACAGACCGATTTGCGTCCAGAAATTTTTTGTTTAAGAAACAATGAAACACGTCAATCTTAAGATTGAGGGAGACATGTTTTGACATAAAACTCAACTTTGTCACTTCAACCCCTTAAGGGTGGTGATAACAACCCCTATATTTTAAATAGGAAACATGGGTCGAGTGTTACATCATTTGAAAGCACTTTCTTTTCTGAATTCAGCACACTAATTTTTTTGGAAGTTTTATCAACCAGTTTAAAAATTATTCACAGTTGAAGATGTAAAAACGCATTTCACTCATTCCGATAAGAAATGTGCTGATAGTCAATGTTTTGTTGGTTTGTAAACAAAAAATTGACTATCAGATCATTTCTTATCGGAATGAGAGAAATGCGGTTTATTATTTCAGGTTATCGGTCGGTTTGATACTTAATAGTACTACCGAAAATGAATTTCACAATGGTGTATTCTGTAGAAGAAAGAGTTGAAATAATTACTCTTTTTTTAAAAACGATGATTGTGCCAACCGTTCCGCAAATTTGTTTAATGAACGACATCCGAACAGACATGTTAACAGAAAATACATTTTGGAGTTAGTTGCAAAGTTTCGACAAAGTGGTTCAGTAGCCAACAAAAAACGGGATCCTGAACGTGAATTTCCGGTTAGAAATGAGACTACTGAGATTGAAGTTTTACGACAAATTGCTGCAGACCCAAGAGCAGCACGAGAAAATTGGCCACTGTTTCAAACATCAAAAGAAGAACTCTTCAGCGAACATTGAAGCATCATAAATTTCACCCGTATAAAATTCATCTTGTACAACAACTGAATGAAGATGATTTTGATCGGCGGCAGGAGTTTTGTGAAGTTAGGACTGCAAGAATAGCTGATAACAGCAACTTTCTGTTCAATATCTGTTTTTCAGACGAGTGTACGTTTTTATTAAACTCTACAGTCAATCGTCATAATTGTCGTTATTGGGCAGATAATAATCCAATAAATTTTCACGAAGTCCACACTCAAACTCCACAGAAATTGAATGTCTGGACTGGCATTTTTGGAGACCGTTTAATCGGACCAATTTTTCTTGATGGCAATTTGGCAATTTGGCGAAACATATTTTGAGTTACTAGAAGATATCGTTTACCCTCTACTAATTGACATTGTTGAAAATGATGATCGCTATCAAGAAAATCAATTAGTGTTTCAACAAGATGGAGCTCCTTCGCATTTTTCACAACGTGTTAGGGAGTTTTTGAACAGAGAGTTTCCAGGACAATGGATTGGGCGTAGAGATGCTAATAAGTGGCCCCCTAGATCACCGGATTTAACTCCTTTAACTTATTTCTATGGGGACAATTTAAAGACTAGAATTTACACAACAGAACCGGAGTCTCTAGAAGAATTACGACGACGCATTGTTAAAGAATGCCGTCTAAAAACTCCACAAATACTCCAGAATGTCAGAGCTCGTTTTGAACAAAATTTGTACTTTTGTATGGAAGCTGGTGGTCAAAAATTTGAACACTTACTTAACTAAATAAACATTTTTGAATGTTTGGTTTTGTTTTTTCGTTTTTTTAATGAAAAATTGACTAATCAGTGCATTTATTATCACAATGAATGAAATACGTTCTTGCAACTCCAACTGAGAATAATTTTTAAACGAGTTGATAAAACTTCCAAAGAAATTTGTGTGCTGAATTCGGTAAAGAAAGAGCTTTCAAATGATGTAACACTCGACCCATGTTCCCTATTTAAAATATAAGGGTTGTTATCACCACCCTTAAGGGGTTGATGTGACAAAGTTGACTTTTATGTCAAAACATGTCCCCCTCAATATTAAAATTGACGTGTTTCAGCGTTTCTTAAAAAAATTCTCTGGATGCAAATCGGTCTGTTTTGTTTACAATGCGCCACCCTATATATATATATATATATATATATATATATATATATATATATATATATATATATATATATATATATATATATATATATATATATATATATATATATATATATATATAGTGTCGATAACTCATAAAATAATGGGACGATTTTGATGAAACTTGATATGTAGCTTGTTTTGCAAGTGGCTTGGATAAGTTCGTTAGCCAGGAAAATCGGACCAGCTTTTCCGGGAAAATGTTGGATTTTCTTATGTTGGATTTTCTTTGCGAAAATTTTTGTATCTCTGAAAATAACAGAGCTATGACAATCAAATTTGGCACATACGTTTCTACTATCAAACTTAAACATGCCGAAATTCAGATCTCTAAGTTGAAAGAAAAAAAAAGATATAGGCATTTTAATAAAAACATTTTGGGTACCACTGGTGTTCAGAGGAGAGCACAAGAACAAAATATTGTGTGTGACTAACAAAACCAATTGAATATTACATACAACCGTTAAGTTTTCTTGACGTAAAAAGTCAACATGCATCAGAAAAATTATTTTGAAAATTTTATCATTTTCTTTTTAAAACGTTAAAGTCGCGATTTGAAATGACAAAATTTACAATTTTCAGACAACGAACTTGAAACAAATACGGATTTTTTTGGTTTTATTAAATTTTACAATCTACTCTACAAGGAGTATTAAGTAAATATGTTACACGTATGTTCTAGTCGGAAAATAAAAATAAACCCAAAAGAACGAAAATAAAAATAAAAGTAATTAAAAATAAGTAAAAAAGATATACATATATAAATAATAAATAATGCAAAGCGTGTGAGGAGAAGCCCACCAGTGTCGACACTCCCTCTCGGACAACACTGAATTGTTAATTTAGTAGGTTCTTCTTAAGCGTCTCTCGTAGAAAGGGTTTTCAGAGAGTTATTCTATGAGGGGATTCTCGTGGCCAGGCAACTTTGCGTGATAATTTTGGGCGTATCTTCGAATTTCTTCATGAACGAAAGGGATTTTGAGATCTTGACGTAAGGTAAGGTTGGAAACGTACCATGGAGCATTTGCTATTGAGCGAAGTATTTTGGATTGCTGTCTTTGTATAATTCGGATATTTGTTGGTTTAGCGCCTCCCCAAAACTGGATTCCGTAGGTTCACATTGTTTTAAAAATGCCTTGTAGATCAATAACTTGTTGCTGATGGTGAGCTTTGATTTTTTTTCTAGGAGCCAGTGCATCTGACGAAACTTAAAATTTGTTTGTGCTTTCTTTGACTGTATATGCCTTTTCCACGTTAAACGTTGATCAAGATATATACCAACATATTTTGCTTTAGTGTTTACAGGTATGTGGTTGTTAAATAGAGTTGCTCTTGGGCAGATCGTATTTTTATTAGTAAATGTTATTTGAAGTGATTTGCTTTCATTTACACTGAAACGCCATTTCTTAAACCATTTACTGATCTCGTCCAAGTGTTGTTGTAAGTTTTGTGCAGCTATCTCAACTTTTCGATGCGCGGATAGCAAAAGTAGCAAGTGTTGTGTTACCTGACTCTGGTATATCTGGTATGCTGATTAAGTATAGTAGTGGTCACAGCACGCTCCCTTGTGGTACGCCAGATTCTATGGGATATAGACTTGATATCGCATCATTGTGTTTCACATCAAAATAACGATCTGACAAGTAGGATTTTAGTAACAAATAGTATGGCTGTGGTAGAAGATTCTTGATCTTGTATAAAAGTCCAGTGTGCCATACTTTATCAAATAGTTGAGAGGAATCTAAAAACACAGCACTACCAAATTCGTTGTTTTCAAGACTGCTTGATATTCTGTTGACTATTCGGTGAATTTGCCAGGGTATGGAGTGATGTTCTCTAAAGCCTAGTTGGTGTCTTGGTATTATATTATGCAGGTTAATATATTTCCTTAACCGCTTCAACAACAGCCTTTCAGCTATTTTGCCTAGTATGGATAGCAAGCTTATAGGTCGATAAGATACAACTTCATGTTCAGGTTTGCCTTGCTTAGCTATCATAATAATCAATATTTCCATAAGGCTGGGAAGTAGGATAGGTTCATCATACGATTGTAGATTGTGGTCAGCAAAGAAATTGCTTTTTCAGGAAGATTTTCAAGAAGTTTTTCTGTGATTAGGTCGCAACCCGGGGTTCTTTGGCCTTCAGTTTCTTGATTTCGGCTTTTATTTCTTTCTTCGTAAATGGCTTAATTGGAAGTGACATTTGACACGGCACGTCTATGAAGGATTCTATTTCTCTGTAACATATTGTTGGATCGTTTTCAGTTGGTTTGAAAACTTCAGTCAGGTGATCTGCGAAAGCGTTCGCTTTATCCTGACTTGAGCACGCCCATTCTCCCTTTGACTTTTTTTATTGGAGACACTCTCACTAGATGCCTTTTGTAGTTCTTTGTAGCTTTCCAGATGGCATGATCATCGCTATTGTTGATATCTTGTGAAGTTTTCGGGCTAATCGGTTGTAATATAATTTATCAGTAGGATGACGTGTCCGTTGCCATCTTCCTCTAGCTTGACGCTTTTCTGAAATCAGTTGTCGCACTTGCAGAGGTATCTGGTTCACTGATAAGTTCTTGTCTGCAACTAACGGGGTGCTTTTCCAGGCAAATGCGGCTTATGTGGAAAATATGTCGTACTAAGTGTATTTTACAAAGCCTTAAGCTTCAGCTTCAACCACCATTGTCTCATTTTACTAAAATATTTTCGGAAAATCCATTTCAAATATACCCTCTTTCTGATGCTTCGGCAATAGTTTCAGCTATGGAGTTTATGGTTTAATAGTCTATATTTTATATAATTCGTTATTGAAAGGACCGCAACTTATCAATTTTAAAAAGATTTCTTCAAATGAGCCTCAACTAGTACCCCTAAAACCCATATACGGGGTCAGTTTCAGTTTTTGTCTGTTTACACATATACAGGGTGACGCATTTTTGCGGTTAAGCTCAATATATCCATTATTATACAAGATATGAGAAAAAAGTATATACGTTAATTATAGGGTATCTCGAGCTGCATCTTATAAACCTATTTTGACAATCACAGGGTGGCCCATAAGTCGTTAGTGATACACACTTCCTTTTGTTAATAGAACACCCCGTTATGTTATTGCATTTTTGTGTTTTCCATCAAATTATAATGCATGTTTGTAAGAAAAAAAATTGATATCGTTTATCTTTTTTGAGTTATTTCAATTGTTTTGCAAGTTTTCACGTTTTTGGCACATATTTCAATCAATATCACATATTTGTATCAACAGATAGCGGAGCCTCATGGAAATTACCCATTCAGAGAGCTTTTTGTCTGTATTACTCAACGAAAAAACGAGGAGCCGTATACAGGCACTCTCAAATAGTGGCTGAATTTTAAAAGTTTTCGCAGAAATGTTTTTAGTATTTCTGTAGAAATTATTTTTGTAAGATTTTTGTGATATGTTGGTAATTAATAATAAATGTTTAGTAAGTTATTGTAAAAAAAAGTTGTCGAATTTTCGTGAAAAATATAATTTAGTGTAACACTACTGAAGGCAATTTCTGTAAAAAAATTGTTATTTTTTTTTAAGGAAATTTTTGCAAATTTTCATTTTTTTTTTCATTTTTGGTCCTAAACCTGTTCTTGAATAATTATATCTTGGGAGGTGTGTAAATACCTTAAAGAGGTTGGCCAAGAAAATCGGACCAGTTTTTCTGGAAATTTTTAAGTTTATTTTCGGAAAATGTTTGTACTTTTTGAAACAACAAAGTTATTTTAATGAAATATGGTACATTGTTAGTACTACATAGGTTATACTGCCAACCGAATGTCCTTCTTTTAAAAATAAGACATATTTGCCATTAAAAACATTTTTACGAAAATTCGCTACCATAACGCACAAGCTGCGTTCGGACTTTTTTTCTGAAACATGCTGAAAACCACTCCAGTATGCATAAGTAAGACGAAAAACGTTGGGGAAACAATTTCCCTAAAAGTTACGGGAGCCAGAGTGAACAGCGGTGCTGAGGCGGGCGGGTCGGAAATAAAGAAGGACCATCGACAAAAACAGCTTAGTTGAACTTATTATAAGCAGCCTTTTTCACATTTTGTATTAACACTGGCTCATAATAATGCTCTATGGCGGCAACGTTGCGGCGGCGAATCCAGCTACGTTCCCATACCGTAGCCTTCAGAATACTGCAGCCACTCAAAAGCCCTGGTTCTCTAAATCCTGTGACAAGGCCAGACTTGAAAAGGTCAAAGCTCACCAAACGCTTCTACACAATCCCAGTCTAGAAAACCGTCAAGCATTTACCGCCACAAGAAACCGCTATGTCCGCATTCTTTTGAAGCAAAAAACTCCTTTAATAACCACATCAAAAACAAAGTCCTCTTAAGCTCCAGCCGCAGCAAACCCTTCTGGACTCTTGCTAAATCTATTAAGAATAATTTCTGCAAGAGCATGTTCCCACATCTTGTCTCAGGGGATGAAATAGTTTCTACCGCCCTGGGCAAGGCTGAACTTTTTGCCTCGTTGTTCGCCGGAAATTCTACTCTCAACCCACCTGCAAATGTTCAATCACGAGTAGTCCCCAATGTCGCGAATAAAATGACTGATATCATTTTCAAAACTAAAAAGGTATAAAGATTCTCTCTTTTCTTAATACTCTGGCCTTGACGATATCCCAGCAATTGTTCTCAAAAAATGCGCACCAGAACTTGCTCCTGTTCTGACTCGTCTGTTTCAGACATCTTGCAATAGAGGCATATTGCCTATTAGCTGGAAAACTGCTCGGGTTCAACCCGTCCCCAAGAAAGGATCCAAAGCGCTTCCTAGCAACTACATGCCTATTTCTCTTATTTCAGTCGTCTCTAAAGTGATGGAAAAGTATATAAACACCGAATTACTACAATTTCTTAAAAAACACAGTCTAATCCACGACAGGCAGTATGGATACCGTCAGCGCAGATCAACTGCCGACCTCCTTTCCTTTGTCACCCATTCTTGGAACAAGTCTATGGAACTACACGGTGAATCCCAGATTGTCGCTCTAGACATATCCAAAGCATTCGACGAGGTCTGGCACGCAGCGCTGCTTAATAAACTTCCGGCCTATGGCCTACCACCAAAACTCTGTATCTAGACAGCAAATTTCCTCTCCAACCGGAGCATTTCTGTTGTCGTGGATGGCCATTTCTCTAAACTGTATCCAATTAATGCAGGAGTTCCTCAAGGTTCAGCTTTAGCCCCTACTTTGTTTCTTCTCCACATCAATCACCTCCTATCTAGCACATCCAACCCAGTTCACAGTTACGCGAACGACAACACGCTCCACTCAAATATACAATATTCTAAGCCTGTCTCTTTAGCCCAATTAGATGAGGATCGCAGATTCATGGAGGGTTCTGTCTCTGTGTATCTCCAAAAAATATTAGACTGGGGAGGTAGAAATCTTGTACAATTCAACCCCACCAAATCACAGTCTTGCTTTCTTTCTCGTAAGAGATACACCAGCCCTAGACCCCATCACAATGAACAACCAAGTTATTCAAAGTAATGAGTCATTTTCACTTGTTGGCATTTCTGTGGATCGAAATCTTAATTGGCACCAACATGTCACATAAATTGCAGAAGCGGTTGCTAAGAAATTAGGTTTCCTCTTCCGGGCTCGCAAATACTTTTCACCAGCTAGTCTCTATACCTACTCAGAGGAGCTTTCTTCCATAGTTCCCCCACCTGCTGCCCCCAACATATCTACCAGGGTAACAGAGCGAATGCACCCTTTTACTGTCCAGGTCACCAGACATAGAACATCTTGTTATGCCCGCTCTTTTGTCCCGAGGACTTCCAAGTAGTGACATTCCTTGCCAGCACATGTTTTTCCTCCTCCCCCGAACCTCCAAACCTTCAAGTCCAGAATTAACAAGTTGCCTCTTTCCTCCTTGTCGACACCCACGGTACGATAGTATTTAGGCTGTAAGCCCTCGTGGTGTGTTGTTGAAAAAATATATACGACGACCTCGCGAAACTACAACATACACTGTCACATGACTTATCGCTACCTATTCGCCTTGAGCTTGCTTTCTTTGTCTTGAAAATTATTTCACCGAATAACATCTTTCTCCAATTCTTATGATCGAAAACCATCTTTGTCTTTTATTCCCATTCTATAGATACCAGCGAGACTACATGCTTTACATTTGGATGTCTTAAGTGTTAAGTCTAAACCAATGTAAGCTTACAAACAAAATATGATGATTTGTGCATCGAAAAACTACGCGCCTTCGAAATTTGGAGTTTCTAATAAAAATTCTATATCACGTAATATCGACGTCCCGCAGTATTATCCTGGAAGTGCTGCAATTTGTATTCTAATTTACTTTTCAATACACGAAACTAATGACTTCATAAAAATTCCTGCGATAACTGCAAAAATAGCAATAAATTAACTAAGTGAAGATTGGAACCTGAGATGAGCACTGAAAAGTACACTTGGAGAATCCAAATCACCACAGCGCATCTTTTTAAAGACCTGACGATCGTTTCACTAACAAAGTTAGCGTCATCGGATGATGAAAAATCTTAGATAAAGAATGACACCGAGAGGGAGACAAATCGCAGGGAAATTTTCTGTGTATTGTATTTTAATTGCCGGACAAGGTTTTTGAACTTCCTTTATCACTTTACCTGACAGGTTTCGGAATGTTTATCTGTATCAAAGACAGAGCGCAAACAGAGGACTACAAACCAGTGGCGGAGTTTTGTTAAAGAAACTTTTGTTTTTATTGCCCTATAAATATAAATACTTTCGCACGCATCTGGCGTGGCTAGCTGTCTCACATTTTAAATAAGTTTCAGATTGTATTTATCAATGTGGTGGTTATTATCCCAAATATGTTGTGCCACGCATGACTCGTCTACACTACCGTATCTCAACTGCGTCAAATGTTAACGAAATGTAGTTTTAACGGTTCTCTTAGTCTGCCCAACTTATTTAGGAGTACAACCTTCACAAACTATATCGTAGATACCCGACATTAGTGGCCTTATCTTTATCTTTCGTTTTACCTTACAAATTTCTGAACGAAACTTGACACACTTGTCAATAATGACATGTAGTTTCAGAAAATGAAATAATATACACGGTGTTCCATTTGCAAAATGAGGGTGCAAGCTGTTTCCAGCTAAACCGGATATCGGCCATTTTGGATTTTGATGTCTTTGAACTGAAGATTTTTCGCAATCTGAATCTCAAATTTCGTCGAAATCGTTCAAAGGGGTACGAAATTATATGGGATCCAAAATCCCTGGTCACCGGATAGATAAACACACAGTCTGAAACTAACCCTGCAGTTGGGTTCCAGGAGGCCTAGCTCCGGCCTATTTAAAGAATTTTTTCTAAAAGTCGCGATCTCTCTTTCTACGAAAATTCTCTATTAGTGGAATTGCAACTTTGCATTTAATTTGCAAAGTAGATAAAAAATAAGGTTTAAAGTTGGCAATCACTTTTAAACAAAATGTATTTTTACAAACATTTATGGAACATTTGCAAATAATCATGTGCTTTGCTGGAATAACTGCGATTGTACAATTATGTGTTACAGGCGCTTGTTCCAACAAATCAGTCATTGTCAAACATTTCATCGATGTCAATTCAAATTAGCTATTGAGTTTTGAATTGTTAATTAACTCTTGGAAATTTAATTCAGGTTCTATTTGCCAATATGTGACATTTCCATTCTGTTACCAGATAATGATCGATGGCATATTCCTGTAAGGTATTTCAGCATGAGTTGGTGTGAAAATATTCTTTATAGGCGACCCACGAGACCACGTTTTTTTTACAGTTTGTTTAACTTAATTAGATTTGCGTTCGTTGACTTGTTTTAATAAATAACTGTAAAATTTGTGTACAAAGAGCTAGGATTGTGGATTTATATCTGATGAGCCTTGACAGTTTCCACGGACACCCAAAACATTGGTGTTACTGCAGCAACGGAAAATTATTTATTAGAAATGTCAGTGTGAAATTTCACATCAAAAAGTCAAAGCATAATTGCGCGATAAAGTCTAAAAAAATATCTTGGCCAAAATAGTAAAATTCAATTTAGCATTATTAGCCATAACCACAATACATTACATTATATACAAACATTACATTATACAGGCTGTCCTACGTAAGGCGTGCATTAGAAGTTTTCGAACTAGTACTGGGATTTGGAATCTGAAAATTTGCAACTGCATGTATCACCATCCGCTCATTATAACTAAAATATTTTGGCGACTGCATCACTTCGGGTTGTACCGGAAGTTGCCAACAACTTTCTTAATTTTAATGGAATACCCTATATATTATTGCACATTCAGAATGAGCATGCAGTTCTGAGGAAAATGATCTGCCACTTGTCCATACTGGCATCAGCCGTTCTCAAGATATTCGATTTTCTATCGTTTTTCCTTCATAAAGTTGCAAATCTTTGAAATGGCAGTTCTCAGACATCAAGTATGTCATAGTTCTGAAACTTGGCACAACTATAGTCCTAGTGGTCAGAATTATTTTGATAGTGAGAAAAATTACAAAAATAATACAGGGTGTTGTTTAATGAAGATCAAATATCGATGATTTCAAACACGAAAAAGTATTTTTTTTAAAGGAAAACCCTGTATATTTTTATCGCATATCCTTTGGAATGATATTCTTCTTCGATATGTATCAGCATTCCCTATACCTATCTTAAATTATTTCTGAGTTATAAGAAGGAATATGAATAAAACAGGAATATACTACAAAATTAGGAATCTACCTAGTCGGAGAGTAGGCTTTGGACATAATATGAAAACTTATGTCAAAGATATGTATTATTAGTCTCGTTAGTTGTCATCGCAATAGAGTGATCTATTTCTTTAAAAGTATTGTGAGCTACACAATGGAAAATATTGTTGAAGAATATTCTGCTGACAACATTCTAAATTTATTTTACATTCACGGAGAATGCAGGAGAATCGTGAGTAAAACGTGCTACTTGTTTAATGAGATATTTCCATATTTGTCACCTATGAATAGAACAAAGTTCTCCAGAATCGAGTCAAATTTTCGGAATAACTGGAATGGTAATTTAAATAGAAATCGCTCCAGTAACATTACGGGCAATTAAAGAAATGAAATCAGTGTTTGGGTTATTTCACGGCCTATCCACATGCTTCCATCAGGCAGGCAGCAGAATATTTAAGACTAACTCGAACATCAATTCAAAGAACTCTTTCTAAGTATGGATGGCATGCATATGCCCAAAGGACAGTGCATGGATTACGGGAGGGGGACCATATTAGAAGGGTTGTATGTTTGTTTTCGCTGTTATTGGAAATGGAAGAGTTTTTTCATATCTACGAGAAAATGTTGACCTAAGAAAGTTATCGTAGAATACTTCGTGAAGTTGTTGCTGGTTGAAATTTTAGTAATTCGGTGTTTATATACTTTTCCATCACTTTAGAGACGACTGAAAGGAGAGAACTAGGCCTGTAGTTGCTAGGAAGCGCTGTGGATCCTTTCTTGGGGACGGGTTGTAGTGGAGCAGTTTTCGAGTTACTAGGGAATATGTCTCTATTGTAAGATTGTCAGGACAGGAGCAAGTTCTGGTGCGCATTGTTTGAGAACAATTGCTGGGTTCTCGTCAATGCCAGAGGCTTTCCTGGTATTAAGAGAAGAGAGACTTGACTTGACTGGTTTGCCTGATGCAGAATTCTGGTACCAGTTAGATGGCGCTCCAGTACATTCTACGCGGCAGCTGTACACCAGGAGTTGACAAGAATGTTTGAGGATCGTTGGATAGGACCCGGCGGTCCATGGCTTTGGCCTGCCGGGTTATAAAACCTGACTCCACCTGACTTTTTCTTATGGGGTCACATTAAAAATTAAGTTTATTCCAGCCAAACAACCTCCCGAGAAGAACTGGAGGCTAAAGTGCCACACGTTTTTAATGATCTGGCTCTAGAAATGATCCGAAGGGCCACTAATTCTGGATTGCAATGAAGATTATTGAAGTGTCTTGAAGTCAATGGTGGTCATATACAGCATATTTTGTATTAAAGCTCATACGCATTTTAAAAACTAATTCTATCACTGTTTCGTTGATTATTTTCTGTATTAAAACTCACTGATATATTTTCGTACTGATAGATGGTTCTATAACTTGTTTTCATTTTGAGTAATTAAGTTTCAGGGCGATTCATAAACATCCCTCACTATGTTGGATTGAGTAGAGGATTTATAATTAATAAAACAGTGCAAGTCGAATCGAAATCTCTTCTTTTTAAAGGATATGAGGTGAAAACGTATTCGAACACCCAGAAATAAAAAAATGGGATGGAAAAAATACTTCTTCAGAGTTATTCAATTAATCTAAAAAGCGACATTAATATAATAAAACCTAATACAGGTTTTCATTCTTCTCGTCCAGAATATGAATGGAATAACTACATGAAAAATTCTGGGTTCTCTTTGCCCTATACCCAAAGCTTACTAGTGGTATCTATTAACATCCCCCGATACCGTTGTATAGTTACAAGTTATTATTATCACTCTTATTATTACTATTGTGATTATAAAAAAATATAATAATAATACTTATTATTATTATTATTATTATTATATTATATTAATATTAATTATTATTATTATTATTATTATTATTATTATTATTATTATTATTATTATTATTATTATTATTATCAATACAAAGAAAAGAAAAGAGTATTATCTCGGATAATACAAAATTCACATATTTCCCATCATAACTCGGGAATCCCCCGAGATAGGTATAGGTCGAAGCAAAATATCATTCCGAATGATATGCGATATATACAGCGTGTTCCATTTGGAAAAAATACTTTTTCGTGTTTGAAATTATCGATATTTGAACTTCGTTAAGCATCTATTTTGTATTTTTTTTTCGCAATGAGAAGAATTCCGACTATTAGTACTATAGTTATGCTACGTTTCAGAATCATGGCTTACTTGATGACTGAAAATTGCCATTTCAAAGATTTACAACTTTATGACGGAAAAACAATAGAAAATCGAATATCTTGAGAACGGCTGACACCAGTATAGGCAAGTGGCAGATCATTTTACTCAGAATTTCATGTTCATTCCGAATAGGCAATAATATATAGGGTGTTATATTAAAATTAAGAATGTTGTTGGCAACTTCCGGTATAACCGGAAGTGATACAGTCACCAATATATTTTAGTTATGATGAGCAGATAGTGAAACATCCACTTGCAAATTTTCAGATTCCAAATCCCAATATTAATTCGAAAACTTCTAATGCACGCCTTACGTGGGACAACCTGTATATAAAGCCTCTTACCTGCTTAGTAAATCGTTCATTTGAGTCGGGTATCTTGCCTAGTGATCTAAAGGTTGGTAAGGGCTTTCCTTTAATAAAAAAGAATGATCCAACTATTTTGAACAACTATCGGCTGATTACATTATCTATGACTTTTTCAAAAGTATTTGAATATAGCTATCTAAATCGCTTGGTCGTGTAGTATATTGTCTGCCTGTCACCACGGCTTTAGAGAGGGCCACTCCACTACAACGGCCCTCATTGACTTCTATCAAAACTTAGTCACTTGTTTGGAGGCTGGCCAGTGCCCTGTTGGGATTTTTTGTGATCTCAGCAGGGCCTTCGATTATGTTGACCACAGGCTGCTGTGTGACAGACTTTATTATTAGGGTTTAAGAGGTAGTGCGTTTGGCTGGATTGACTCTTACCTGACAAACAGAGAACAGCATACTGAGATACAATTCAAGAAATCAGAACGAATAAGTAAGGTATGTTTTGAGCGTGTTGTTCCTACTAGTGTGTCTCAAGGCTCAATACTGGGCCCTATTCTTTTTACCCTTTACGTCAATGAGCTTGATAAAATATCTTCTGATGCACATTTTACTCTATATGCGGATGATACGTCTCTAATAATTTGTAAAAAGACAGATGATGCTTTGAGTAATAAGTGTCATAATGTTTTTAATAACTTAAAGAGTTGGTTCTCTCGGTGTCTGATATATTTTAATTCGTCGAAGACAGAGATGGTGAGATTTCATCTGCGTCAGAGGGAAGTTGATATACTTAGTGTGGATGTTGACAATACTTATCTAACGTGTGTCAATAACTACAACTTCCTTGGAGTACACGTTGATGAGCATCTCAACTGAAAGTTGCACTGTACGACGTTGGTTTCAAGGCTTGCATCTCTTAATTTTTGATTTATAAATATAAGAAATGTTTTGACTGAGAAGCAATTAATATCTTTATACTACAGTTATATTGATTCTAGACTGAGGTACGGTATATGTCTGTGGGGTAATTCTACCTTGCTGCATGATGTCATTATCGCTCAAAAAAGAATAATACGCTCTATTTTCAACATAGGAAAGATGACGTCAGGCCGGGTCTACTTTACTAGTCATAAAATTTTAACTGTGATATGTTTGTATATTTTAGAGTTGTGTATATATGTTTTTAAAAATTGTGATAAATTTAGATTAAACAGTGATGTTCATACCTTTAGTACCAGACCGGCTTGTAACTTTTATGTTCCCTATGCTAGAACTAAGATGAAAAAAGGCTCTTCAAACTGTATTGGATTAAAAATGTTTCATCATCTTCCTAATAATTTAAAAAATATCCAAAATATTAAGGTGTTTAAAAGTCAAGTTTCTTCTTTTTTATCAGACCAGTGTTTTTATGCGTTAAATAATATTTTAATTTTGTGAAAAATTAATTATTGTGAAAGGCTGACAAATCCAATGTAGCTTGTATTCTGTCAAAATGGATAATAAAGGTATTATTATTGTTACTAAATTGAGGAAAAGTTTTAGTGAATTTGTGAATTTTCTTAAAAAATTCAATCATATATATATATATATATATATATATATATATATATATATATATATATATATATATATATATATATATATATGTTCAATTTATAACATTACATAACACGTATAATATTTTCTCACATAATATCTTTCGAATAAACGGTACATACTAATTAGGTCACGAAGAATATTTTACATTGGAGGATTCATGTGTGTGACAACAACAGTAATAAATAACACTTCATATCGGTCATCTAATAGTTATTAGTAACTAGCTCAGGGGCGGCTCCTCAATAAGTGCGCCCGTGCGCGCGCACTGCCGCCTGCCGTGGAAAAAAATAATATTTTTGCTATGCTATAGTTTAATAAATTTTTATTTGCTTTTTTATCTCCTGCATTCCTGCATTCAACAAACAAATCTACTATATCGAGGATCGCAGAGTCGGCAGCCATTAATACAGCATCAGAATAAGTATAGTGTTAATGGTCCGTTGCAGACGTTATCGTCTCAAATTCCACACTTGCAGTTTATAGTGGAATTTTGGCAGAGCGTTTCTGTGTCTAGCATGTGTTTAGTAATTTTCGTGTAGTGCTGCGCGTCGGATTGATTTTAATTAGATCATTTCGTTGTTGTTTACATGTTCTAACAAGACAATTATTATTATGATGGCTACTAGTTCGGGTTGCTTAATAAGTGGACAAAATAATTGTGATACTGTGATTAATTCAGTGGATATTTTATTAAAAGGTTAACTTTTTAAGGGACTTTTTAACTACTATAACCTATAACTTACTAAAGGAAAACTTGGTAAGTATAGTTAATAATTATTAAGTTTAGTTAGTTTAGTAAGTAGATTTTTTATAATAAATTTTCGGGGAAAAAATAGGCGAGCCCTTCATTTTTAGTGAATTTTTATTTTTAAAAATTCACTAATAGAAGGTACCGATGGAGAGACTTTGCAAAAATGAGCGCGAACTAGGACCCCTAGTACCCATATCCGGGGTCAGTTTCAATTTATATGTATATATATATACATATATATATATATATATATATATATATATATATATATATATATATATATATATATATATATATATATATATATATATATATATATATATATATATATATATATATATATATATATATATATATATATATATATATATCCAACCGATAAGTCAAAAAATAAGCAACTGATTTTGATAAAACTCGGCAAGTGCCTTTCTTTTATTAATGGCTTGGATGAGTTTGTTAGTCAGGAAAATCGGATAAGGTTTTCCAGGAAAATGTTGAGTTTTGTTTCAAAAAAATCTTTTTCTCCGAAAATTACAAAGCTATTTTAATGAAATTTGGTGGATATGTTGCCTTGTAAAAGCCCTTACTACACACTAAAATTGAACTTTCTACATTTTTAGAAAATTGAGTTTAACAAATTTTGAGTTTTCTTTTGAAAAAAAAGTTTTCTCCGAAAATTACAAAGTTATTTTGATGAAATTTGGTGGATGTGTTTCCCTGGTTAAGACCCTACTATACACCAAAATTCAACTTTCTAAGTTCGTAAAAACTTGAGTTTTTAATAAAAATTCACTACCATATTGCGCTTTGTGCATCCAGAACTTTTTTTTTCTTGCGCAGCCCCAATGCATTAAGGCATGAGCCGCTACTGAACTAGCTTAACCACGACAAAACCACTCTATATATGAAACGTATGTCGACAACGAAGTGCGGACACAACTATCGAGCCCACAACTTTCGAAGAAGTTTCCCAAATAATCAAAGCATTAAAAAATAGGAAAGTTCCGGGATACGATGGAATCTCCAACGTAGCCCTGAAAAACCTCCCCCGCAAAGCCGTGGTATTCATAGTTACGATAAGAATGCCATGTTGCGATTTCAACATTTTCCTTCCATGTGGAAACTTGCCGACATTATCAACATCCCGAAACCCAGCAAAGATCCGCTGTTCCCTCAGAACTACAGGCTCATTAGCCTGCTACCAGTCATCGGTAAAATCGCCGAAAAACTGATCCAGAAAAGGCTAGCTTCTTTCACCTCAGAAAATCATATCCTCCCGGATGAGCAATTCGGCTTCAGACACCAGCACTCCACCACTGACCAAGTCCTTCGTGTGGTGGAAAACATCACCAAAGGATTTAACATAAACAAGTCAACTGGTGCAATATTTCTTGACATTGCTCAAGCTTTCGATAGGGTTTGGCATGCGGGCCTCCTAAACAAACTTCTATCATTTAATTATCCTCTCCCTCTGATTCTGCTAATCAGGTCATACCTGCAACAGAGGAAGTACCAGGTCAAAAACCTTGGTGCCAGATCTAGAACGTACCCAGCCACGGCTGGTCTCCCGCAGGGTTCTGCTATCTCCCCTCTGCTGTACAATATATTTGTCGCAGACATTCCGACAGCCCCCCTAAACGTGACATACGCACTGTACGCAGACGACACTACCATCCTCAGCAGCTCCACTCAGCCGAGGATAATAACCGAACGACTTCAGACCGCCGTAGTCGAGCTGCAATCATGGTATAGGAAATCTCTTCTAGCCATAAACCCCGATAAATATTCAGCTGTCCTATTTTCCAAGAGGAGACACACACCTCTCGAACACGTTTCATTAGACAACCGTCTAATCCCCTGGCAAGATTCCGCCAAATACCTCGGGGTTTTCCTCGACAAACACTTAACATGGCGCCCCCATGTCGATCACGCTCGAAAGAAAGCCTCGATGTTCATCTCGAAGCTGTTCCCATTTCTAAATAGAAATTCAAAATTGTCCATGAACAATAAGTTGATCATGTACAAAGTCATTATCCGGCCAGCCTTGACCTATGCATCACCCGCATGGGCCACCGCGGCCGCAACACACATCAAGACCCTTCAAATCATCCAGAACAAAATTCTAAGAATGGTAACCGGAGCGCCATGGTTTGTCCGAAACAGTCAGATTCACTCTGATCTGGAAATGCCTTCGATACTTGAGTTTATAACTCAACTATCCACAACCCAGTTCGCAAAAGCCGCTTCTCACCCAAATGCTCTTCTCCGTAGTGCCACCGACTACGACGAGCAACTTCCACACAAGCATAAGCGTCCAAAGCTTATACTTACCCGCTAAACGCCCCCGCGGCAAAAACAGAATGGAAAAATTCATACCCTAAAATGTCATTGTGTGTAATTCTTTCGGACGGAGGTATGGACTAAGGTCCGGTACTCCCTGGGAGGGGGTTTTAGTGAGTACAGTCTTACAGTACCTCGATATCCCACGGAACCTATGGGGCCGTGAATGGGGTCTGCATGAGCATTTCCCCCTCCTGCATCAAAAAAAACAAAACAAAAACGAATTGCTTTTTATCAGTAACTGTCGCTAAACTAACTGTATGGGCAAAATCATCCTATTTGTATACCTAAATTATACACTAAGAATGATGCAATACCGTATGATGAAATACCGCATGCTGCAACACCGTATGATGAAACATCGGACGCCCCGGTACCGGATAATGCAACACCGGATGATGTAACATCGGGTGTTGCAATTCAAGGACTATTGTTGTGTCAGTAGATACGCCCAACCGGTTTTGTCGTTGTTAAAACTGAAAACTATTTCGTGTTATTTCAAAAAGTGCTGAACTGACTGGAACCATGTCTGAATTTAGCAAATTTTGTGGATTTACTTTGCAGATTTCTAAACTTTACAAAGAATCTAACCTGCGATAATCCGTGATTACTTCCAATAACTTAGAATTACGATCGCCTACCTTATGTCCCTAGTCAATCATATGTTGGGCAACGCTACATTTTTATGCTCTATTGAATCTAAAATGAGCTATGTCCTCTTTGAATCTTATTGTTATTAATCTCCCCGTTTGCACAATACAGATTTTCTCGCAATTATTGCAAGATATTTGATTAATGCCCGATTTTTGTCGGAAGCCAATAGTATCCTTTGGTCTACCCAAAAGGTTCTTCAAATTATCAACTTTCAAGTCATTATCTTTGAAGATTTTCTCTAACCCTTTTGTAAGAAAAGTGTAGAAAGGAAGACTTTTTGGGTGGATCATCGGATTCAGGCTTCCATGTCATAATGTTACTTATTGATATTTTCGACCTATGCTTAGTAACTAATCTACACAATGTCTGGTGAGAAACCGTTACAAATCACTATATATATATATATATATATATATATATATATATATATATATATATATATATATATATATATATATATATAATTTTATTCATCTTTGAATTGTATCGCTTACTGCTCAACGGAAAACTGAGTAACCTCTGAAAAAGAAAGCCCATACTCGGGATTTTGTGACCGAAAAGGTGATTTGAATCTGATGGTATAAAGCGATTTGTAGAAGTCTCCTCCCTCTGACGTCAAATTTTAACATCTATATTTTTAATGACAAGAGTATCAAGGAAGGGTAATTCGTCGTTGTTCTCAATTTCGTAAGTAAATTTGATTGAAGGGAATCTACTGTTCATATTATTAACAAAATTATTGATGTTACCTTTACTAGGGGCGGCTCCTCAATAAGTGCGCCCGTGCGCGCGCACTGCCACCTGCCGTGGAAAAAATAATATTTTTGCTATGACATATTTTAATAAATTTTAATTCACTTTTTTACCTCCTGCATTCAACAAACAAAATTAGTATATCGAGGATCGCAGAGAGTCGGCAGCCATTAATACAGAATACAGAAAGTGTTAGTCGTTGCAGACGTTATATACAACCATATCCATATAAATCATCGGTCAGCGGTGTGTATTTTTCGGCGCTCTCAGGAAATGCGATACTTCAGTGCGAAATGATCGCCGAATCTTGATGATCTTCGTCGAATACGACCGTATAAGCAATCTTTTGTGCGCTATAAAATTACAAACTTCCAGTTTGTAGTGGACTTTTGGCAGAACGTGTGTGTGTACCTACTACCTAGTAATTTTCGTCTTCGCGTCGGTTTGATTTTTAATTAGATAATTTCGTTGTTGTTTACATGTTCTAACAAGACAATTATTATTATTATGATGGTTAATACTTCGCGTTGCTTAATAAGTGGACAAAATAATTGTGATGCTGTGATTAATTCAGTGGATATTTTAAATTTAAAGGTTAACTTTTTAAGGAACCTTTTAACTACTATAACGTATAACTAACTAGAGGAAAACTTAGTAAGTAGTTAATAATTATTAAATTTAGTAAGTAGGTTTCTTTATAATACATTTTCTGGGAAAAAATAGACCGGCCCTTCATTTTTAGTGAATTTTTATTTAAAAAAATTCACTAATAAAGAGGTATCGATGGAGAGACTATATATATATATATATATATATATATATATATATATATATATATATATATATATATATATATATATATATATATCCAACCGATAACTCAAAAAATAAGCAACTGATTTCGATGATTCTCGGCAAGTGCCTTTATTTTATTAATGGCTTGGATGAGTTCGTTAGTCAGGAAAATCGGATAACGTTTTCCGGGAAAATTTTGAGTTTTGCTTCAAAAAAAATCTTTTTCTCCGAAAACTACAAAGGTATTTTAATGAAATTTGGTGGATATGTTGCCTTTTAAACGGCCTTACTACGCACTAAAATTAAACTTTATACATTTTTAGAAAATTGAGTTATTCAAATTTTGAGTTTTCTTTTTTTTTTAATTTTTCTCCGAAAATTATAATTATGTTATTTTGATGAAATTTGGTGGTTATGTTGCACTTGGTAAGACCAAAATTAAACTTTCTAAGTTCGTAGAAACTTGAGTTATTCAAATTTGAAGCATTTAATAAAAATTTACTACCATAACGCACTTGCTGCGTCCAGAACTTTTTTTCTTGCGCACCCCCAATGCATTTAGGCACGAGCCGCTACTGCCTTTACTGAGGTCAAATATGGCAAAAATATGGTCAATATATATATCTCAAGCATACCCTCGAAAAACTCCACCGCCCCGGCAAAGTCACTCTCAAATCGGCTCATGAAGAGTTCGGCAACAGAGGGACAAAATAGGTTTCCCACTGTGGTTCCCTCCGTCTGCCGCTAAAACTTCCCGCCGACTCGAAAGATAATGACTTGAGAGGTGTTCATAAAGTTGGTAATTTGAAGAACCTTTTGGACCAAAGGATACTATTGACTTCCGAGAAAAATCGAGAATATCTAAAGTGGGAAAACCGGGTGATCAATAACAACAAGATTCAAAGAGCACATAGTTCATTTCAGGTTCAGCAGAGCAGAAAATTCTAACATTGCCCAACATATGATGGACTCGGCACGTAATGTAGGCGATAGTAATCTTAAGTTGTTGAAAGTAACCACAGATTATCGCAAGTTGGATGCTTTGGAAAGTTAGAAATCCGAAAAGTGAATCCACAAAATTTGATGAATTCAGAGATGGATTCAGTCAAATCAGCACTTTTTGAAATAGCACGAAAGAGTCCACGGTCGCTTTCAACGACACAACAATAGTCCTTGAATTGCGTCACCTGATGCATACGATATTTCATCATCCGGTATTGCATCATCGGCATTACATCATTCTTTCTATATGGGTTACGTATATAAGTAGGATAATGTCGCCCAGAGCTTGGCGACAGCTACTGATCAAGACCACTTCGTTGTCGAAATACGTATCTAGCGAATAACTCTCTGTTATTATTTTTGTTGTTTCTGGGGCGATTCTGCTTTTTGTTTCAGTTTCCAGTCACAGTGTCCAACCTCAGTGTCTCTTATCACTCTATATATAATAAAAAACTAACGGGACGCAGCAAGTGCGTTATGGTAGTGAATTTTTATTAAATGCTTCAAATTTCAATAACTCAATTTTATATAAACTTAGAAAGTTGACTTTTGGTACGTAGTAAGATCTCTTTTAAGGCAATATATCCGTTAAATTTTATTAGAACAGCTTTGTAATTATTTGAGAAAAAATTTTTTTTGAAAGAAAACTCAAAATTTTCCCGGAAAACACCGTCTGATTTTCCTGGCTAACGAACTCATCCAAGCCATTAATAAGAGAAAGGCACTTGCCGAGTTTTATCGAAATAGGTTAATTATTTTTTGAGTTATCAGACGGATATATATATATATATATATATATATATATATATATATATATATATATATATATATATATATATATATATATATATATATATATACATAAAAATTCAAACTGACCCCGGATATGGGTTCTAGGGGTCCTACTTCGCGCTCATTTGAAAATTTTTTTGCAAAGTCTCACCCTCGATGCCTCTCTATCAGTTAATTTTTTAAAATAAAAATTCACTAAAAATATCACAGAAAGTCAATACTAACAAATCACTACAAATACACACTGAAATATTTCCTTGGACATGTAACATGGGTAATAGAACAGCCATCTTAAAAACGATGAAAATAACCAAAGGTTTTTAGAATTACATTAAAACAAACGTTAATCGAACAGGATCCTAAAGACTCAATAAGTACACACAAATTTACAAACAAAATCACAATGAAGATAAACACAACAAGCTAAAGCGGCCTTGCAAATACCAAATGAAGACAAAGAGAGTCATCAAACTCAAGAAAAGACATTGCACAAAAACCAAAACACGTCGCAAAGACACGCTACAAAAGTGTTGCTCTACAAAGCCTTACTGCATTTTGCAGAATTATTTAAAATTCATTCCCTAGGTCTGTTTTTAAACAGATTGATATTGTCAGTGTTAAATTTTACTAGGCACCAAATCACTTATATTTTTGCAAAGTTAGGCATAACAATTTTGTCCTATTGTTTTTCTACACTTCAGTGGAGCCTCTTTAATTCTGGTGTCATAATCATAGTGGAGCCTACAAATCAATTGCTTTCTTTTAAAGCCCAATATTCCCACCTGAACAAAATACAACTGGCAAAGGTGCATGAGCTTTGCCTCCCTATACAGCTCCTTAGTCATCTCTGAAGCATATTTAACTCCCCCAAGACTCTTGTCACTCGCTCCTCTTCACTTATCCCGTACTTAAACTGTGACCCAACAAGGGCATAATATACTTTTTTTATCTCAGTTATTTCCAACAGGTCTTTGATGTACCTCATCTTGCACAGCAGTGTTTTCAGCTTCTTCAGCACATATTGACTCTGCTCATCCCATCGCAAATGACTGTCAATGCATATGCCTAAGTATTTGACTCTATTTGTTCCCCCAATTTGAATATCAGAGCCAACGGTGTGCGGTCCCATGCTTGGCAAGTTGATCGCATATGATGTGAAAGGCAGATCCACTGTTTTTTCCTTATTAAGTGTTAGCATCTAGCCAATGACATATGGACCCAAAATCGTCTTCAGCCGCCTGTTTTAGCCCTTGTCAGCTTTTCGCCCTATATATCACAACCATTATCGTCAGCATAGCTTATTTTTCTCCCCTTGATGATAGAAGCAGTAATCATTTACATACAAAGAAACCATGACAGGGCCAATAACGGTGCCCTGAGGAACACCGCATGTAGTGTTACTCCACCTGCTATGTACACCACCAATATTAACAGTTTGCGATTTTCAAGATATGATTTGATAAGCATGTAGGGTACACCGCTGAAGCCAATTCTCTCAATCTTCTCAAGCAAAAAAGAATGGTCAACGGTATCAAACGCTTTTTTAGGGGGACAAATATTCTCAAGCTAGTGGCGCTCTCATCCATCGCCTTGTAGATTCTTTCCACACATAAAGACAAAGCATCCTTGGTAGAAAGATTTTTACGGAATCCATACTGACTGTCACAAACAATTCGGAATTTTTCAGGAAAGCTATCCACGGGCTTTTTGAGAATTTTCTCAAATATCTTTGCAAGCGTACTGATTACAGTTATGGGCCTGTAGTTGGTAAGGTCAAGTCTATCACCAGCACAAATTTAAAAGATTAGTCAGTTGGGCAATATATATATATATATATATATATATATATATATATATATATATATATATATATATATATATATATATATTTATTTATTTATTTAAAGAATTTCTTCTACGAAAATTCACTAAGATATGACCTTGATTAAGAATTTCTTTGCTACCTGCAATATATTTAATTTTCATGTACAATTTCCCGTACAATATACGTTTCGTCGATAAAACGGGAACGTATATCAGATATACACAAGCACGGCCTATAAAATTGCAAATTTATGTCTATTAGCAAACCAATTATTATTCAAGATTCCCAGAACAATATGTTTACGGAATCGTGACATGCATGCATATGTAGTTTCCATTGAACACGGTGTATCAAGTCACAGGACGCGCTATTAGTACGTACAGATTACCATTTAAATTAGAATACTCCTTTACAATACTTAAAAGAATTATTTAAATAATAGTTCACAGTCGTGGAAACAGCAGTAATTAAGATATATAACTAACAAAATTTTGATAAAAGAATTTTAAAAGAAAAATTAGTTTTTTTTGTTGTTGTTAAAAAACAGTATGAAAAATAGCTGCTGACAAAGAAGATAGTATTCCTAAAAAACTGGAAATGCTATCTACTAAAAAAAGCATAGATGCTAGTGAGGACCTGTAAATAAAATTTAGATATAAATAGTAAATAGTAAAGATTATGCAGCCACAAGCGTTATTTGTGTAGTACATTGTATAAACTATGTGAACAAGCAAATGAATAGATAAATAGATTAATAAAGTTCGGGACGCAGCAAGTGGGTTATGGTAGTGAATTTTCATTAAATGCTTCTAATTTAAATAACCTAATTTTCTGTAAACTTAGAAAGTTGAATTTTGGTACGTAGTAAGTTATTTCCCAGGGCAACATATCCATCAAATTTCATTAAAATATCTGTCTAATTTTCGCAGATAAAAATATTTTTCGAAAGGAGACTCAAATTTTTTCCGGAAAACCTTATCCAATTTTTCTGGCTAACGAACTCATCCAAGCTATAAATAAAACAAAGGCGCACTTGCCGAGTTTCATCCAAATCGGTTAATTACATATATATATATATATATATATATATATATATATATATATATATATATATATATATATATATATATATATATATATATATATATATATATATATATATATATATATATATATATATATATATATATATATATATTAACATTTTAGCTGACCCCGGATATGAGTCCTAGGGGTCCTAGTTCGCGCTCATTTGAAAAAATATTTGCAAATTCTCACCATCGATATCTTTCTATTAGTGAATTTTTTTGAAATAAAATGAATATATATATATATATATATATATATATATATATATATATATATATATATATATATATATATATATATATATATATATATATATATATATATATATAGGCAAAGGTTTTTGAGACTCTATTGAAGACACGAATAAACAAATACCACCTTTTGTCTAAAAAACAATTTCGCTTCAGAAAAGAGGTCTCTACACAGGATGCCATTAATGAAATCACGAAAAGTATCTATCGTAGCCTGGATAATTCTGAAAAATCATTATGTGTACTGGTAGACCTAAAAAAAAGCTGTTGACACTGTCGATCATGCCAGGTTGTTGGAAGTGTTGGATGGAACGGGATTTAGGGGGAAGCAATTGAAGTTACTGAAAATCTACTTATCTGGTAGATATCAGTCAGTCAAGGTGGGTGAATTTCTAAGTGATGCGTTGGAAATGAAATATGGTGTACCTCAGGGAACCATTCTGGGGCCCCTGTTGTTCAATTTATATATTATTGATCTTTTCTGTATTGAGACAGTGGGGAAGATTGTTGGATACGCGAATGATACCGCAATATTTTGCAAAATCGTGGAATCTGTTAAAGTTGACCGTTGAAAGAGATTTGAAAGGTATATTGGAATGGTTTCGAGGTAGATTGTTAACGGTAAATATGTCAAAGACTGTTTTTATTCCCTTTGCTAGTTACGAAAGCCACTTGCCATTTTATGAAACACTTAACTTTGACGCACAGGTTGTTACAAGGAGGGGACCACAGTGTTATATCTGGGTGTAACTATTGACTCTCACATGAGATGGGACCAACACATACTTAACCTGATTAAAATAATTCGTTTTATGATGGTCAAATTTAAAGTCCTAAAACAAATGCTCAACATCTGCCATCTGAAAATATTGTACTACTCATTAATAGAGAGTCGTTAGCGTTATGGTATTTTGGCTTGGGGCGGTGCAGCAAAGTGTCACATGGAACATCTGCAAATACTTCAAAACTTTGTAATAAAATTGATGTATAATAAGGAATATAGGTACTCTACCAACCTTTTGTATGCTGAAACCGGTCATTTGGACATAATATAGTTATTTTGCTTTGGTCTAGCTGTGCATCAGTACCTTCATCCGCATGAGTTACAAAAGGTAGACCATAAGTACACAGCACAGTATCCATGCTTCTAAGCCAGAGAGAGTAAAGAAAACAGTGACGCAGCGCTCTCATACTTATCTACGTACAAGAGTTTACAATTCGATTCCAATTGTGATCAGAAAACTATGCACTGTGAGAAAGTTCAAGCAGAGATTGAAGGAATGGACTATTGGTACATCTCGGGACAGGATTCATGGAATGGTCGATGCAAATCTATAGCTGCATTTGCAAAAGTTTTGTTTTGTGTGTTCTGCTTGTTGGGATAGTTTCCTTTCTTTTAGGATTGCGTGTCTCTAGGGTGGCCCATATGTTTGTGTGTGAATATGAGATGTTTCGGCGGCTCGTATCTATCCGTGCTGTGTTGCGGTTTGCGTGCGTGCGTGCGAGAGCGCCTGAGTGTGTGAAGGTATGTAGGTGACCGCGTGTGGGTGTGTAAACTGAATTTTACATCTGAGGTCGGTTACTATTTTATTGAATTCGTTCTGGATGCCGTTTATATTTTTTGTTTGTTTGAGTTTTGTTTGTGTAGGTTTCTTAGGTTAGTTTTAGTTTAAATGTTGATTTAGCCTTAGTGTGTAACGTAGTGTGATATATATGTATCTTAGTTACTATGTATTTAGAGAAATGTATATCACTCCAGACACAACGCCAACAAGTCTCTGACTTAGGCGAGTGTCTTGTTGAACTTTTTATTTATTTGGTTCAATAAAATAATAAAAATTATATATATATATATATATATATATATATATATATATATATATATATATATATATATATATATATATATATATATACAGGGTAGCCCATTATTCTGGGATTCCTCGATATCTCCTAAGCTGTTCAAGTTATCAAAAAAATTTAAAAACAAAGGTTGCTTTGTTTTTGAAGGTGCATAACCTTAAATTATTTTAAACTATACAGCATGTTCCATAAGTCACCGGCAGCATGCAGCTTTGATATTTTAAATGGAACACCCTATATATTATTACATATTTCGATCCTACGTAAAATTTCAATGTTACTTTATATAAGGTACTATATGTCATAAATCAATAGTTTTTGAGTTATTCAATTTTTTCAAAAAATTTTGACACTTGCACAGGTTTGCAAAAAACCTAATACTTCCTCTGCAAACAAAGATATCAAGATGTTTCTTGTTGTAGGCTTAGGCTTAATATTCCTTAATTACGGATAAAATGTTATCCTTCCATTTCCAATATACAGGCTGTTTATCTAGACTGTTTACTTTGTCATATTTCAGACGCTAAAAACTAATTTTTTTCAAATGAAACACCCTGTATATTTTTTCTGAATCTTATAGAAAATTCAATTCTGCATCGATCTATGGTGCATACTATATACCTATTACATATGGTTTTAAGGTTGGAATCAACTTTTTATTTTATTGAGCCGAATTAAATAATCTGTAATTAATTAGTGGGCTTAGACATTATTTGGTCAATTTGGCAAACAAATAGTACCAAAATATTTTTTTATAGACAGTTGAACTTGTAATAACTTATTCTTTAACAGGTTTTAATAAGAATCTATAACAGCAAAGAAGATCTTAAGATATTGTATGTGTCTTATAGGAGTTGCATGAGACTTAGCAAAAAATTAACATTACAATGTGAATATTTTATTTATTAGAATTTCCGTCGTTTTTTTGGATAACAAAATGCCTCGGAGGCCTATTCTAATAAACAACCTCATGTACTTACCTTTGATTAAGGAAAGGTCAATTGAAAAAGATATATGGTTTGTAAATGAATTAATAAATCATAATAGGTAGGCTATGGCACTTGACAAATCAAAAATATTCTGACAGACGATATAAACTGAAAACAAGTACTTGTGTTGTTATTTGTAATTAACAACGCGTGCATATCAAAATGAACTTCAGTAAAGAAGAGCTTGTAGATATGGTATTTATATTAGGAGAGTGCCACAGGAACTGTTTTCTGGCTTCAAGGGTTTACAGGGAGCGGTATCCAGAAAGGAGATCGCCAAGAAAAACTGCATTTCAAGAGTTGAAGCAAAGATTTGAGGAGACCGGTAGCGTTTCATACAATAAATATAAAGGAACTAACTCTGTATTAACTGAAGCTGTACAGGAAGATGTATTGCTGGCTGTAATAGAAGAACCTCAAAGAAGCGCCAAGGATGTGAGTGAGAACTTAGACATTTCTAGAACATCCGTACAAAGAATAATTAAAAAGAATAAGTATCATCCCTACCGTGTATGTGTCACCCAATATTTAAGTGATCAGGATCACCACCTAAGGGTTACATTTGCTCTATGGGCACTCCAAAAAGTGAATACTAATGTCAGTTTCTTTGATAAAGTATTATTCACTGACGAATGTACATTTCATAGCAATGGTTTGTTAAATAGACACAACTATCATCATTATGCAACAGAAAACCCCCACGTAACACTGGCAATTGATAACCAGCATAGATGGACCATAAATGTATGGGCTGGTATTATTGGGCGCTACCTTATTGGACCACACTTCTTTGAGGAACGTCTTACTGGCGCCCAGTATTTAGAATTTTTAAGAACTGTTCTTCCCGATCTCTTAGAGGAGATTCCTTTGCAAATAAGGCGAGACATGTGGTTTCAGCATGATGGGGCTCCAGTGCATTTCACTCGACCCATTATTCAATTTCTAAATGAAAAGTATCCGAATAAATGGATTGGCCGAGGAGGTACGACTCTGTGGCCGGCGAGATCACCTGATATTAGTAAATTAGATTTTTTCCTTTGGGGTTTTGTGAAAAATGCTGTTTATAATACACCTGTAACAACACGAGAAGACATGTACCAACGAATAAGAAATGCCTTTTTGCTAGTGACTGCAGAAATGTTGTCGAATGTAGGATCTAATTTCATAAAGAGATTAAATCTTTGTGTACAACATAATGGAAATACATTTGAGCCTTTCATTAATTAATTTTCTGTTACATTATTATATTGACTATTATTTAATTATTACAGTGTTTACCAGTTCAAATAATTTAAACATGAGTGATATTTTCTCGTAAACTCCCTATTTAATTGTTTAACATATTCAATACAATACTTAAAGACAATCTAATATAGTAGTTTTGTAAAACATTTATTACTTCGAGAATATGAATATTACATATTGAATAAGTTGAAAATGCTCGAGGTACCCATCTTTTTCCATTGACCTTTCCTTAAAAAAGGTAAGTACATAAGGTTGTTTACTAGAATAGGCCTTCGAGGCATTGAGTTATCCAATAATAATAATAACAATAATTATAAAATAATAATAATAATAATAATAATAATAATAATAATAATAATAATAATAATATAATAATAAATTGACTAAATAATGTCAAAGCCCACTAATTAATTACAGATTATTTAATTCGGCTCAATAAAATAAAAAGTTGATTCCAACCTTAAAACCATATGTAATAGGTATATAGTATGCACCATAGATCGATGCAGAATTGAATTTTCTATAAGATTCAGAAAAAATATACAGGGTGTTTCATTTGAAAAAAAATTAGTTTTTAGCGTCTGAAATATGACAAAGTAAACAGTCTAGATAAACAGCCTGTATATTGGAAATGGAAGGATAACATTTTATCCGTAATTAAGGAATATTAAGCCTAAGCCTACAACAAGAAACATCTTGATATCTTTGTTTGCAGAGGAAGTATTAGGTTTTTTGCAAACCTGTGCAAGTGTCAAAATTTTTTGAAAAAATTCAATAACTCAAAAACTATTGATTTATGACATATAGTACCTTATATAAAGTAACATTGAAATTTTACGTAGAATCGAAATATGTAATAATATATAGGGTGTTCCATTTAAAATATCAAAGTTGCATGCTGCCGGTGACTTATGGAACATGCTGTATAGTTTAAAATAATTTAAGGTTATGCACCTTCAAAAACAAAGCAATCTTTGTTTTTAAATTTTTTTGATAACTTGAATAGCTTAGGAGATATCGAGGAATCCCAGAATAATGGGTTACCCTGTATATATATATATATATATATATATATATATATATATATATATATATATATATATATATATATATATATATATATATATATAGACAGCGCGGCTCCTTGAAAACGAACTGGCGAAAACATTTTTTGTCGACAAAAACCTGAAACTCGTTAAGTTTGCTTGTGAGGGGGACATCTTTTGCCGCAAAAAGTATAGCCCAAATTTTACCCTCCTAAGCGGGGTTGTCATCCGTCAAATTTTTCAAATGAGAATAGGGGTCATAGCTCGTTAAAAAGGGCTTTTGAATGTCTATACAATGCTTTTTTATTTTTGAAATTCGGCCTATCCGTTAGGAAAACGTGGATTTTTGAAACATCACTAATGCATTTCCCGAGAAATTCTTAATGCTTGATCTGGGCCTCACCAGCGTCCATTACAAGATAAAAATGTTGTTAGAGGTTTGCGTAGGTAATAATAAGTCATTTAGATTAAGGTGCCCCAAAGAAACCTCAGCAAAATATGTCTTGTGATAACGCATCCTTGATAGCAACTTTTTGTGCCTACATTGAACTAACTCGATCGATGAAAAATTAAGTTGTGATTATTGCTTCGCATTGTTGAGTGAATTTTTATAACCAGTCATTATGATGTATTATAAGCCACGAAGAACTACAATTCAACGAATTCTGAAAAAAGTTAGGCTTCATCCATATAAAATTCTGCTAGTTCAGGAATTAAATAAAGATGGTTATGAACGGCGCTTGGAATTTTGCGAAAATATTTTTCAGAGAATAATTGAGAACAGACAATTTCTTTTTAACACTTGTTTTTCCGACGAAAGTTTTTTGTTTCTGAATGGCACTGTAATCGTCATAATTGCCGGTTCTGGTCAGGTGAAAACCCATGTGTTTTACATGAAATCCACACTCAACCTCCACCAAAAGTCAATGTTTGGGCGGGTATTTTTGGTGTTCACATCGTTGAACCAATCTTCATAGCCGATACTGCGACAGGAGAACGGTATTTGGAAGTAGTGCAAGACTTGGTTTACCCTATGTTAATTGACAACGATGAGAGATACTCGGAACAACATCTATTTTTCCAACAAGACGGTGCTCCACCGCATTATGCCGTTATTGTTAGCGAATTCTTGGTTAGACACTTTCCTGGTTAATGGATAGGTCAAAGAGGTGTTGTAGAATGGCCATCCCGATCTGCAGACCTGCCCCCTTTAGACTTTTTATGTGGGGGCATTTAAAATCAAAAGTTTATGTTACCGAGTGCGATTCATTGGAAGATTAACGTCAGCGTATTATTGATGAATGCCAGGGAATTACTCCTGAAATGCTTGCAAATGTTTACAAAAATTTGAACAAAATTTATACAATTGTAGGAAAGTTGGTAGTGCTCAATTTGAACATTTATTGGGTTAAAGTTTAATTCGTTGGTATGTTGGTTTGTTGGTTCAATAGTATGATTGTTCCTAATGATTTTCAACATTTAGTTCAATACTATGCTATGTTTTTAAGTGAAACGATTTAGTTTTCTTATTTCTCGGAAAATTCATTATTGATATTTCAAAACTCCATCCCTTCTAAACGAATAAACCGAAATGTAAAAATAAAAAGCTATGTATAGGGAATAAAAACCGCTTTTCAGCGAGTACATCACCCCTATACCCATTTGAAAAAATGTAAGGGATGACACCTCTGCTTAGGAGGGTAAAGCTTGGGCTATAGCTGTTCCGTCAAAGTTGTCCCTCTCACAAGCAAACTTCACGTGTTTCAGGTTTGTTTTTCGACAAAATCTTTTCCTGACAGTTAAGGCGGGCAGCTCGTTTTCAATGGGCCACCTGCATATATATATATATATATATATATATATATATATATATATATATATATATATATATATATATATATATATATATATATATTCAATCAACAATGAGATTTCAAACTACATCCCTTCGCTTATGAGCCGACCGTCTAATTCCTCGCCTACCGTAGACTTCGCAAGGAAAGTGTAATAAAAGGTAGATAACGCATAATAGTCTTCAGTTATTTATTTGTAATAGGTACGGTCTATTTTAGAGGCATTTTTGTAACTATTTTAACAAATGATAAGAATAGCATAAATCTAGAACAGTCTAATATACATTTTATGCAATATTCACCATTCATAAACCGGAATAGTTATACTAATTTTCACGTTTCAAATCTCCAGTTTGACATTTACAGAAGAAATATTGTAACATTTTCAAAGTAAATTTTCTCGTACTTCTTTCTTGACCTTTTGCGCCATGAAAAAACAAACGTTGTCTGTAATATGTAATAGATTTTGTTTGATACATACAATATTTTGGTATTGCTTCTTCTCTGATTTTTAGTGGCACCAAAATTTTGCTTCATTAAATGCTTATAACTTTTTTTCTTTTAACTTAAAGATCTATATTTTGGGTATGGTTTGGTTTTTACAATATTAAACTGCTTGCCGTATCTTGTTATTTCCGGAGATATGGATTTTTTCCAAAAGAAAACCTAAAACTTGGTTAGTGAAACGATCGTCAGGTCTTTTTTCAAATGTGTTGTGGTGATTTGGATGCTCCAAGTGTACTTATCAGTGCTCATCACAGGTTCCAATCTTCATTTAGTGCATTGACCAACAAACCATCAATTGTCTTGATCAATACATGGTCACAACTTACAACACTGACAAAAACATTGGCTGGAGAGAAACAGAAAACATCAATCTCTGTTAACACAAGGACTTTTTTGGCAGAGATTTGTTTTATCCGGCCACCTGCCACTGGACAAGTACATTAAAAATAGAATCTGAGTAATACCTGATGCTACCATAAACATGTAACTTAATAGCCTAAAGGGCAAAAGATAGAAAAGCACATTTTTGTCAATTTGAGGTGAGAGGACGAACACTTGAGACGTAACAACAGTAGGCGAGACACCATGTGTATAAAACAGTACAGAAAATGCTACAACTGTGGAATCGGGCCATCCCTTAGCAAATATAATGAGACCAGAGTCGTGTATAAAGTTGATAATTTGAAGAACCTTTTGGGTGGACCAATAATACTATTGACTTCCGACAAAAATCAGGCATTTATCACGCGGATATCAACAGCAAGATTCAAAGAGCCACAGAGCTTATTTCTCCAAAGAGCACAAAACTCATTTCAAATTCCATAGAGCATAAAAATCTATTATTGCCCAACATATGATTGACTCGGGACATAAGGTAGGCAATAGTAACAATAGCCCTTGGATTACGTCACCCGGTATTAAGTCATCCGGTATTGCATTATCTGGCGTTACATCATGCGGGATTGCATCACACGGTATTGCATCATCCGGTATTCCATCATCCGGTCTTACATATACGGTATGACATCATTTGTAGTGTTGGTTTATGGACAGCTACTGATAAAGACAACTTCGTTGTCGAAATTTTTTGAAGTGGTATTTAGTGAATTTTCTTAAAAAAATTCACTAATGAGGAGAAAAAATTTCTTCAAACCAGCGCTAATTAGGCCCCCCAGAACACATGTCCGGGGTTAGTTTCAATTTTTATATGTTTATATATATATATATATATATATATATATATATATATATATATATATATATATATATATATATATATATATATATATATATATATATATATATATATATATATGGATCACACCGATAACTCAAAAAATAATGGGCCGATTTTGATTAAATTTGGTGAATGCCTTCCTTTTGCAAATGGCATGGATAAGTTCGTTAGCCAGGAAAATCGGTCCAGGTTTTCCCGGAAAATTTTGTGTTTTCTTTCGAAAAAAAATTATATCTCCGGAATTAAATAAGTAAGTACGCGGGTTTACATTCTTATAGGTAAGTTACCTACCGAAATTTAGCTCTGTAGGTCAAAAGACAAAAAAGTTATAGGCATTTAAAGAAAAATAAATTGGGGTTTTCCACAAAACGTCAAATTTGCGATTTATACGTCAAAATTGGCAACATTTAGGCAAAGAACTTGAATCTAATACGGGCTATGGAAATAAAATATCTCAAGAATGTTTTACAAGCCCTGAAGTCTTAGTTTCAACCGTCATTGTCCTTCATTTTAATAAAATATTTCCAGAAAATTCATTTCAAATAGACCCTTCCTCTGATGCTTGGCAGTAGCCTTAGCTATAGAGCTTATCGTTTAATGGTATATAATTTTTGTAGAATTTTCGTAAAAAAATCAATAAAGCTCAATATATCTGTTATTATACAAGATATGAAAAAAATTTGTATATATTAATTATAGGGTGTCTTGAGCTACATCTTAAAAAATTAGTTCTCCAATTACAGGCTGGCCCATAAGTCGTTGGTGATACAAATTTTCTTTTTTTTTAATCAAACACGCCTTATGTTATTGCATTTTTGCATTTTCCATCGAAATATAATGCATGTTTGTAAGAAAAAAAATTCTGGACGCAGTAAGTGCGTTATGGTAGCGACCTTTGATCAAATGCTTCATATTTGAATAGCTCAATTTGCAACCCATAAGGTTGACCAAGAAACGAGTTTTTTCGGGAACACTTTAAGTTTACTTTCGGAAATTTTTGTACATTTTCAAACAATAAAGTTATTTCGATGAAACATGGCAAATTGTTTTTACTATATAGGTTATACTGGTAACCAAATTTGATGCCTGCTTTCTTAAAAAAACACACATTATTGCTATTAAAACATATTTTTATAAAAATTTTGATTTTTGTTTCAGTTTAAAACCACAGTGTCCAACCCCGGTCCTTAATCTTTTACACCGATAACTCAAAAACTAATGAGCCGATTCTGAATAAATTTAACAGGTACCTTTCTTTTGTGGTTTGGCTAAGTTCGTTAGCCAAAAAAATCGGACCAGTTTTTTGGTGAAAATTTTGAGGTTTTTTTTTGGAAAATATCTGATCTCCGAAACTAACAAATCTAAGGCAGCCAAATTTGATGCGCAGTTTTATATCATAAAAATTAAACTATGTGACAAAATCCAGAACTGCAAATTACGAGGAAAAAATTATAAGTATTTAATGGAAAATTTTTTTGGTAAGTGAAGATTGGAACATGTGATGAGCACTGATAAGTACACTTGGAGAACCCAAAGCACCACAACACATTAAAAAAACACCTGAAAATCGTTTCGCTAACCCAGATAGCGTCATCGTAAGATGAATACTTATAAATACCTTATATCTACAACTTTGTTTATATTCTTCTGCAGGCAGTCGATCTACATCGGTTGAGGGTGAGCCAACAACACAAAAATTAACATATTTCCTTTGGCGGAAATACCTGAATTCTTTTATTGTCTATAGAACGTGCTTCTGTCGGTCTTTCTTTTTAAGCGTTCAATCAATAAACTCCCCATAGGCGGCGGAGCCCAATTCATACACTTCTTTTATGACTGTATTCAGCAACATATATATGCCTTCGAAAATATGTCCTGGTTGTATAACATTTTTTTATTAATTTTAGATTCTCATAATATACGTGGTGATTATTATCCCAAATATGCCAGGAAACGGAAGATCTATCTATTGAACCGTATCGTAGTTGTGCTAAATGTTCTTAAAATCTAATTTCAATATCTTTCTGTTTGTCAGACGTATTTAAGATCACAATCCTTACAGCCTATTTCATAAATTGCCGACATTTCAGCGGTACTGTCCTTGCCTTTTGGGTTACCTAAGTTTTTAAAGTATTTTTTTGTCGAAAATGCTGGTAGCAAATTGCCCTTTAAAAAATCCTATCTAGACCCCTTGTCACCCTCTCATTACCCAATCTAAGGGTGAATGACAGTTGAGTCAGGTATAGAGTACACAAGCAAAGTGGTAGAGCTACATCTCTATGTATCGAACGCTGTTGAGAGCCTATCCAGAGGCATGTTTGTATAGACGTGGGTGCTACCGCTCTGGGAGATAAACCGTCGAAAAATAATCGGCCTTCCTCTTTAGGAATACAAAATTAGTTTTGTTATTGCATAAATGTAGGTCGTTACTGCGTAGATACCTTCCGTGATTAGGTGTTAGAAATTTCTATTAACTTGTACCACCAGGCAAATCACGTGGCGCAAATTTTTAAACAAGTTAAAAACCCCGCCATCTCCACTTTAGCTGCTGGCACCTGGTAAACCCTAAGGAGATTTCCGTTCCGTGATGGAACTATAAATTATATAGGTCGATCAGAAGTTGGCGTTACAAGGTAAATAATTTTCGTAAAAAAATTGCGTAGATCATTTCTATGAATATTCACTACCATAACGCACTTGCTGCCTTAAGAGTTTTTATATTGTAGACGAAGTATTATTTAATACGTCCTTGTACATAAGAAATTTTATACATGAGAATATATGACAATCAAATAAATACAAAATGACAAAGAAATGCATGGTCACATCTTTCACTTAAAAATGCATGTAACGTAAAGTATGCAGTATTTGTGATTTATCAGTATGGGTTAGAGATATATTGTTGTAGAAACCTCGGTACTCAGGTGAAATTAATTGATACGGATGTACAATTACGCCTCACGTATTTCATGTAGATACAAGTAGAGATATGTGAGCGCGTTTTGATTGCAATATCATGCGATATCGAGACACTGCAACAAATGATAGGAGGATGTCTCCCACAAATGCAAGCAATATCCATTCTAGTTACCACCATAGATTTTACTTTCAGCATTCGTTGCAATAAAACTGGTGGATTTAGACAAACTAGCGATCTGTTCTTTTACAAAACAAATATTCTGTACGCGGCAAATGCGTTGTGGTAGCGAATTCTCATAAAACTCTTTCAAATCACGAAAAATTAAAAAAATTATTAGGTTGCAGACATACTTTTTTTATTTCAACAACATACCACGAGGGCTTACAGCCTAAATACTATCGTAGCGTGTCGACAAGGAGGAAAGAGGCAACTTGTTAATTCTGGACTTGAAGCTTTGGTGGTTCGGGGGAGAAGGAAAAACATGTACCGGCAAGGAATTCCACAACTTAGAAGTCCTCGGGACAAAAAGCGGGCATAACAAGATGTTCTGACCTGGACAGTAAAAGGGAGCATTCGTTCTGTTCCCCTGGCAGATCTGTTGGGGGCAGCAGGTGGAGGAACTATGGAAGAAAGCTCCTCTGAGCAGTGCCCGTGCAGATATCTATAAAAGAGAGACAGAGAGAGGTCACCAACGGCACGTCGGTGGGCAAGATATGGCAGCCTTTGGGTGAGGGTAGGGTCACCGATAAGGCGTATAGCTCTCTTCTGAATGGAGTCCAGGATAGCGAGTGTAGAAGCGGCAGCAGCACCCCAGGTGTGGGAGCAGTATTCGAGGTTTGGTCTTATTTGTGAAGTATATACGGTATAGAGATTAGCTGGTGAAAAGTATTTGCGAGCCCGGAAGAGAAAACCTAATTTCTTAGCAGCCGCTTCTGCAATTGATGTGATATGTTGGTGCCAATTGAGATTTCGATCCACAGAAATGCCAACAAGTGAAAAGGATTCATTACTTTGAATAACTTGGTTGTTCATTGTGATGGGTCTGGGGCTGGTGTATCTCTTATGAGAAAGAAAGCAAGACTGTGATTTGATGGGGTTGAATTCCCCAGTCTAATATTTTTTGGAGATCCACGGAGACAGAACCCTCCATGAGTTTGCGATCCTCATCTAATTGGGGTAAAGAGACAGGCTTAGAATATTGTATATTTGAGTGGAGGGTGCTGTCGTCCGCGTAACTGTGAACTGGGTTGCATGTGCAAGAGAGGAGGTCATTGATGTGGAGAAGAAACAAAGTAGGGGCTAAAGCCGAACCCTGGGGAACTCCTGCATTAATTGGATACAGTTTAGAGGAATGGCCATCCACGACAACATAAATGCTCCGGTTGGAGAGTAAATTTGCTGTCCAGGTACAGAGTTTTGGTGGTAGGCCATAGGTCGGTAGTTTATTAAGCAGCGCTGCGTGCCAGACCTGGTCGAATGCTTTGGATATGTGTAGAGCGACAATCTGGGATTCACCGTGTAGTTCCATGGACTTGTTCCAAGAATGGGTGACAAGGGAAAGGAGGTCGGCAGTTGATCTGCGCTGACGGAATCCATACTGCCTGTCGTGGATTATACTGTGTTTTTAAAGAAATTTTAGTAATTCGGTGTTTATATACTTTTCCATCACGACGATCAGTGACGACTGAAAGGAGAGAAAGAGCCCTGTAGTTGCTAGGAAGCGCTATGGATCCTTTCGAGCAGTTTTCCAGTTACTAGGGAATATGCCTCTATTGTAAGATGTCTGAAACAGACGAGTCAGGACAGGAGCAAGTTCTGGTGCGCATTTATTTAGAACAATTGCTGGGATCTCGTCAAGGCCAGAGGCTTTCCTGGTATTAAGGGAAGAGAGCATCTTTCGTACCTTTTTAGTTTTGAAAACGATATCCGGCATTTTATGCGCGACATTGGGGACTGTTGGTGGTTGAACATTTGGAGGTGGGTTGAGAGTAGAATTTCCGGCGAACAACGAAGCAAAAAGTTCAGCCTTGTCCAGGGCGGTAGAAACAATTTCGTCCCCTGAGACAAGAGGTGGGAACGTGCTCTTGCAGAAATTATTCCCAATAGATTTAGCAAGAGTCCAGAAGGGTTTGCTGCAGTTGGAGCTTGAGAGGACTTTGTTTTTGATGTGGTTATTAAACGAGTTTTTTGCCTCAAAAAGAATGCGGACATAGCGGTTTCTTGCGTCGTTAAATGCTGAACGGTTTTCTTGACTGGGATTGTGTAAAAGCTTTTTGTGAGCTTTGACCTTTTTAAGCCTGACCTTGTCACAGGATTTAGAGAACCAGGGCTTTTGAGTGGCTGTAGAGGTTTTCTGTGTACGTGGAATAAATAATTCCATGCCAGCTTGAACAATTTCGGTGACGTTTTGTGAGATATCAGAGGGGCCAGGATGAGAGAAGCAGACAGACGCCCATTGAAATAAGGAAAAGTAATCTCGCATTTCGTCCCAGTTCGCGGAGTTGTAGTGCCAAACGATACGTGGGTGTGATGACTGTGTGACCTCGGGTTGCAGCTTGGATAATTTCGATGACGTTTTGTGAGATATCAGAGGGGTCAGGATGACCTGACCTGACCTCAGGTTGCATTGTGCACGAAGCAGTGACCATGCCGGGTCTGTGCGACCCAGGGGGCGGTGACTGATATCTTTTAGCAGTCAGGATTTGTAGGAAGAAGGAGATCCAAGGGATTTAAGATGTGTGTTGGGATGCGGGGAAAGTAAGTAGGCTGCTGAACCATATTGGCTAAAGAATTGCTGACTGCAAAGGCCTCCGCTGCTCTTTCTTGTGGATCGGTTTTTGAAGATCCTAGCCATTCCTTATTATGGACGTTGAAGTCACCAAGAATGGTGACCTCGGGGGAAGGATATTCAGAAATCAGATGGTAGGTTTTTTCAGAAAAGTAGTCAAAGAGCTGGACAAAGTTGTTGTCAGAAGGTGACCGGTAAATGCAACAGGTGAATTTAGTTGCAGCCCTGAGAGAGAGTTTTATCCATAGTATGTCTTTTCTTCCAGCTTCTAAATTGGGGAGTCTGGTGCGGGGTAGATTGCTACGGACGTACGCGCACACACGTATACCAAAGATTTACCATTATTCCTATGGATAGAGGCAGTCAAAACTGCAGTCTATTTATTGAATAGGACTACCACAAAACAAGCTGTGAATACAACTCCGTATGAGAAATGGCATGTAAAGAAACCAAGTTAAGGTCATACGAAGGTATTTCGGTGTGAGGTATATATTCATGTACCTGATAGTCTCAGAAGAAAATTGGATAAGAAAGGTGAGAAGTTGATTTTTGTTGGCTATGATGGGTATTCATCAAACTATAAACTTTTTTATCCAATATTTAAGAGAACTAATGTGTCAAAACATGTAATGTTCAATGAAAATAATACTATTCTGGTACGGGAAAATTTTAGTTCCGTTGATTTAAACAATTAAGATGAAGAAAGTGAAGGTCACAATCTAGATGGTAATTCCAATAAAGTCACTGATAACACGCCAAATATTGTAATAATATAAAAGGAAAATTATTCAGACATAACAAAGGCGTCAGCATGTCCATACAGTCTTAGAGAACGTAGAAATATTCATCAGCCTGCACGGTTAGATATAGCAGAAGTTAACATTCAACTTACTTATGAAGATGCGTTGAGTAGTTCAGATGTCGAAAGATGGAAATAAGCTATGAACGAGGAACCAGGTGCTTTGGAAAAAAACAATACGTGGGAGCTGACAGCGTTACCTGTAGATAGGAAGAAAAGTCTGGACGCAGCAAGTGCGTTGTGGTAGTGAATTTTCATAGAAATGATCTGGCACCAAAATTTTATTATAACTTTTTTCTTGTAACATAAAAATCTAAATTTTGGTATATAGTTTACTTTTTATATCATCATCATTTTTATATATCTGTCCAATTTTGTTATCGTAGCTTTTTTATTTTTTGAGATAAAAATTTTTTTCGAAATAAAACTCAAAATTTTCTCGGAAAACCTCGTCCGATTTTCCTGGCTGGCGAACTTATCCAAGCCACTTGCAAAAGAAAGCTACGTGCCACATTTGATCAAAATCGGCCCATTATTTTTTGTTATCAGTGTGATACATACATACATAACACAATGTTAAAAAAAAGTTCGGGACGCAGCAAGTGCGTTATGGTAGTGAATTTTCATAAAAATGTTTTTAATAGCAAATATGTGTGTGTTTTTTTTTCAGAAAGCAGGCATCAAATTTGATTACCAGTATAACATATATAGTAAAAACAATGTGCCAGGTTTCATCAAAATAACTTGATTGTTTGAAAACGTACAGAAATTTCCAAAAGTAAACTAAAAGTGTAACCGAAAAAATCCGTTTCTTGGTCAACCTTACAGGTTAATAGCAAATTGAGCTTTTCAAATATGAAGCATTTAATCAAAATTCGCAACCATAACGCACTTGCTGCCTCCAGAATTTCTTAACTTACAGACATGCATTATATTTCGATGGAAAATGCAAAAACATAAGGCGTTTTCGACTAAAAAAAATATTTGTATCACCAACGACTTATGGGCCACCCTGTGATTGTCGCAATAATTTTTTAAGATGTAGTTCAAAACACCGTATAATTAATGTATACAATATTTTTTCATATATTGTATAATAACGGATATATTGAGCTTTATTGATTTTTTACGAAAATTCGACAAAAATTATATACCATTAAACGATAAACTCTATAGCTAGGGCTACTGCCAAGCATCAGAGAAAGGGTCTATTTGAAATGAATTTTCTGGAAATATTTTAGTAAAATGAAGGACAATGACGGTTAAAACTAAGACTTCGGTGTTTGTAAAACATTCTTCTTGAGACATTTTCTTTCCATAGCCCGTATTAGATTCAAGTTCTTTGCCTGAATGTTACGAATTTTGACGTTTTAAATTGTCACTTTGACGTTTTGAGGAAAACCCCAATTTATTTTTCTTCAAATGCCCATAACTTACTTGTCTTTTGATCTACAGAGCTAAATTTTGGTAGGCAGCACACCTATAACGATATAAACCAGCTTACCAAATTTGGTTGCCCTTACTTTGTTAATTTTGGGGATATAAATTTTTTTCCAAAGAAAACACAAAATTTTCCGGGAAAACCTCGGCGGATTTTCCTGGCTAACGAACTTATCCAAGCCACTTGCAAAAGGAAGGTACTCACCAATTTTGACGTTTAAAATCGCGATTTTGACGTTTTGAGGAAAACCCAAATTTATTTTTCTTTCAATGCCTGTAACTTTTTTGTCATTTAACCTACGAAGCTAAATTTTGGTAGGTAACTTGCCTATAATGATATAAACCCGCGTATGAAATTTGGTTGTCCTTACTTTCTTAATTTTGTAGATATGAGTTTTTTTTCAATTTTTTCGAAAGAAAACACAAAATTTTCCCGGAAAACCTCGGCGGATTTATTGGCTAACGAACTTATCCAAGCCACTTGCGAAAGGAAGGTACTCACCAAGTTTTATCAAAATCGGTCTATTATTTTTTAAGTTATAGGTGTGATACATAAATATATATATATATATATATATATATATATATATATATATATATATATATATATATATATATATATATATATATATATATATACATATAAAGTCTGAAACTGACCTCGGATTTGGGTTCCTGACAGCATTTGGTTCCTCTCCCAAGTGTCAAGTTCTTTTGTTACATGGCTTTTTTTTTAGTCCGCAATAGGACTCTGAGCGATAGAATGGTGTTGTTGCTGTCGTTTTTACAAAGCTGTTTTGGATCGTTTGCAGAAGATGAGGTGGTGAGGCTTTATTAGCTTGAACAAAATGTGTATATTTAATAATCCACATAAATCATCCCAAAACATAGGTCTCAACTCGTTCCTGTTTCATTTTAAAAACAGCTCAGACTTCTCTGTTCATATGCTGATGAATCGTTTTGCCTGCCTTAAGCCTGGTGTTCCTGACAGCATTTGGTTCCTCTCCCAAGTGTCAAGTTCTTTTGTTACATGGCTTGTTTTAGTCCGCAGTAGGACTCTGAGCCATGGAATGGTGTTGTTGCTGTCGTTTTTGCAAAGCTGTTTTGGATCGTTTTCAGAGGATGAGGTAGTGAGGCTTTATTAGCTTGAACAAAATGTGTATATTTAATAATTGACATGAAACCTTCAAACAACTTCTCAACTGCTCACCGTGCCTTTCATCATATACAATACTTACTTCAATCGACCATAGAGTGGGATCTAACCACATAGTTACTATGACATGTTGTGACCACAGAAATGTTAAACTGAGTTTCCCCCAACACTCACGCGAAATTCAGTTTCTACATATTCTGCGACTGAAATGATAACTGATAGTTTTATGACACAATGACAACTAACTAACCTATAATCTTCTTTACCATACGTAAGGTAAAGGTAAGATGCTTACTGGCAATTAGGCCCTTGCTGACCCTTTTTGTTCATCTAAACTAACCTACCCTCCACCTTGAGCTCGATCTCAACGACGACAGTGATTTGAAAAATCATCCGCCGTCGGTGAGTCTCGAACCGTCGTCCCCCCGAGTCCGTATTGGAAAGTCTGAATCGACTTTCCCGCACGGCCACGGAGGCGCTATTTACCATACGTAAGTCTAAACAAAACTTCGAAAATTTACCATGTGACAAAGGCTTGGTAAATATATCTGCTATTTTTGATTATCAGTAGATACATATTCTACATTAATATCACCATTTTCAAATTTCTCTGGGATAAAGTAATATTTTATATCGATATATTTTGTGCGTTGATGAAACACCGGATTTTTAATCAATTTCACAGCACTTTGATTATCCACAAATAACACTGTTGTATTAGGCGGCACCACATCAACTTCACTCAGTAATTGCTTTAGCCATACTGCATCCTTAGTTGCTTCTGATGCTCCCACGCATTCTGCTTCAGTAGTAGAAAGTGACACTGAACGCTGTCGCTGTGTTATCCATGTAATAGCTCATTGTGACATCTTAAAAACATATCCTGTAGTTGATCGCCTGGTTTGGATATCTCCGCCAAAGTCCAAATAAGCAATTAAATCATAATTTTCTGGCTTATATAAAATCCCATGATTTGGTTATCCCTTCAAATATCTGGATATTTGTTTAACAGCTTGCCAATGTGGTTTTGCATATTTTGTTTGGAATCTGCTCATTAAATTAACCGAGTAAGCTATATCTAGACGTGATGTAATGGCTGCAAAAACTAATGATGAATGAACACACGTGTCTTACCACTCACTAAGTGTTGGAAGGCTGGCTACCTTAGCCGTATTACTTTATAGGTGTATTGTCGCTAGAATTAGTATGCCGTACTGATGCGCTCTAATTAGAGCGAAACCGGTCTACGGTTCTAATTGTGGTGAGAATGCATCTAGCCTTACATACTTTGTCCCGATATTAGGGTAGAAATGGGCCAGGGCTGACGATTTACTAAATTGTTAGTTGGTTGTATACAGTCTCTATTAGTGAATTTTCTTAAAAAAAATTAACTAATGAGGAGATCCCGACTTTTGAATTTTGAATTTTGAAAAAATTTCTTCAAATGAGCGCTATTTAGGACCCCGGGAACCCAAATCCGAGGTCAGTTTCAGACTTTATATGTATATATATATATATATATATATATATATATATATATATATATATATATATATATATATATATCCTAAATAGCGCTTATTTGAAGAAATTTTTTCAAAATTCAAAATTCAAAAGTCGGGATCTCCTCATTAGTTAATTTTTTTTAAGAAAATTCACTAATAGAGACTGTATACAACCAACTAACAATTTAGTAAATCGTCAGCCCTGGCCCATTTCTACCCTAATATCGGGACAAAGTATGTAAGGCTAGATGCATTCTCACCACAATTAGAACCGTAGACCGGTTTCGCTCTAATTAGAGCGCATCAGTACGGCATACTAATTCTAGCGACAATACACCTATAAAGTAATACGGCTAAGGTAGCCAGCCTTCCAACACTTAGTGAGTGGTAAGACACGTGTGTTCATTCATCATTAGTTTTTGCAGCCATTACATCACGTCTAGATATAGCTTACTCGGTTAATTTAATGAGCAGATTCCAAACAAAATATGCAAAACCACATTGGCAAGCTGTTAAACAAATATCCAGATATTTGAAGGGATAACCAAATCATGGGATTTTATATAAGCCAGAAAATTATGATTTAATTGCTTATTTGGACTTTGGCGGAGATATCCAAACCAGGCGATCAACTACAGGATATGTTTTTAAGATGTCACAATGAGCTATTACATGGATAACACAGCGAAAGCGTTCAGTGTCACTTTCTACTACTGAAGCAGAATGCGTGGGAGCATCAGAAGCAACTAAGGATGCAGTATGGCTAAAGCAATTACTGAGTGAAGTTGATGTGGTGCCGCCTAATACAACAGTGTTATTTGTGGATAATCAAAGTGCTGTGAAATTGATTAAAAATCCGGTGTTTCATCAACGCACAAAATATATCGATATAAAATATTACTTTATCCCAGAGAAATTTGAAAATGGTGATATTAATGTAGAATATGTATCTACTGATAATCAAAAATAGCAGATATATTTACCAAGCCTTTGTCACATGGTAAATTTTCGAAGTTTTGTTTAGACTTACGTATGGTAAATAGCGCCTCCGTGGCCGTGCGGGAAAGTCGATTCAGACTTTCCAATACGGACTCGGGGGGACGACGTTTCGAGACTCACCGACGGCGGATGATTTTTCAAATCACTGTCGTCGTTGAGATCGAGCTCAAGGTGGAGGGTAGGTTAGTTTAGATGAACAAAAAGGGTCAGCAAGGGCCTAATTGCCAGTAAGCATCTTACCTTTACCTTACGTATGGTAAACAAGATTATAGGTTAGTTAGTTGTCATTGTGTCATAAAACTATCAGTTATCATTTCAGTCGCAGAATATGTAGAAACTGAATTTCGCGTGAGTGTTGGGGGAAACTCAGTTTAACATTTCTGTGGTCACAACATGTCATAGTAACTATGTGGTTAGATCCCACTCTATGGTCGATTGAAGTAAGTATTGTATATGATGAAAGGCACGGTGAGCAGTTGAGAAGTTGTTTGAAGGTTTCATGTGAATTATTAAATATACACATTTTGTTCAAGCTAATAAAGCCTCACTACCTCATCCTCTGAAAACGATCCAAAACAGCTTTGCAAAAACGACAGCAACAACACCATTCCATGGCTCAGAGTCCTACTGCGGACTAAAACAAGCCATGTAACAAAAGAACTTGACACTTGGGAGAGGAACCAAATGCTGTCAGGAACACCAGGCTTAAGGCAGGCAAAACGATTCATCACCATATGAACAGAGAAGTCTGAGCTGTTTTTAAAATGAAACAGGAACGAGTTGAGACCTATGTTTTGGGATGATTTATGTGGATTATTAAATATACACATTTTGTTCAAGCTAATAAAGCCTCACCACCTCATCTTCTGCAAACGATCCAAAACAGCTTTGTAAAAACGACAGCAACAACACCATTCTATCGCTCAGAGTCCTATTGCGGACTAAAAAAAAAGCCATGTAACAAAAGAACTTGACACTTGGGAGAGGAACCAAATGCTGTCAGGAACACCAGGCTTAAGGCAGGCAAAACGATTCATCACCATATGAACAGAGAAGTCTGAGCTGTTTTTAAAATGAAACAGTAACGAGTTGAGACCTATGTTTTGGGATGATTTATGTGAATTATTAAATATACACATTTTGTTCAAGCTAATAAAGCCTCACCACCCCATCTTCTGCAAACGATCCAAAACAGCTTTGTAAAAACGACAGCAACAACACCATTCTATCGCTCAGAGTCCTATTGCGGACTAAAAAAAAAGCCATGTAACAAAAGAACTTGACACTTGGGAGAGGAACCAAATGCTGTCAGGAACACCAGGCTTAAGGCAGGCAAAACGATTCATCACCATATGAACAGAGAAGTCTGAGCTGTTTTTAAAATGAAACAGTAACGAGTTGAGACCTATGTTTTGGGATGATTTATGTGGATTATTAAATATACACATTTTGTTCAAGCTAATAAAGCCTCACTACCTCATCTTCTGCAAACGATCCAAAACAGCTTTGCAAAAACGACAGCAACAACACCATTCTCTCGCTCAGAGTCCTACTGCGGACTAACAAAAGCCATGTAACAAAAGAACTTGACACTTGGGAGAGGAACCAAATGCTGTCAGGAACACCAGGCTTAAGGCAGGCAAAACGATTCATCACCATATCAACAGAGAAGTCTGAGCTGTTTTTAAAATGAAACAGTAACGAGTTGAGACCTATGTTTTGGGATGATTTATGTGGATTATTAAATATACACATTTTGTTCAAGCTAATAAAACCTCACCACCTCATCCTCTGAAAACGATCCAAAACAGCTTTGCAAAAACGACAGCAACAACACCATTCTATCGCTCAGAGTCCTATTGCGGACTAAAAAAAAAAGCCATGTAACAAAAGAACTTGACACTTGGGAGAGGAACCAAATGCTGTCAGGAACACCAGGCTTAAGGCAGGCAAAACGATTCATCACCATATCAACAGAGAAGTCTGAGCTGTTTTTAAAATGAAACAGGAACGAGTTGAGACCTATGTTTTGGGATGATCTTGTTTTCTGTTTTGAAAATAAGGGGTCTGCTGCAGACAGAAATTACTGTTTCTGGCCCAGGCGACATTGTCTGAAGATTGAGATGATGGTGATCGAACTAGTTAATATGCATTACGTAACCGATGTCGATAACAACAACATTAATGGAAATGTAAAGACCATCCATACTTAAGCCACATTTATCTATCAAGTCTTATTAGATCATTATCAAATTAAAGTTTACGAACTTCGCAAAGTTCATCCGTGTACTTTCTACTCGATAACATACATGTTAAAGTCAGCATCTTTGAGAACAAAAGCTTTCCTGAAATCTTAATACAAGGTTTCATGGAGCTTAACACACTAATGACTCTAAGCTCGAACTTAGAGACATTTGTTACATACATTTTCTCCCGAATATCTCTGTAAATACTCCACCTCAAATAAAATTAGTTCTCCTGCTTGAGGAGAATGTTACGAGCGTTACTACAACAGTGTAGCCAAGTGACAACCTTTTCACAAATAATTGGCTACATACATCTTGAACTTAAAGCAACTCTTGACTTTGTATTTATATCGCACAGAACTGGGGCATTTCCAACTTTATGGTCAACTGTGAACCGAAGAACTCGTGTTTGAAAGCCCAGGAGAATCGAAAACACTACATAACGCTGCTTTTTGATGTTATGGGATGTTTTTATGTAGGCACTTACGTAGATAGTCCTGCCTGTTTGATCTTAGAAATTCAAATCGACTAAAACCAGTTTTGTCACTAAGAATATTATACTAATTCGGAAGTAAATTTTAATGCAAACTAACTCATCACTTTTAAGTATTGTGACAGTGTCGCATGCTGAGATGCAATATTCTCTTGTTTATTTTTGTGTGTAGAAAACATCAACTGTACGCACAACTAAAGTAACGCTCTGTTTAATTTAGTGTACATTTACAAGAAATCAGACGCCGGATACTATGTCACGGTGTGGGCATTCGTAGATACAGAAAATATACATTTTATCAAGGTATACATAAAGCCATACTGTGATAACTGTGATTGCGTACCACTGATTTTTTATATTATTATATTAATGCATCATAATCACAGTCTAAGGGAGATGTTCCCTTGTGCTTGCAACCATGACCATCTGTCTCTAGCAAATTTTACATTTTCATTGTAGCTTCTAATCTAAATCAATTTGGTTAGGGTATGCAGAAGTTTCACTCTTGGTATACCTCATCCCCCTTTTCCATGCGTTTCTCAATAATATTGTTAGAAAGCTATTTTGTCCCACAATATCAACAAATTCCGTCCTCCTCCTCTTGTGTTATCTCAGCAATCATCTCTTTTCTCCTACTTTATGTTGCACACTTATTTGTTTTTATATCGGTATACCTTGTCTTAGTTTTGTTTCTCCATGTCCACATTTCAAGTTTCCATTCTCTTCATGTTCTGGTTATTTAGTCCTAGATACCCGCCCCATACATACTAACACTCTCTAAACATGGTCTTTCAGTCAACTAGTTCATTAGACGTTTATACGGTTAAAGTGACATTTGGTTGCTGAACATTTGTTTAGCTAGGTAACCGCCCTTATTTTACGGAATTTTTCGTAGAAAAAATTGGATAGTGGAAAGATCTGTGTTTTTATACATATATATATATATATATATATATATATATATATATATATATATATATATATATATATATATATATATATATATATATATATATATATATATATTAATGCACATACTCAATGGCAATGATCCCAAATAAATAGTTTGAATACAATGTAAAAGACATAGCATACACTAGAGAAATTAACATCGTCAAAGCACTACTAATTACCAAGCAGCGGTGCAACGTGTCTCAGCTCGGACTCACCACAACACAATATGTCTATCGACTGATGCACGCTGCTATAAATGGAGCACGATCTGTAAATCGGTGAGTTAAGCTTAACATTTGTCCTAGGTGGCGACAGATAAAAGAAATCGTGTCTTCTAAAGCTGACTCTAGGGGTGTGAAAAAAGCAGAGTGCGCAACAGTTCAGGACAGACGATCCTACTGTGCAATAAATTATATATCAGAGAGACAGAGAGAGATAGAGAGAGCAGAATAAATACGCCTAGCCTGCCGAGATCCCAATGAGAACCTCGCCAGTAATTCGGTCGGGGGTGTGCCAGTAGCGCGATATACTCGAACTGCTCTGTATGCAAGGAACTTTACAAATCTTTATTGGATACCCTCGAGAGCACCTACACGAACGTCATACAGAGGAGACCACAGCACACATGCATATTCCAGATGCGGCCGCACATAAGCACCGAACAGGGGCCTCAAGGTGTCCGTATTATGAAAGGAACCGGATTTGCGAATAAGAAATCCAAGTGTTTTCGATGCCCTAGCAGTAGCATGTTCATAGTTCTCCACGAACCAGAGTTTTAAAGTCGAACACAACACCCAAGTCTTTAAAGGTTGCAGGTCTTAGAAGAGGCTGTCGATCTATGGAGTGTGGAAACTCGATTACACGGAGGTTGAGCATATAAGACTTTACCACATATTTTTTTAATATTCAGTGGAAGGGTGTTTATGCAGCACCAATGTTGAATCCTACTCAAACATCCCTCAAGCACCGAACAATAGCAGAAACCAGCAATGGATGAGAAGATTTTTACATCATCCGCCTACAGAAGATGGAGTAAGTCGATGACATCTGAAATATCATTGATGAACAGATTGAAAAACAGGGGTCCCAGAACAGATCCCTGAGGAACACCCAATTCTCCCAAGACCCCCATGGACTGACACCCATGATAGTGGACAACACTAACTCGATCACGAAGATAGGATCCCATAAACTTCAGCAAGTTCGGTGAGAAACCCATGTTATCCAGTTTCCTCAAAAGAATATCGTGATTCAGCCTATCAAAGCCCTGGAGAAGTCCAGGTAAATAACATCCGTCTGCGACCCGTTGGCCATGGCAGCAGATATATATTCAGTTATGCTGATTAAGTTAGTGGTCGCGGAGCGGTCCCTCACGTAGCCATGCTGGGCGCTGCTAATCACATTTTTTATCGCAAACGAAATGATCCCATGCAAGACAATCTCGAACATTTGCGCAAAGTTTTCCATTATAGCAATTTGTCTATGGTTCTCAATCAACGTAGAATCACCCCCCTTTGGAACAGGTACTGACTTCACCTTCTTCTAGGTGCTAGGGAACACAGAAAACCCCCAGCTATATATTGAACAGTATAGTTAAGGCCTGAACAAGTATGTGAGCACAATCCCTGACGAGGAAAGCTGGAATTTGGTCAGGGCCAGATTTCGGTTTGATCTTAAGCAAAGCACTTAAGCGCTGTTTCTCCGAAATCCGCTTAATATCCAAGTTAGTCCCACCACTGTAAAAGGGAGCACAACCCACGAAGACGCCGCTAGACTTGTCCGATCAGGAGCCCTGAAAAAACTCCTCAAAGGCATTCACTGCATCTGCATCGCTCGCAACAACCTCCCCCCTATATGAGAGCGCAGAATGACCAGATTAACTTTTTTTGAGGTTGGCAAACCTCCAGAAGCTATTGCTCTCCACCATCTCCTCATAAAGCGACTGTTTCGTTGCAGACATGACCATGAAACGTCTTTTAAGTCCCCTGAATATCTCATAGTCCGCAAGATGATTTGATCGCTTGATGCGTTTCCAGGACTGAAATTTCCTTCTTGTATAACTGATAAGTTCGGAGTCAAACCAGGGTGGGTAACAGCGGCGCACTCGTGAACGAGTCCTGGGTACGTAGAGGTCAATGATTGAGTACAACAAATCATAGAACCTGTGGCAGGCTTCGTTCACATTTGAAGTCCAGTCAACTGAAGAGAGGCGATTATTTAAACCAGGAAAATTTGTTTTCCTAATAGAGTATCGGAAGGATGTAGGTATATTCACAGAGTGTTTGTTCATCGGACGTTCAATTGTGTTACCTCAAGCGCGGGATGATGGCTAGCCTCGTCCACGAATATGTCAGAAGCATGGTGCACACAATCTCTAGCATTAGTGAAAACACTGTCAAGAAGTCTGCCATTGGTATTTCTGATCTCATTTAGCTGGTCCAAGCGAAAAAATGTCTTCCAAAGAAAGCATGGTACGCAGTTTATTAGTAAGTGGCGCTCCATGTATATAATCAGCATATTCCGGAACATTGGAGTCGCGCAAAATCAGTAACTTGGCGTTCAAAAGAAATTAGCAGGCACACAAAGCATCAAGAAACACGTTGAAAGCAAAGCAAAAGCAGTGGTGTTAGGCACCAAATAAGTCAGAATAACGAACAGTGGAGAACCGCCTACAGATAAATTGACGCAAATATCTATCAGTGGTAGACTGATAAGATCAGCATTAGAAATGTCCACAAGATTTGCGTTATAGAGCTATATATATATATATATATATATATATATATATATATATATATATATATATATATATATATATATATATATATATATATATATATATATATATATATATATATATATATATATATATATATAGATGTCCCATATTAGTGCTGCATGTACTGTCATCTCCTCTATTATGTGTTTTGTATCCTGATCCTCGGAACCCAGTTCCATTAGCCACAAACTGTTGTATTATAAGAGCTACAAAGTCGGTTAAATGAGTAATGTTTCTTAGGACTCTATTAACATTTTGAAACTGCCATCCATTTTATCATGTGCTTGTTTTTAAAATAATCGCGAAAAAACAAAATGGTGCATTTTACACAAACCCCCGATATCTCGTTTATTTGAGGACATACGGTATTTTGGTTTAAACATCTTATGGGCACTATTGTATATCTTTGACTGTTTTCGAGTTAAGAATTATATTATATATTATAACTTTGCTTTTTCTTATGGACGCCATATTGGATTTTATTGCATTAAACAGCATGTTTATCCTCTTTTCAAAAGTGTTCTTAATGTGTTCTCATAAAAAGAAGTCAAGGAGATTTATATCAGGGGATCTAGCAGGCCACAAAATATCGTCATTATTCGCAATTAGTCTATTGGGAAAGTTTTCTTTGCAACGGCGGCTTGATGAGCTGGACAACCATTGTGCATAAATCAAGTATGATCCAAGTTCCCCGCAGCTGCCCTTACAGCTGGCTTTATTTGCCCTAGCAAGGGCTGAAAATATAGTGCTGCGTTCAAATTGAAATTAAAAATGAAAGGCCCAATTCATTGATTTCTTGAAATTTATAATTTTAATAATTTAATAAAAGATACGAGAAAAATTATATTCGTTAATAATAGGGTGTTTTGAGCCGCATCCTATAAGATTATTTACCCAATTACAAGGTGCCTCATAAGTCGTTGGTAATACAGTTTTTCCTTCTTTTTTTTTAATGATATTATTGCATTTTTGCATTTGCTTGTAAGGAAAAAATTTGGTATCGCTTATTTGCGACTTATTTCAAATGTTTTGGAACTTGTCACGTTTTTAGCACATATCAAAATTGTGATACGGTGTTTCTACCAATAAATAGCGCAATTCCATGAAAATTACGCATTTAGGGAGGGTTTTGGTTATATTATTGGTTAGAAAAATTGAGACGCCATATACAGGCGCTATCCAATAGTGGCTGAATTTAACTTAACTCAATTTTTTCAAATAAAACCGTCAATATTTTATGTTTTAAAGGTAAAGGGCCATCTGCTTCAACTTCTGCATAAGAATCCTTATAACTAAAGACTCTAAGCTTGGAAATATTTTCCATTTATAATCGCATACAGTGATCCATGTCAAGATCAGTTTTAGATTTTTCCAGTTATTCATTCAAGTCTAATAGCAGATCAGATTATGGGATTATTTAGCAAATTTTCAAAGAAACTTTGGTACAAAAAGGATAAGAAATAATTAATTGAATAGGGATACCTATGTTTACATGTTTATTATGTATAAGTATTTGATAAATTATTTTCACAAATGAAACTTCAAATTGACAATCTTGAATAATTTATTTATATTATTTCTGTGATACAAAAATATGAATTTCCAATTTTAATTACAATTAGGTATATAATCTCAATTTTATGTGTTTTTCAGCAAATTTTCGCATGAAAAATACCTAGTCAGTGTCCCCGGAATTTTTTTAGGGTTTTCGCGGAAATATATTTTTGTCCAATGTTTGTAAAATGTTAGTGGTAATTAATTATTGATGCTAAAAACATTTGTTTAACAAAAACAAATTTTTCGTAAAATTTTTGTTTATTTTCATAGAATTTTCGTGTAAAATTACTTAGCGAATCTTTGTAAAAGAAAATGCGAATCTTCGTGAAAGAAATTGTATACCAATTTTCCTGTCAACATTTTTTAAATTTTTGTCAACAATTTCACCTAGGCTGGTGTAGTTTTTATGTAAATTGCTTGGATAATTTTAAGTTTATGTTCCGGAAATTTTTGTACTTTTTTAAACAATAGCGTAATTTTGATGGAATATGGTACATGGTTTCTACTATAAAGGTTATACTTTCTACTAAATTTGATTTCTTTTATTAAAAAAAGATCGAGACGCAGCAAGTGTGTTATGGTAGTGAATTTTTATTTAATGCTTCAAATTTGAATAACTACATTTTCTATAAACTTAGAAAGTTGATTTTGGTATGTATTAAGGTCTCTCCTAAGGCAACGTATTCACCAAATTTCATTAAAATAACTTTGTAATTTTCGGAGTAAAAATGTTTTTTCTAAATAAAACTTAAAATTTGAATAACTCAATTTTTTATAAGCTTAGAAAGTTGAATTTTGGTTCGTAGAAAGGTATTTTGCAAGGCAACATATCTGTCAAACTTCATTAAAATAAGTTTGTTATTTTCGGAGAAAAAATTTTTTTTCGAAAGAAAACTCAAAATTTTCCCGGAAAACCTTGTCGGATTTTCCTGTCTAACGAACTCATTGGATGATGGATGATTAATAAAAGAAAGGTACCTGCCGAGTTTCATTGAAATCGGTTAATTATTTTTTGAGTTATCGGCTGGATACATATATATATATATATATATATATATATATATATATATATATATATATATATATATATATATATATATATATATATATATATATATATATATATATATATACATATAAAAACAGAAATTGACCCCGGATATGGGTTCTAGGGGTCCTAGTCGCTCATTTGAAAAAAATTTTACAAAGTCTCACCATCGATACCTCTCTAATAGTGATTTTTTTTAAAATAAAAATTCACTAAAAAAACATTTAAAATTAAAAACCTTCCTATAAGAATTTGCTACCATAACGCACTTGCCGCGTCCAGACTGTTGCTTTTCTTAAATAATTATTTTAATTGTAAATTGAATGTATATTGAATATAGAGGCTGAAATGTACAACGATATGTGTATGAGGGTATTTATTTGACAAATAAAAAGCAACATTACCACCGGCTTGTCTTCAATTCGGTAGAACGAAAGCATCTAAAAGTCATGACGAGAACGCAGGAAGACGGTCAAAGTAATTCAATAAAGTTCATCAGACCTGATAAACTAAAGCTTTCTTCTAATTAGATATATTTCTATCCTATTTTCCGTTAGCAGTAGACTGCCTTCTCCTCAAATTGATATTGACATGAGACCCGATGGTGATTTTTTATTTAGGAAATGTGTAATAAATTGAATGAAGCTAAAAATATCGTTCACAATGTACGATAAATAATGTTAAAGGCTTATAGTATATCCTTGGTGAGTGGTTTGTATCAATTCTGATTTAATAAATACATTCAAAAAAATGTTCGGGACGCAGCAAGTGCATTACTGTAGTGAATTTTCATACGAATAATATATCATAGTGATTTAGCCTTATATTAAAAGTTAGAAAACGTTACTTTATTTAACTAGAAACGGTAAAAAATAAGGTTAAGAAGGGCAAGCAAAAAGATGACCTCTAACACAAATATTTATACAGTAATTTGTATACAAAGCTCAACAAAACAGGTGATAAACAGGAAATATACTCAACAAAAAATACACTAGAAAGCGGAACATAAAAAGATTTGTGTTTCATGCATTGAGGGCGATTGTATACATGCACAAGGGGAAGAAGAATCCCCAGCCTCTCACCGAGAAACACGGGGGTTCTCCTTCCCCTTGTCCATGCATAAAACTACCTTCAAAGCATAAAGCACAATAAAAGTTTCTTGGGAGCAACCTCCAAGAATGTTACTGGACCTTGACGAATATGGGTGTTGTTCGGGGCAGGCATAGTTTTAAAGGAAGTATTGCTGCAGAATGTGAAAAACGCATCTTTTCAAAGTCCGACTAAATGTTATTTTAGCATTTTCCACTCAGATTTCCTCCCCGCCCAGCAACCCTATTAATTCTTGGTCTCTTAAGTTTACTAGGGGTTGTTTGCACCAAATTTGTCTTGTGGCTTGTGCATCCAAGGGAGGTTCTCAGCATGTTTCTGAAAAAAAAATCTAAAAACCCTCCTTGCAGTAAACTGTAAATTTACCGAAATTACATTCTACATTGTCGCCTGTAATATATTTTTCAGATAATATCGAATAAGCACTGAAGTAAATAAATTCACTTGCTGTTTCACTCCCTTTTTATTTTTATATTACATATATAAGCACAAGATAAGTAAGTATAATAAAGGGGGGCCCTTGATTAAGATTGGGGCTACACAAACTTTAAACTAGAGAAGACATTTAGATCGTGTCTGTGTGCACACAAAAATTAGTAAAATAAATGAGGAAGGCTAATTAAAAAAAAAAAACAGTTTTACGATATTATTTTAAATAAACCAATAGGAATACATTTCGCGGCTATTTAGAAATTCGCGAGTGTATGAATCTAGGTTTTGTCCAAGACTACACTGAAATCCGGTCGACGCCGAAAGCAAGCACCTTTTAAATTAAGCTCATACAGTTGGACGCTAAACAAACATGGGTATGTCTAATTTTAAGCGAGACTGTACCTGTTTGAAACGTACAATATGAGAAATACAGAAACTGCTATTTACTAAACTCACTAAAAAAACTAACCTGCAAAATGATGGATCTAATAACTTATCTATCAGTATCGTTCTCATTTTTAAGCAGGTTTTGATGCTTGCAGAGAACATTGTAGCATGCTAAAATTTAGCACTTTTGAAAGCAAATATTGTCCAAGTATTCTAAAAGAAATGGGCCAGGTCTGACATCTACAAAATTGTTAGTTGATTGTAAAAATGTCTCCATTTATAACATCTAGTGCTAACTAGAACAGTTGTTTAGATTTTTATCGACCATTTATTTAAATATCATAGCAGTACAGGTAACATCATCTGTCTTTGTCCAACATTGTAGATATTGCATTACAGAATTTGAGGTGATGTCGAGGATTATTTTAATTTTAATTTCTAATTACATTATTTTTCTTTGATCAAAAGACTTGAAAATTGATACAGAACCATGTCTGTCTATGTTCTTTTAATTTCTAAATTTTCGTTTCAATCACTTAAAGAATTTGAGAGAGATTGCATTTAAAAAAATGTGCTTTAATTTTTTGTTAAGAACAATTGGGCGTTAAGAACTGATCAACGAACTCATCCAAGCTATTAACAAAATAAGGGTAATTTCCAAATATGGTCAAAATCAGTGAAGTATTTTTTGAGTTATCGGTTGGATATATATATATATATATATATATATATATATATATATATATATATATATATATATATATATATATATATATATATATAAATCTGACCATGGAAATGGGTTCCAGGGGCCCTAATTCGCGCTCATTTGAAGAAATTTTCCGAAAGTCTCACCATCGATACCTCCTTATTAGTGAATTTTCTTAATGAAAATTCACCAAAAAAAATATATGACAGAGTTAATATATTTCATTTGCAAGTATAAATGTCATGTTCAGTAGTTAAGTAGTTTGGAATTTTTGATCCTCTGACGACGCTAACTTTGTTAGTAAAACGATCGTAGGGTCTTTAGAAAGATGTGTTGTGGTAATTTGGGTTCTACAAGTGCACTTATCAGTGCTCATCACATGCTCCCATCTTCACTTAGTGAAAGAATGTAGTAGATTAGTTTATTAATTTTCCTAATAATAGTCCTTACCCGCTTCTAGGAATTTGATTTTTAAACAAACGCATATTTAAGTAAGCCCCTTTAATGAGCCAGTAGAAAATTTTCAAGCATCGAACAAAAAACCTTTAGCACGAATGTATTTCGACTAACAATTTCAGGGTCTTCCTTTTGTTAACGCGATCTAAAAATACATTTCCACACAATGGCTATACACGCTTTTGGTGAAGCTACCCTTGAAACGACAATGACGATGTATTTCTTTCTTTCGCTTTTTTTTTATTTTTAAAAAGGTAAGTTTAACGGTAAAATTCGTAAGGACATTTTTTGTAATAAATTTAATAAGGATTAATTTTGGTAATATCTACTTTTGTCGAAAAGTTAATATTTTTGGAAATATTTGCAAAAAACTAAATTTAGACGCCATTTTTCCAATATGGCGGCTAACGCCGACCTTGCTCGAGGAAGAATACTTAGTATATCTCTCAGGAGATATAAGTAAAGCGATTAAATCAATTTCCAGATTTCCTGGAATGATTTCCTTATTGGGCTTTATTTTACGGCTTGCCGCCTGGCCTATATACAGGGTGATTCATAAGTGGTGACCAGAAATGAAACCCCATGTTCTTTGAATAATTTTAGAGAGGGTATCTCCTATAAAATTTTTTCCTATAATGCTTCATTAAAAAGATACAGGGTGTTGAAGTTGAATTTCAAAAAATAAAATTTCCCAATTTTTTAAAAAGTAGCACATATATTTTGCGGAAACTTCGCATGTGTAGGCTGCTATGTAAGGCGCGTATTCTACCACAACAATTGAATCGGCTAATCCAGCAGTGGCGCGCGTACCCACATGTCATTGGTTATCCGTCAAGAAAAAAACGGGTAAGCCAATGTAAGTGGTAAACTTTATAAAATTGCAAAATTTTCTACTCTTTTACTTCTTATAATGGAGTACACCTCAGAAGAGTATGCAGATATAATTTTTTATCTACGGATATGCTGATGGAAATGCTCTAGCTGCTTGTCGGGAATATCAACGTAGGTTTCCCACTCGCCCTCAACCTAAACCATGAGTTTTTTCTCGATCGTTTTCAAGACTTCGGCAGTGCGGTATTGGACAACGTCCTGACGCTACAGCTAATGGTAGAAGACAACATCAACTTGAAGATGAAGAGAGAGTGGTGGATGCAGTGATGCATCAACCTTCTACAAGTACTCGGAGCATTGCCACGCAGTTACAATATTCTCAAAGCTTTGTTTGGAAAACTTTACATTGACAAGCCTTTCATCCATATCATCGACAGAATTTTCATAGCCTTCTACCTGGAGATAATGTGCATCGACGAGTCTTTTGTGAATGGATGTTGGAAATGAACAATCAAAATATCTTATTCCCTAATCTAATCTTCTGGTCTGACGAATCAACATTTACAAGAAATGGTATTTATAATTCTCATAATGAGCATGTCTGGTCATTGGAAAATCCACATGCAACAAGGACTCGCACATTTCAACATAGATTTTCCATTAATTTATGGTGTGGTATTTTTAACGGCTCACTGTTCATGGAAGTCCTACCACAACGTTTAAATAGATCTTCGTACTTAGCGCTCCTAGAAAACCGTGTAGAAAACATTCTAGATGACATTCCACTAGCAACAAGAGGTATAATGTGGTACCAACATGACGGTGCACCAGCGCATCATAGTCGAAACGTTGTTACATGGATACATGAACATTATAATGAAAGATGGATTGGCAGAACTGGACCAATACATTGGCCTGCAAGATAACCGGACTTAAACCCACTTGATTTCTATCTTTGGGGTGATTTTAAGCAACTGGTCTACAGTGAACAAATAAATACACCAGAGCAGCTACAACAACTGATAAATAATGCTTTTCGTAATATTCAAGCAACAATGAATCCTCAAGACATTAAATTTTCCATATTAAAAAGATGTCGTGCGTGTATTCAGGCCAATGGAAGCATTTCTGAACATTTATTGTAATAAATAAATTACTATAAGCCTGATAAAAGTGTATCATTGCGATTTTCTACCAAACAACGACTGGTTAAAAATCATGAACTGTGCTCTAAAACACTTACCTGATTCATTGCTTACTCGTAAAATAAGCGTCGTACAGAAAATTATCAAGAGAGCCATTTTGTTCACAAACGAAAGTAAGATTCAAAAAATGAAAAATAAAAAAAATATCATTGGTTTACCCGTTTTTTTCTTGAGGGATAACCAATGACATGTGGGTACGCGCGCCACTGCTGGATTAGCCGATTCAATTGTTATGGTAGAATACGCGCCTTACATAGCAGCCTACTCATGCGAAGTTTCAGCAAAATATATGTGCTACTTTTTAAAAAATTGGGAAATTTTATTTTTTGAAATTCAACTTCAACACCCTGTATCTTTTTAATGAAACATTATAGGAAATTTTTTTATAGAACATACCGTCTCTAAAATTGTTCACAGAACATGGGGTTTCATTTTTGGTCACCACTTATGAATCACCCTATAGATTGAGATCAGTTGTTATTAGGATTGAATTTGTTATACCTATAGCTTGGTATTTTATTATAAATTTGTGTTTCAATATTGATGTGTGATCCCTAACTTTGAAAACGTGATTGCATTTTCTGTTGTTAAAATTATTTCCTGGGCGTTATTTAACAAATACCCTATCTGTGTCAATAATTCCAATAAGTAAGATATTTATGATGGAACGTTACATTGTTGCACACTGGTCTATTGTGAGGGCTCTATTTATGTCGCGTCTCCTAATTTTCCTACGAAAATGCACCTAAAGACTAAGGATGGCACTAAATGAGATTATTTGTGTTTACTACCATACATATTTAAACCAGTTTTTATTAACTTATAACAGTTAAGACATTTAGTTTCTGATGAAAAGCTTTATCACAAGATTAACACGAAATGATACTAATTTCTATTCATTATTGTTACGAACGAAATTATTGTTGGAACCTCTTAAACATTTGCTGGAGTTCAGAACAGAAGTATTTCAAGCTTGGTCGAGAATCTGTATCAATTACCAGCGGGTTGGCTTTAAGCACGTTCAAACCACAGTATCTTATCCAAGAAATTTAATTTCAGCCAATAAAACATTCATAAAGCAGGAAAGCAAGTGGCAATCTTCATAATACGTGCTGGAATTCTTGTAATAACTGCCGTAATATGTTTTCCTAGAGACAGGTCAAATGGACCGTTTTATAGGACTAGAAAGACACATATTGATCAGGGAAAATGTGCTATTCAGAAAAATAGTGTGGGAACATTAACTTAATGATTTAAGTATATCGTATAGCCTCGGTCGTTCAGTGGTAAGAGCGTGTGCCTCTGAACCGAAGGGTACTGGGTTCGATCCCAGGGTTCTCCTTTCACTTTCTCAGTACATACTGTAACATTAACATGGAACAAGGCTGTCGCATTGTATTTGAGCAAGTTGAATGGCTGCACGTTCCGCCCTTCGGGGGTGGCGTAAAGTCGTCGGACCCGTGCCCATATGATGTTAGACACGCTAAACACCCCTATCCTCCTTACATAAAGGCAGTGGTCAACAAAACTTCCAGGATAGTTCGATGAAACGGCTTCCTGCCGCCGGTGATTGGTCATAATCGCGGAAATAGACCGACGTTAAAGAAATCAAACCACACACACACACACACACAAGTATATCGTAAGACATAACGTACTGGTGCAATAGCAAATTTTATGATACGGAGAGATGTTTTGATTTTTAAATATAGAAGTGATGGATCCATGAAATAAATTGTAATGAAAAGTCTGGACGCAGCAAGTGCGTTATGGTAGCGAGTGTTCATAAAAATATTTTTAACGTCAAATATGTAGTTTTTTCAACGAAAGACCTAATCAAATTTGGTTAAGAGTATAACCTTCATTATAGTCGAAACAATGTACCATATTTGATCAAAATAACTATATTGGCTGAAAATGTATAAAATTTTCCGAAAATAAACTCAAAATATTCCCGAAAAAACTGGTCCACTGTTCCTGGCCAACAAACCTTTTCAATCTAGGCCCCCTAGACAATATATCCGGGGTCAGTTTCGATATCTATTCGATATATATATATATATATATATATATATATATATATATATATATATATATATATATATATATATATATATATATATATATATATATATATATATATATGCGTGCGTGTGTGTGTGTGTATCACACCGATAACTCAAAAAATAATGGGTCGATTTTGATCAAATTTGGTAAGTACCTTCCTTCTGCAAGTGGCTTGGGTACGTACGTTCGTTAGCCAGGAAAATCGGGCTAGGTTTTATCGGAAAATTTTTTGTTTTCTTTCGTACAATTTTTATATATCCGGAAATAACAAAGTAATGGCAACCTACTTTGGTACGCGTGTTTGTATTATAAAAAGTGAAACATGTACCTGTAAGTAACTGTAAGTTAAAAGACAAAAAAGTTATGGCACTTAAGGAAAAAAATTTGGGGCTTTTCTCGCGAGTTGAAACATTTAGGCAAAGAACCTGAAACGAATATGGGTTATGTAAAGAAAATGTCGCAAGAAGAGTGTTCTAGAAATCCTTAAGTTTCAGCTTCAACCGTCGATTCATTTTACTAAAATATTTCCAGAAAATTCATTTCAATAGACCCTTTCTCTGATGCTTTGGCAGTCGTTTCAGTTAAGTTTATGGTTTAACGGTCTATAATTTTTAGCTTATTTTTGTAGAAAAAATTCGTTGATGAGGAGAGCGCGACTTTTGAATTTTAATTTCTTGAAATAAGTGCAAACTAGGCCCCTAGAATCCATGTCCGGGTTTAGTTTCAGTTTTACCTGTTTGCATATATACAGGGTGACGCATTTCTACGGTAAAGCTTAATATAATTGGTATTCTACAAGATACGAGAAATATACGTTAATTATAGGGTGTCTTTAGCTGCATCTTATAAAATTATTTTGACAAGCACAGAATGGCCCATAAGTGTTTGGTAATACCTACAAATTTTTTTTAACATCCCTTATGTTATTGCATTTTTGCATTTTTCATCAAAATAGGATGCATGCTTGTAAGAAAAAGATCGAGACGCAGTAAGTGCGTTTTGATAGCGAATTCCATTAAATGCTCAAATTTCAATAACTCAATTTGCTATTAACCTAATGTTATTTGGCTAGGAAATCAGTTTTCTTGGAAATATTTTAAGTTTACTTTCGGAAAATTTTTGTACATTTTCAAACAATAAGTTTTCTTGATAAAAGATAGTAAATTGTCTCTACTATATAGGTTCTACCGGTAACCAAATTGATGCCAGCTTGCATTAGACATATTTGCTATTAATTTTTTTTAAATGAAAATTCACTTCCATAACGCTCTTGCTGCGTCCACACTTTTTCTTTACTTCCACTGGTTCCAATTTCCGTGAAAAGTTTTACATATCCTTTTTTTTTCAATTTTAATTACAGATTAAGGACGATTAGGTAAAATATAAATTGAATTTTCGGTCTTTTTTTAGCAAATTTTGGGTCAGTTTTCGCAAAAAGTTTATAATGTTATCCTAGGAATAATTTTTTGTGAGATTTTTGTGAAATGTTAGTAATTAAAATGAACGTGTAGTAAGTTATTGTAAAATAATGTTTTCGAATAGTCGCGAACATTATTCAAGCCAATTGAAAAAAAAAGTCTGGACGCAGTAAGTGCGTTATGGAAGAGAATCTTCCGAATAAAAATTAATAGCCTATATAGTAGAAACAATGTACCATATTTTATCAAAATTACTTATTGTTTGAAAATGTACAAACATTTTTCGAAAATAAACTTATAATGTTTCTGAGAAAACTGGTTACCTAGCTAACAAACCTTAGGTTAATAGCAAATTGAGTTATTGAAATTTGAAAGCTTTAATGAAAATTCGCTACCAAAATGCAATAATATAAGGGTATTCGAAAGAAACAATTGTAGCGATCACCAACGACTTATGGACCACCCTGTGATTGTCAAAACATTTTTATAACATGCAGCTTAAGACACCTATAATTAACGTATAAAATTTTTTCTCGTATCATGTATAATAACAATTATATTGAGCTTTACCGTAGAAATGCGTCACCTGGTATGTATGCAAACAGATATAAAGTTCAGGACGCAGCAAGTGCGTTATGGTAGCGAATTTTCATTAAATGCTTCAAATTTGAATAACTCAATTTTCTATAAACTTAGAAAGTTGAATTTGGGTATGTAGTAAAGTCTTTGCCAAGGCAACATATTCACCAAGTTTCATTAAAATACCTTTGTACTTTTTGGAGAAAAATTTTTCTTCGAAAGAAAGCTAAAAATTTTCCCTGAAAGCCTTGTCCGATTTTCCTGGATAACGAACTCATCCAATACACTAATAAAAGAAAGGTACTTGCCGAGTTTCATCCAGATGGGTTATTTATTTTTGAGTTATCGGTTCGATACACACACATACATACATATATATATATATATATATATATATATATATATATATATATATATATATATATATATATATATATATATATATATATATATATATAATATAAATTGAAACTGACCCCGGATATGGGTTATTCCCGCTCATTTGAAAAATTTCTCACCATCGATACCTCTATATTAGTGATTTTTTTAAAATAAAAATTCACTAAAAACTGAAAATAAACCCGGATATGGATTCTAGGGGGCCTAGTTTGCGCTCATTTGAAGAAATCTTTTTATAATTCAAAAGTCGCGGTCTCTTCATTAACGAATTTTTTCTACGAAAATTAGCTAAAAATTATTGACCGTTAAACCATAAACTTAACTAAACCTACAGCCAAAGCATCAACTTAACTAAACATACAGCCAAAGCATCAAGAAAGGGTCTACTTGAAATGAATTTTCTGTAAATATTTTAGTAAAATGAAGGGCAATGACAGTTTACACTGGAACTTAAGGGTTTGCACAACACTCTTTTTGTGACGTTTTCTTTAGATAATCAGTATTTGGTTCAGATTCTTTCCCTAAATGTTGCGAATTTTGACGTTTCAAATCGCGACTTTGACGTTTTGAGGAAAACTCCATTTTTTTTTCTTTAACTGCCCATAACATGTTTGTCTTTGAACTTACTACCTAAATTTTGGTAGGTACATGGTTCACTCTTTATAATACAAACACGCGTAGAAAGTTTGGTTGCCCTTAGTTTGTTATTTCCGGAGATATATATTTTTTCCGAAAGAAAACACAAAATTTTCCGAGAAAACTTGGACCGATTTTCCTGCCTAACGAACTGATCCAGGCCACTTGCAAAAGGTACCCACCAAATTTGATCAAAATCGGCCCATTATTTTTTGCACACGCACGCACGCACGCACGCATGTGTATTCTAAGGGGCCTAATTAGCGTTCATTTTTTTCAAAATTCAAACGTCCTCATTAGGGATTCTTTTTTCAAAATATTCACTAAAATGTAAGCGGAACAATACCCGTATTTTCATGTCACAAGCTGTCAGAAATAAGAAGGTTATTTAAGTCTGTCATTTGGACGTTTTGTTTGATATTTGTGAAAGCAAATTTATCAGCAACATATATATTGTCAAAATGTAAACATATTAGATAATACTATGAAGTTAACTATTACTCCTACCTAGATTATACGGAAGGCGGCCTTAAATTAATTGATATTCAGAATAAAGCCACCGCACTCTTTATAAAAACGCATTTACTATCATGTAACAAAAATATATGTAAAATAATGTACAAATCAATTATAACATCAATGTTTAAAGCAAAAAATGTGTATACAAATTATGAATGCAAAATGATAATACTTGCTATTAAAGATATCAATATAAAAGATTAAATCCCATGTCAACAAAAGAAATATATAATATCCTGTTAAATAAAACAAATCAACTCCTTCAATTGAAATGAAAATTAATAACATCAAGTGGACAAAAGTCTGGCGATTTCTAAACAACAAGTATATAACATCTGACTGGAAAACTACAGTTTTTGAGATGATCTCCAACTAGAGTGAAATGAAAAGATATTCGATAGTTGCCGATGATTTGTGTATAGCTTGTGGAAAACAAGACACAGTGCTACATGAAATAAAAAACTGTACTGTAAAAACCAGAGAAATATGGGAGTGGACCAACAACTTCTTAATGTGCAACTTGAGAAAAAATCTAGAGAACGAAAATTCTGTTCATTTGTGGATGGCAAGAGATTTTGACAATAAAAAGGACTAAAACATATGGATATGGACAATATCGGCACTAATTTATGGTAATATTAACAAATCATATGATATAGAGGGTTTTAAGGATATTATTAGAGCTGACAGATATAGAAAAATTGAAAATAAATCCATTAAAAATTTTTCAATGGGAATATTTAGATTTTAGGACATTGACTTGAATAATATTTGTATCTTGTAAAAAAATTTATTATATTTTTCTTGTATTGTGAAATATGTAGCAAGTCTTAGTTAATAAAGAATTTTAAAGAAAAAAAATATTCACCTTTCTTATCAGTTAAATATTTTAATATTTTTCGAGGAAGATTCGCTAAATAATGACATATTCTGATCGGTTATTAGAATTGCATAAAAAATTACAAAACAGATTTTAAAACTGGTCCTTACATCAATTGCAATTATAATTGTATATATTTCCAAAACTAGAATCTTTAGGTGTAAGCAGTGTTATACAAAAATTGAAGCAAAGGGCATGTCCTGCACTTCTGAAGCACAAAAACCAGGTTGCTCCATTTGAAAAAATTAGGTTACGGCAGTGAATTTTTTTAAATTCAGGCACTATTTGAAAGCAGTCTGTATATGGCATCCCAATTTTTTCGACAACTAATATAAACGAAAACCTCTGTGAATGCGTTATTTTCATGACACACCACTATAAATTGGTAAAAAAATCAGAATTTTTTATATGTGCCAAAAACATGAAAAGTTGCGAAACAAACGAGATAATTTGGAAATGATGTAGCATAATAATTTTTTCCCTACAACCGTGCACTGCAATTTGATAAAAAATATGAAAAGATAAGGTGTGTTCTTTTAAAAAAAAGTCTGGACGTAGGTAGTGCGTTATGGTAGCGAGCTTTCGTAAAAATGTTTTTAATGTCAAATATATATTATTTTTAAAAGGTCATTTGGTTGGCAGTATAACCATATACCATACTACTATATAGTAGTAACAATGTACCACATTTCATTAAAATAGCTTTGTTGTTTCAAGAAGTACAAACATTTTCCGAAAATAAACTTTAAAAGTTCCAGGGAAAACTGGTCCAAGTTTCCAGGCCAACGAACCTCTTCAAGCTATTTACACACCTGCTAAGATATAATTATTGACAAACAGCTTTATGGCCCAAGTAGAAAACAAAAGTTTTATGAAATGTTGCAAAAATTTCTTTTACAAAAATTCTCCATTTTTTAGCCGAAATTGCCTTCAGTAATATAACACTATATTATATTTTTCACAAAATTTCGAAACTCTTATTTACAATAACTTACTAAACATTTTACCAACATTTCACAAAAAAGGTTACAAAGAATGATTACTACGGAAACACTAAAAACATTTCTGCGAAAACTGTTCAAATCCAGCCACTATTTAGAGTGCCTGTATACGGTAGCTCGATGTTTTCGACGAGTAATGCAAACCAAAAGCTCTCTGAATGCGTCATTTTCTTGGGACTCAGCTCTCTATTGGTACAAACGCCCTTTTACAATTTGTGATATGTGTTTGCGCAATGTGCCAAACACGTGAAAATTTGAAAAACAATTGAAATAACTCAAAAAACGATGAACGATATCAATTTTTTTCTTACAATGAAAAATGAAAACATACAATAACATAAGGGGTGTTCATTTAAACAAAGAAAGTGTGTATCACCAACTATGGGCCACCATGTGATTATCAAAATAATTTTATAAGATGCAGCTCAAAACACCCTGTAATTAACGTATAACATTTTTGATCGTATCTTGTATATAAACAAAAATATTGAGTTTTACCATAGAAATGCGTCACCCTGTATATGTATAAACAGGCAAAAACTCAATTACCACGTATATTAGCGGTTCCAGTTCGCGCTCATTTGAAGAAATCTTTTCAAAATTCATAAGTCTACGAAAATTTGGTAAAATATAGACTATTAAACCATAAACTCTATACATGAAACTACTGCCAAAGCATCAGAAATAGGGTCTTTTTCAAACGGATTTCCGATAATATTTTAGTAAAATGAAGGACAACGATGGTTGAAGCTGAAACTTAAGGCTTTGTAAAACACACTTATTATGACATTTCTTCTACAAATCCGTATGTGTTACAGATTATTTGTCTGAAAATTGCCAATTTTGACGTTTCAAATCGCGACGTTGAAGTTTTAAGAAAAATTATAAAATTTTAAAATAGTTTTTTCTGCTATTTCTTGACCTTTTTGCGTCAAGAAAACTTAACGGTTGTATGTAATATTCAATTGGTTTTACACAAAATATTTTGTTCTTGTGCTTTCCTTTGATCACTAGGGGCACCCAAAATTTTTTCCTTTAAATGCCTATAACTTTTTCCCTTCAACGTAGAGATCTGAATTTCGGCACTTGGGTAAGTTTAATAGTAGAAACATACATACCACATTCGGTTGTCATAGCTGTTATTTTCGGAGCTACAAACATTTTCCGAAAGAAAACCCAAAATTTTCCCGGAAAAACTAGTCCAATTTTCCTGGCTAACGAACTTATCCAGGCCACAAAAGTAAGGTACCTACCAAATTTCATCAAAAGCGGCAGATTATTTTTTGAGTTATCGGTGTGATAGTTAAATAAAAATTCTTAGTCTGGCCAGATAATTTTTTTAGTTAGTTTCTAGAAGCATGCCCATATAATGGATAAAATATGGGGCTGAAAGCCCGTTACTCAAATTTTAATTCTTTCACTAAGTTTAGTTGGTAAAAATAAATAAAAAGCTTAAACTTTCGTAAGATAAATATTTAAAGATTCATACGATTATCTGTTAGCTACACTTGCAAGAAAAATTACGTAAAAACAAAGATAATGATTTTCATAAAAAGAAATAAACTTTATATTTAAATGGTCAGCTTTTATTGTCAGACTAATCACTCTAAATAATTAAAAAAACAATTACATACGCATTTTTTTGAATATTGAAACAAAGGCAAACCATTTTTAGTTTAAAATCATTTCCTTACTACTAAAAAAAATCCTAGCAACGTGACATTGAATTTCGCGATAAAAAAGTGAATTTTCATAAAAATGTTTTTAATAGCAAATATGTCTCTTTAATGCAAGCAGGCGGCAATTTGGTCACCGGTATAACCTATATAGTAGGTTAATGGCCAATTGAGTTATTGAATTTTGAAGCGTTTAATGAATTCGCTACCAAAACTCACTTACTGCGTATCGTTTTTTTTTCAAGCATGCATCATATTTCGATTAATTTGCAAAAATGCAATAAGGAATGTTCAAAAAAAAATTGTAGATATCACCATATATTGTTTGTATGATATAGGTGATACAGGTAACCAGATTGATGCCTGCTTGCATTAGAGAGACATATTTGCTATTGAAAATATTTTAATGAAAATTCACTTCCATAACGCACTTGCTGCGTCCAGAATTTTTTTTATTTTGTTTCCGAAATTTTTATTTTACTCTTATAAGGTACAAGGTAAGTTTTATTTGTAGAATATTAATTTTATGTATAATGTTGGATTTTCATATTAATCAAAGTTTCTGGTTTTTTCAATCACCCCCTGTATTATATTGACTTGGACAGTAGCTACCTGGAATTATTTCTGAATATTGTGTGAAGGGTGTATACCTGCTTTAGGTACCTGCGCACCACCACTTACCAGGATAAAAGGTGTGCTGGTGAAGAATTTATGACATTATTGGTATTATTATTATTATTATTATTATTGTGACCATAACCATCAGTTCAGTTTAAGTTTAGTACACCCTCTGTAATAGTGCAGCATTTCTGTAAATTTGTATGTAGAATAAATTAAGTTAAGTTTATTCTTGACGTGTTCAATTATTTAAATCACAACAGTTCATCGAGTAATTACAAATCACAAGGTCCTTCGAGAGTAATCACAAATCACAACGTATATGTCCACTAATTTTATCTCCACCCAACTTTTTTTAAGTGACTTACGCAAGCATTTGTAATGATGTATACTGCCGAATAAATTATTATTATTATAATCTACATTCCTAATGCTTCAATTTTAGGTGTTACTACGAACGTGGCAACGGAATGGAATTAAAGTGCTCATGAGTTTCAGTTTGCCAGGAAAACATAAAGTTATAATCGGATGTGAAATATGGATGACCTAACCAACATTAAGTTCGAGTTGAGTAGTTGTAGAAAAATTTATGAGAGTCGTGAATGGATTCAGTTTGTCCAAGAAACAGTAATAAACGAAGTAAGGAATCACCAGAACGAATCTTTCAGGTTGGGGTCAGCAGCGGCGGTAAGGCAATTACACGGGAAGCTTTTGAGATCACGCAAAAGGAATAAACTATTACCGGAATGAAACCGAAAGGCTTGTAAAATATATTTGAGAGACGTGGCAATGAAGGGGCTAGGAGGCCAGGAGGCAAAGTAAAGAATCGTCAACGAGGGGAACAAACATGTATTGGCACATTGAGGCAGAGGCAGTCCGTAAATCAGGCTGACACTAAACCACACATCCTTACGTATATCTGAACACGTAAATCCGATATAATATACAAGCTCGCCAGATCTGATATCAATACAACTTGACGCCACCAAATATTGATTCCAGGGCGGCGGCAATCCCGTTGAAAGGTGCACTACACAATCACCATCTACACCAGAGGCGTCCGCGAAAGGCATTAAAAAAAAGTCTGGACGCAGCAATTGCGTTATGGGAGTGAATTTTCATAAAAATGTTTTTATTTCAAATATTTCGTTTTGTTAAATAATTTATATCAATAAAATATATACTATACTGTACCATACCAATTTCAGAAGCAACATTAAACATCACGTCTTACCCCCGTACGTAATGACTGAAAGTCAATCAATAACTGTTAAGGGTCATACAGAAACCTAGAGCTTTGAGGCATCGGCACAATATTCTCCACCAAGGCACGTACTAAGTGAAGACCAATACAACTAATTTTTCCAAATCCTTGGTCCTAGATTAATTGGGGTGGGGGAATGCGAAGCACACTTACTGAGGCTCTAGACTAATAACAGCCTAAAGGTCGCAATCTATTGAAAGCAATAATGGCTAAAAATTATAGTGTGGTATTAACGGTGAGGCCTACATATTTCCCAGCAAATACAAACATAAATACCTCATGTACTCGACTTTGTGACAAATGCAGTTGCAAACAGTTATGTAATCGTAGAAACACCTTTAGATTTATCGTCTGATCATACACCAGTTGTAGTCATTAAGCACTACAGTGATAAAAAAGGAACGAAATGCTACATTAACGACCTCTGGAGCTAACTGGGAATCATACCAGCAATATATTAAAAACAACATAAACTTAAATCTGGCTATAAAGTAACCGAAGAAACTTATTGAGACCGTAAACTATTTTACTGAGCTGATCCAAGAAGCAGCCTGAAAAAGCACCCAGCCAGTTACTGACAATAACTTATCAGTGTACCAGAAACCACAGCAAGTGCGACAACTGATATAAGCAAAAGGTCAAGCTGGAAGAAGATGGCAACGGACATTACTAACAAATTATGGTATAACCGAGTCGCCTGCAAACTTCACAAGGCCCTTCAAAATCTTACAAATTCAAATGACAGTCAATTTATTCAAGATATCAACAATAGCGATGATCATGCCACCTGGAAAGCTACAAAGAACTTTAAAAAGCCTCTAGTGAGAGTGTCTCCCATAAAAAAGCCAAACGGAGAATGGGCGTGCTCAAGTCAGGATAAAGCCAACGCTTTCGCAGTTTTTTATTTTTTATTTCAACAACACACCACGAGGGCATACAGCCTAAATGCTATCGTACCGTGGATGTCGACAAGGAGGAAAGAGGCAACTTGTTAATTCTGGACTTGAAGGTTTGGAGGTTCGGAGGAGAAGGAAAAACATGTGCCGGCAAGGAATTCCACAACTTGGAAGTCATCAGGACTAAGAAGCGGGCATAACAATATGTTCTATGTCTGGTGACCTGGACAGTAAAAGGGTGTATTCGCTCTGTTCCCCTAGTAGATCTGTTGGGGGCAGCAGGTGGAGGAACTATGGAAGAAAGCTCCTCTGAGCAGTGCCCGTGCAGATATCTATAAAAGAGAGAGAGATCACCAACGGTACGTCGGTGTGCAAGGGATGGCAGCCTTTGGGTGCGGGTAGGGTCACCGATAAGACGTATAGCTCTCCTCTGAATGGAGTCCAGGATAGCGAGTGTACGAATGGCAGCGGCACCCCAGATGTGGGAGCGGTATTCGAGGTTTGGCCTTATTTGTGAAGTATATGAGCTATAAAGATTAGCTGGTGAAAAGTATTTGCGAGCCCGGAAGAGGAAACATAATTTCTTAGCAGCCGCTTCTGCAAATGATGTGGCATGTTGGTGCCAATTGAGATTTCGATCCACAGAAATGCCAACAAGAGAAAAGGACTCATTACTTTGAATAACTTGGTTGTTCATTGTAATGGGTCTAGGGCTGGTGTATCTCTTATGAGAAAGAAAGCAAGACTGAGATTTGGTGGGGTTGAATTGTACAAGATTTCTACTTCCTTAGTCTAATATTTTTTCGAGATCCACGGAGACAGAACCCTCCATGAGTCTGCGATCCTCATATAATTGGGCTAGGCTTAGAATATTGTATATTTGAGTGGAGGGTGCTGTCGTCCGCGTAACTGTGAACTGGGTTGGATGTACTAGAGAGGAGGTCATTGATGTGGAGAAGAAACAAAGTAGAGACTAAAGCTGAAAATTGAGGAACTCCTGCATTAATTGGATACAGTTTAGAGGAATGGCTATCCATGACAACGGAAATGCTCCAGTTGGCGAGGAAATTTGATGTCCAGGTACAGAGTTTTGGTGGTAGGCCATAGGCCGGAAGTTTATTAGGCAGCGCTGCGTGCCAGAACTGGTCGAATGCTTTGGATATGTCTAGAGCGATAATCTTGGATTCACCGTGTAGTTCCATAGACTTGTTCCAAGAATGGGTCGGCAGTTGATCTGCGCTGATGGAATCTATACTGCCTGTCGTGGATTAGACTGTGTTTTTCAAGAAATTTTAGTAATTCGGTGTTTATAAACTTTTCCATCACTTTAGAGATGACTAAAAGGAGAGAAATGGGCCTGTAGTTGCTAGGAAGCACTTTGAATCCTTTCTTGGGAACGGGTTGTACTCGAGCAGTTTTCCACTTACTAGGGAATATGCCACTATTGTAAGATGTCTGAAACAGACGAGTCAGGACAGAAGCAAATTCTTGTGCGCATTTTTTTGTGAAAAATTGCTGGGATCTCGTCAAGGCCAGAGGCTTTCCTGGTATTAAGAGAAGAGAGCATCTTTCGTACTTTTCGCACATTTCGTCACCTGACTAAAGTTTTCAAACCAAATGAAAACTATCCAACAATATGTTACAGAGAAAAAAAGTCCTTCTTAGACGTGCCGTGTCAGATGTGACTTCCAATTAAGGCTCACTTGATGATAAAAGGTGACATTTATCATTGAAAACAGACAATTCAAAATATTTTGAAAACTGTCAAGAGTTAGGTATAGGATATATTTGAAAGGTAACAAAATTTTGCAGAAGAGTATATCATTACATACAGGGTGTAATATTTGATAAGGGAGTTGTTTGTGATGCTATGCGTCAAATATCACTAGTAGGTTACTGACCATCCTGTATAACTCTACATTAATTTTGTTTTCTATTCCATGCAACAATCCTCCTAATAAATACTAATTTGAGTTAGATTTTTCTTGCGTTGCTGAGTGAAAGAATTTTTTTTTTGCAATTAGGCTTGTATTTTGGAAAATTGCTGTATTTATCAAAAACAGTAGGTTTTAGGTAGAGGGAATCCTTTTGTAACTTACCTTTATGTTATCTCTGGATTACGAAACCGAGTAATATACTGGGTTTTTAATTTGAAAAAATATAACTTTGATTGTACCTTTTTTTGAACACCTTTATCATCGACAATATTTTCCCAAGATGCTCCTGAAGACCCTGCAGATGCTAGAAAAAACAGAATTCGGAAATTTAAACAGATTCCATAAGAGAGACCGACGCGTATATGGTGCCCCACCCTGTATATATACAACATGGTTTGCGAAGCTTCTACTCCACCTAGAGACTTATAGTTTCTTTTACTATACTGGAAAATTATTTCCGGAGTCTAATCGTTTTTGTGTGTATATATTAAATAACTGAGTCGTGTTCAGAGTTTCTAACCTGCGGAATGTCACAAAATGTGAGTTACTTTTTATATTGAATTTATAGAAAAAATGTAGATGCTTTGGAATGAATCGTTTACAAGAAGCAGCTACTTATAATAAATAAGTTTAAACAGGTCCAATGATATGCCTACGAGATAAAGTTGCGTATTACAAAATTTATGAAAATATGCCACTATAACGCACTTGCCGCGCACAGATTTTTTTACTTTGAAGATTATTACCTGTATACATTTTATTTTGCTGAAGTATACGACACTAAATTAAAAAAAATACATTAATTTGTGATTATATAGCTTCAAACAGTGTAACCCTCTAAAACTGAAAAGAGGCACCACTGATTCATATATAGAAACCAATACCGAGCCATGACTGCGGATGTTTTCTTCTTATTTTTAAGGCGTTTCAAACAAAATCAGTAATTTGATGAGGCGTATCGATACCGACCAGTGAAATCGCTCCCTCTTTATAAACTGTGTTGCTTGCTTTTCTATGTGGTCACCGTTTATTAAATTCCAAAGCAATTTTTGTTAAATTGCAGGTGCATGGTATTTTCTGATTCCGCTGAAATTCTATTATGGATTTTACGCTCTGTAATATCTGCACCTAGCACTGCTATATGAATGCAAAAAGAACAAGTAACTAGTAGTTTGTGTTTTCAGACTAGATTTTTTGTTTTCATTTTTAACTCTTAACTTTTTAGTGAATTTTCTTTAAAAAATTCACAAAATTATTTAATTAGGAGATCTTGACTTCTTAAAAATTTCTCCAAATGAGATCGAACTAAGCCCTCTAGAACACATATCCGGGGTCAGTTTCAATTTTTATGTGATTATATATATATATATATATATATATATATATATATATATATATATATATATATATATATATATATATATATATATATATATATATATGTTCAGAAAGATTTCCGCGGTCTTTAATGTGAGACATGCTTGGTTCTCGGGTTAAACCGCGTCCAGAATTTATGGAAACTCGACGTTTCGGCTCCTGTTTTGGAGCCATTTTCAAGAGGTAAAGGAAATATGTAAGGACACTCTAAGGCCTCAATCTGCCTACTCCTTAGAGTGATGGACAAAGGTGGGTAAAGGAAATATGTAAGGACACTCTAAGGCCTCAATCTGCCTACTCCTTAGAGTGGTGGACAAAGGTGGGTAAAGGAAATATGTAAGGACACTCTAAGGCCTCAATCTGCCTACTCCTTAGAGTGATGGACAAAGGTGGGTAAAGGAAATATGTAAGGACACTCTAAGGCCTCAATCTGCCTACTCCTTAGAGTGGTGGACAAAGGTAGGTAAAGGAAATATGTAAGGACACTCTAAGGCCTCAATCTGCCTACTCCTTAGAGCGGTGGATAAAGTTAGGTTGGGTTGTTGTAGCTCGATTACGGGGCCTCAATCTGCCTACTCCCCAAATCTCGCCGGAGATCGTGTGTGAGGTCTTAGTGTGTTCAACCCTAGGCCTCAGAGAGATCTGGCAGTTCGTTCCAAGTCTTGTCTTATATATGTCGTTCCGTCTACCTGTTGCGTCATCAGTGAAAGTAGTGGGGTCACCGTCAATTAAGTGGGGGGCTTTGGTCACGGTATCTAGAGGAAGATTAAGAGGGTCACCGGCATTTGTTACGGCAGATAATGATGCAATAAAATTGTCTGCGGAATTTATTTCCTTTTTGTGTGTTTGTAAAGAAGATATAATAGGTTTCCTTTACCCACATTTGTCCATCACTCTAAGGAGTAGGCAGATTGAGGCCTTAGAGTGTCCTTACATAATTCCTTTACCTCTTGAAAATGGCTCCAAAACAGGAGCCGAAACGTCGAGTTTCCATAAATTCTGGACGCGGTTTAACCCGAGAACCAAGCATGTCTCATATATATATATATATATATATATATATATATATATATATATATATATATATATATATATATACAGGTGCCCGTTTTTCGACCTCAAGCATGGGTATCTCTGTTATTATAAGAGTTAGAAGATCGGTTAAATTAGAAAAAAGTTGCGTATTTTTATGATGATCAATAATCTGACTGTCATTTTTAGTTTTTGAATTATCGCAAAAAAATAAAAAATCCTGTTTTGTGTTTTTATTTTTTTGAGCGAAAACCGACAAAGCTAAACTTAATGGTTGTACTATAAAGTACGTTTGTCAATTGTATTTTAATAAAAGAGAGCATTTTCCACAATAATTGTACACTTCACTTACTTAAACGATGACTTTTTGAATTTAATTATTATTTACGGGGAGTGTAATCGAATTGTTAGCAGAACATGTCGCGTGTTTGCAGAGAGATTTCCAGATAGATATGCGAGTAGATCAACTCCTGGCATAATCAGAATACTATTAAAAAATTGTTCTAAGACTGGAACGTTTCGTTCAGAAGGTAATAAAAATAAACCGTTATTGGACAATCAAGAGACACAAATAAATGTTTTGGCATTTTTTACTGCTTATCCGCATGCGTCAATCAGCGACTGCAGTAGAAATTTGCATCTTTCAAGGGGAACTTTTCACAGAATTCTAAAAATTAACAATTTTCGTTCACTGTAATACACCATTTAGAACCTGGGGATTTTTCCCGGCGTGTAGCATTCTGCAAATGGTATCTTTTGAAAACTCAAGAAGATGAAAATTTCTCAAGAAAAATTATATGGTGCGATAAGTCAAAATTTTCAAAGAGGGGCATGTTCAATCGTCACAACAGTCACTATTGGTCGGACGAAAATCCTCACATTACTAGAGAACGAAATTTCCAGGACTGTTGAGTTTCAATGTATTTTGCGCAGTAAAATAAACAGAATTTTTGCCCTTAACATTTATGATGAGAACTTAACAGGTTGTTACCAATAATATTAAGCAATACTGAATTTCATTTCGGTATTAGTACATTATGTTATTATCTATTAGACTCACTGAAACTAAATTTGAAAATATGACCATTTTATTCATATCAGTAATAATGGTAAGATTAAAAGAAGGTAAGAACGAATTCTAGACGAGCAGTATTCACAGGTCCTGGATATTGTCGCATTCTGAAGCAAGTAATAATACCAGCGCTGAACTCCTTGCATGAACACGAGGCTGCAGAAGTTTCGTATCAACAAGATAGAGCTCCACACAACTCACAGATAGTAAGCGACCTACTCCAGGAAACATTTGAAGACAGATGGATAGCTAACGGTGGTCCTCATCGTTGGCCGGCCCGCTCACCAAACTTGACTCCACTAGATGTTAGTATCTAGGCGTGCATTAAGAACAAACTTTACCAGGAACCACCTACTACAAAACAAGATATGATAGCTAGAGTATTAGATGCCTTCAACGCAGTGGAGTAAGATGATCTTTCTTGAGCCAGGGGTACCATCATTAAAAGAGCCATCAAATGCCTTGAAGTGAACGGTGCAAATTTTGAACATTTATTGTGAAGTGATAACACACAAATCTTTTTGTTCCCTAATAATGCTTCATTATTATGAAATTTTGGACGAAACACTCCATTCTTAGAAATTTTTTACTAGTATTCTGGCCATGTAACGAATTGATCTGTGTTTATGTGGAAATCTCTTTGCAACCACACTACATCTTTTCTTAATAATTCGATTATACTCCTCGTAAATAAAAGTTATATTCACAAGTCGTCGCATATTTTACTTATGTCGGAAGATGACGTTTAAAATTTTCATCTTCTAGGCAACCTGTTAAACTGACTAATAATTATTTCTTATCGCAAATAATGTTTAAATATATTCAAAGCGGTGGTACTTAGGTATAGGGAATGCTGATACCAATCGAAAGAACAATAAAAAGTACATGAACCAATTTTATAAAATATAGGATGTTCTATTTGAAATAAGAGAGTTACTAGGTTTTAAAGTTGTCATGATTGACCGGTCTATTTCAGACACCCCGTCTTACTTGTACTAGCTTCGGTAAATTCCAAATATTTTGTGGCATTTTAGAACTTGCACTTTAAAATTTCAACTCTTCAGGTTGAAAAATAAGAGAGATACAATTTTGTAAATGTGGCAATGTTTTTGAAAAAAGTCAATATCTCGAAAATGGTTGAGGAAAATTGCATAATATGTTAGTGAAACCTACCATAAAATTTAACGATCAATCTAGATCCGTAATAAAAAACAACATCTTCCATTTGAAATAAGAAAGTTGACGTCTACTTCCGGTATAACCGGAAGTCCATACTAACGTCAATATTTTCGGTCAACTGGAAATTTTGAGAAACCCACGTGCGTGAATTTTCAGAATTCAATTGTGAGCCGTACTTCAGAAACGCCTAATGTAAGGTCTACGTGGGACACCTGTATAGGTTATAGAGGTAACGAAATTTGATTCCTGCTTTCTTTAAAAAAAGACTATTATGTTGTTATTAAAACATTTTTATGAAAATTTACCAACATAACGCACTTACTGCGTCCAGAAATTTTTATTACTATGAAAAATCCATCTGTACCAATTTTCAAGAAAATTCGACGAATACTTTTCTATATGTCAAGGAAAATCTACATTGAATTTCTCACTTTAACACCCTGTATCTGTTTTAATTTTAACTTATGGACTGTGGTAAGTTTGGTTAAATCGTAATAGTGCGACGCCAAGAAGTTACTACTGCCCTGGGTCACATTAATTTGGATCGGGCTGTATATTTAGAGAAAACAAAACATTTAATTTAATATGATTATAAAAACCCAGAGACGACCCAATAACTTTCGATTTCTATTTAATAAATACATTATGTCAATAATTCGGAAAAGAAATCTGTTTTTCGACACGTAATTAGTTCTCGTTTCTCAGCACCCTTAGAGCAAGAGGGTATAAAAACAGAGAGCAAAAAGCAAATGACAATTTTCCAATCAGCAAAACTGCCATTCACGCGCGGAAATTGTAGATGTTCATTTTTTGCGAGAAACGTTGTTACGAATACGAAACAAAAATGAACATTTGGACCCTATCATTCCAAGCCTTGTTGATACTGATCATTTAATTCCTTTGACATGTTTTGCCTAAAACATTTTGTATTATACCAAATCACCAAAAATAATTTCTTATTTTTTATAACAAAGATTATTACAATGATGGGCAGATCAAAGTAATGCACGTATTATCATTTAAAAGGGTTAAATTCCCCGAAAATGACGTAGCTTAAAACCCAATGAAATGTTGCATCTTAGAAGGTGTGGTAGCGAATTTAAATTTTTAAAACCCAAATTCGAGCGCGAACTAGGGCCCCTGGAACCCATATCGGAGGTCAGTTTCAAACTCTATATGATTATATATATATATATATATATATATATATATATATATATATATATATATATATATATATATATATATATATATATATATATATATATATATATATATATATATATATATATATATATATATATATATATATATATATATATATATATATATATATATATATATATATATATATATATATATATATGGTGATTTATCGAAAACGATACACACTTAAAACGCTGGGGAAAGTCGATTCTGTTCAAAGCATAAAAAGAACTATTTATGTCACATCAATAACTCAAAAAATAATGGGCCCATTTTGACCAAATTTGTGAGTACTTTCCTTTTGCAAGTGGTGTGAATGAGTTCGGAAAATCGAAACAGTTTTTCCGAGAAAATTTTGTTTTCTTTTGGATTTTTTTTACATCTACGGAAATAACAAAGCTACCTACGACCGCCATATTTGGTACGCGGGTTTATATCATAAAAAGTAAACCATGTACCAATATTAAATCTGTAAGTTGAAAGGAAAAAGTTATAGGCAACTAAAGAAAAAAAATTGGTGCCAGTAATAACCAGGAAAACGCACGAAAACGAGATGCTTTGTGTGGATAACAAAATTTATTGTATATTACAGACAAAGATTCAGTTTTTTGGCGCAAAAAGGTGAATAAATACAAGAAAAATTGCTTGGAACATTTTTCCTTCTTAAAACGTCGCGATTTAAAACGTCAAAATTGGCAACTTTTAGGCAAATTAACAAATTTATTTTGTTAAAGAAAAAATATAACGTGTTTAAATCACAAGCTATAATTTCAACTGCTGTCAAAACATCACAGAAAGTCTATTTCAAATAACTTTTAATGCAAATATTTTAGTTAAAGAAAGAACAATAGCTATTGAAACAGGTATTTAACACCTTTTTAAACAAAGTTTTGCAATACATGTTAACCAAAAACCCCAATTTTTTCAGAATCGTTGTTTAGAAATCACTAATTTGGATGCTTCAAATAGCCACTTTGATGCTTTTAGAAAATCATCAAAAACCTCTAATTTTTTGTTACTTCTTAACCTTTTTCACTTAATATTTAAGAGATGTGGTTAACCACATATATTATTTTGGTTTTATGCCCTTTTTAGCATTTTTTTAACTACATTGCGGCCAAAGTCTCAAAAAAATTACTATTAACCTGGACTATTTCGCAAATAAAATCACAACAAACTATTATCTGTCAAAACTGACGCCACATGATCTTGTTTATCGATAATGTCTTCAAGGCACACACACTCCATTAATATTGAAAATGAGATGATGTAATTTGCTATTTAATCAGTACTCAAAGTCTCAAAAAAATTACTATTAACCTGGACTATTTCGCAAATAAAATCACAACAAACTATTATCTGTCAAAACTGACGCCACATGATCTTGTTTATCGATAATGTCTTCAAGGCACACACACTCCATTAATATTGAAAATGAGATTATGTAATTTGCTATTTAATCAGTACCAGCAAATGTTTTCTCGAACAGTTAGTTTTATCGGGATGCAACAAAAGGACCTTTCTTGAAGATTTTATGATTCTCTTTAATTGTGTATTATTAGATTTGCGATAAAAAGAAAGAAAGGTTATGAGTCATTATCCGTTGGCCAAAGACAGTTTTGGCTTTTAGATTTCAAGGGATCCACATCAAATTTGTAACATAAATACAAAATGGTATTTTGTACAAGTGCACCATACTTGAAGTGAATCAAATCACGACAAAAAAAGTTATCACCGAAAACTTGACAAAACAAATTTTTTGAGACCCTGTTACTGGTATTATTTGGGTATAAAAAAAAATGTTATAGGAACCTGTGGCACTAATTTTTCAAGTAGCATAACCCCCTGAGTATTTTACTCACCATTTCCGGACACCCTCAATATATACATACATACATACATATATATATATATATATATATATATATATATATATATATATATATATATATATATATATATATAAACATAATATTTTCAACCGGCCTCCGTAATAGACTATGCATAAGGTACCCAGATAAAATAACGCTGATAGCAGAAACGGAAAAATAAGTACAAAGGACGCTGAGTATGTTAGAAGGTGTATTAAAACGAATTAAACTAGAGATCAATAAGACGAAAAAACCATAGTAATGAAGTTGAACTAGGGATATGACTGCAAAAAGGGATGTAAAGGAAAACAATCAACAGCTTGAACAAGTAGAAATGTTTACATACCTTGGGAGTATTACTACGGATAATTATCAGTGTGGCATGGAGGATCGAGATGACAAAGCAAGCAGTCGATACACAAAGTACACTTCTTTTTTAACTTGGACCTGAGAAAGAGACTCATCAAGTAGTCCGTACGGATTGTATGGGGCGGGAACCTGCACTTTGATGTAAGCAGGACAGAGGACTTTGAAATGTGGGCATTGATAAAATTAGACGAAGAAACGGTACATCGATAGACAAAAAAGTGTGCTAGAAGAGATGGGGCAGAAAGATTTTTTCTGAACGTAATTGAGAGAAGAAAGTATAAATTTATTGAATATATTGTGAGGCATAATAACTTTCTTACAAGATTATTTGAAGAACACATACTTGAAAAATGGGGTAGAGCAAGGAGAACACATCTGGAAAATCTGGCACAACTGATAAAGTAAACCAGCTACAATGCAATGAGGAGAGCTGCTGGAGATAGAGAATCAGAACATTTTTACATTGAGGTTTCTTAGAACTTCGCATTCGTATAGGTAGGTGATCGCAATCCAGATAAATGTGGTCTGCCTCCACTTTCATCAATGTGAGGTACTTCTAAAATCTTAGTGACCTGTGAGGACTCCAATTTTTCCGCGGAACCTTATTCGATTGCTGCATGGGGTAGTTAATCCTGTATTTGTTTTATCCGACCCTCCTGAGAAAATATTTTCCTCGCTACAGCCACACTACTAGTAGTAGTACTTGATAGCTTCCAATGTCCACTTGCTTAGACCATCTGGACAATAACCAGCTGAACACTTTTTTTGCAGTCTTCCCGAGCGTCTGACAATGCTTGAATTAGCATTTATCTGATTCTGGGCGAACTGATTATCTTACGGCTTTGCTATTCAAAAAATATTTTACAGGTTTCTAGAGGTTCGTCCTCTCGTCTTACCTGTAGTAATTCGCAGGCAGAATAGCATAAACCCCGTCGCCGGGGATTGTAGAATACGCGCCAAAAATAGAGCTCTTCAACACATTGTAAAAGCTCCATTGTAGAACCAAAGAGACTTGGTCGTGTCCCAGGATCTTTTACTAGGCAATAGCCTCTTTGTTTTACCAGTATTTCCATTAATTTATTCCAGGATATAAAATACAGTTTTCGACACTGTTTGACTCTTATGTTTTCACCTCGTTGGCAATCAGCCGAAGTCCCACCTTTGCCATGCAAGTTGTTCGATTCTTATTACGCATTATTAGATTCGTCGTATAATGTCTCTTTTGGTGCAGATGAAGAGTGGGGACGACATAAGTAGAACCTCCAGTTCAGCTAATCGTGTCGTTCTCATTAAGCTGATAATACTTAAACAAGCCAGCATCTACAGTTTGACTAACTGGCGAGTCTTGGTAGATCTACACAGTTCCAAGAGACCACAATTATTGCAGTATATATAATTCGAAAAAGCGTAACTTACAGGCTACGTCTCGTCGGCGAAGTTGCCAGAAGGTTGCTAAACCTTCACATACTACTCTCTCTATTTGCGACATCCATAACAGTTTGGAGAGGCCAGGATTGCTCTTATGTATTTAACTCCCCGTGTTAAGACGAGAGCCTTTCCAAGCATGTTTAGAGGCCTAGACTCCGCTACCTTCCTCCCTTTGGTAAATAGTATGTATCTTAGTTTTCGTGGGATTGGCAGATAGTTCCACTTTACCACACTATCGTTCTGTTATGTTTTGGTCCGTTTGTACATTTGCATTCACAACGGCCAGGAACTTTTTTATATTTTAACAACACACCACGCGGGCTCACAGCCTAAATACTATCGTACCGTGGGTGTCGACAAGGAGGAAAGAGACAACTTGTTAATTTTGGACTTGAAGGTTTGGAGGTTCGGAGGAGAAGGAAAAACATGTGCCGGCGAGGAATTCCACAACTTTGAAGTCCTCGGGACAAAAGAGCGGGCATAACAAGATGTTCTATGTCTGGTGACCTGGACAGTAAAAGGGTGCATTCGCTCTGTTCCCCTGGTAGATCTGTTGGGGGCAGCAGGTGAAGGAACTATGGAAGAAAAATCCTCTGAGCAGTGCCCGTGCAGATATCTATAAAAGAAAGAGTACACCAACAGTACGTCGGTGGGCAAGGGATGACCGCCTTTGAGTGATGGTACGGTCACCGATGAGACGTAGAGCTCTCTTCTGAATGGAGCCCAGGATAGCGAGTGTAGAAGTGGCAGCGGCACCCCAGATGTGGGAGCAGTATTCGAGCTTTGGCCTTATTTGTGAAGTATATAAGGTATAGAGATTAGCTGGTGAAAAGTATTTGCGAAACCGGAAGAGAAAGCCTAATTTCTTAGCAGCCGCTTCTACAATTGATGTGACACGTTGCTGCCAATTGAGATTTCGATCCACAGAAATGCCAACAAGTGAAAAGGACTCATTACTTTGAATAACTTGGTTGTTCATTGTGATGGGTCTAGGGCTGGTGTATCTTTTATGAGATAGAAAGCAAGACTGAGATTTGGTGGAGTTGAATTGTACAAGATTTCTAATTCCCCAGTCTAATATTTTTTGGATATCCACAGAGACAGAACCCTCCATGAGTCTTCGATCCTCATTTAATTGTGCTAAAGAGACAGGCTTAGAATATTGTATATTTGAATGGAGGGTGCTGTCGTTCGCGTAACTGTGAACTGGGTTGGATGTGCTAAAGAGAAGGTCATTGATTTCGAGAAGAAACAAAGCAGCGGCTAAAGCTGAACCTTGAGGGACTCATGCATTAATTGGATACAGTTTAGAGGAATGGCCATCCACGACAACAGAAATGCTCCGGTTGGAGAGGAAATTGGCAGTCCAGGTACAGAGTTTTGGTGGTAAGCCATAAGCCGGAAGTTTATTAAGCAGCGCTGCGTGCCTGACCTGGTTGAATGCTTTGGATATGTCTAGAGCGACAATCTTGGATTCACCGTGTAGTTCCATAGACTTGTTTCAAGAATGGGTGACAAAGGAAAGGAGGTCGGCAGTTGATCTGCGCTGACGGAATCCATACTGCCTGTCGTGGATTAGACTGTGTTTTTCAAGAAATTTTAGTAATTCGGTGGTTATATACTTTTCCATCACTTTAGAGATGACTGAAAGGAGAGAAATACGCCTGTAGTTGCTAGGAAGCGTTTTGAATCCTTTCTTGGGGACGGGGTGTACTCGAGCAGTTTTCCAGTTACTAGGGAATATGCCTCTACTGTAAGATGTCTGAAACAGACGAGTCAGAACAGGAGCAAGTTCTGGTGCGCATTTTTTGAGAACAATTGCTGGGATCTCGTCAAGGCCAGAGGCTTTTCTGGTATTAAGAGAAGAGAGCATCTTTCGTACCTTTTTAGTTTTGTAAATGATATCCGTCATTTTATGTGCGACATTGGGGACTGTTGGTGGTTGAACATTTGAAGGTGGGTTGAGAGTAGAATTGCCGGTGAACAACGGGGCAAAAAGTTCAGCCTTGCCCAGGGCGGTAGAAATAATTTCATCCCCTAAAACAAGAGGTGGGACCGTGCTCTTGCAGAAATTATTCCCAATAGATTTAGCAAGAGTCCAGAAGGGTTTGCTGCCATTGGAGCTTGAGAGGACTTTATTTTTGATGTAGTTATTAAGTGAATTTTTTGCCTCAGAAAGAACGCAGACATAGCGGTTTCTTGCGTCGTTAAATGCTTGACGGTTTTCTTGACTGGGATTGTGTAGAAGTGTTTTGTGAGCTTTGACCTTTTCAATTCTGGCCTTGTCACAGGATTTAGAGAACCAAGGCTTTTGAGTAGCTGAAGAGGTTTTCTGTGTACGTGGAATAAATAATTCCATGCCAGCTTGGATAATTTCGGTGACGTTTTCTTATATATCAGAGGGGCCAGGATGAGAGAAGCAGACAGGCGTCCATGGAAATGAGGAAAAGTAATCCCGCATTTCATCCCAGTTCGCGGAGTTGTAGTGCCAAACGATACGTAGGTGTGATGACCGTGTGACCTCGCGTTGCATTGCGCAGGAAGCAGTGACCATTTCGTGGTCTGAGCGACCAATGGGGGCGGTGACTGATGTTTTATATCATTCAGGTTTTGTAGTAAGAAGGAGACCCGAGGAATTTGAGCTGTGTGTTGGGATGCGAGGAAAGTAAGTAGGTTGCTGAACCATATTGGCTAAAGAATTGCTGACTGCAAAGACATCCGCTGCTCTCCCTTGTAGATCGGTTTATGAAGATCCTAGCCATTCCTTATTATGGAAATTGAAGTCACCAAGAATAGTGACCTCGGAGGAAGGATAGTCAGAAATCAGATGGTCGGTTTTTTCAGAAAGGTAGTCGAAGAGCTGGACAAAGTTGTTGTCAGAATGTGACCGCTAAATGCAACAGATAAATTTAGTTGCAGCCCTGAGAGAGCGTTGCCGGTAACCAGAAACAACCCGTCGTCCAAATATGCCTGTTCGTAAAAACTACTGCTCCAAATACATCCGCAGAGACAGCCAATGACTCAACACCATTAATGGGGTGAGATGCGGCTTCCCTTGTGGACATCCGCGTAGAAACACGATTAGCAAAGACCAGCGCAACAAATTATATTTCTTTTATTTTATTTGACGCAAGCAGATGTCAATTTTTACAATGAAATGTAAGCTAGTAGACTATCTAATTGGTTTATTATTTCCAAACGCTACTTCTCTTGGTGTTGCAAATGATCCTCAACTAAAAACTGGAAAAGAAGTAATCAAAACAAACATATTCCTGGATTTCTTGAAAATTACTTTTGAATATTTAAAAAAAGAGGCAGAAAATGATCAGAAATAGAAGGTATCATAACTTTAAATATCGTGGAATCATCTCAGTGGGCGTTTCTAGTCTAGCAACGTTGCGCCCTTACATTATTAAATGCCACGTTTAATACTTGCTGACCACCCGTTATATGTGAAAAATGTTTGTAAATCAAAGAGGCGAACCTTATTTTGTAAACAATTTATTCTACAACGGCTGGAACAATGTTACAACTTTAAAAGTTTGAATCTTCATTTACTGACGTGCAAAAGTTTCGTGTGAGTGAGCGTTCTAGTTAGCGGAGAATTTGAAGGAAATCAACTGCCTGAACAAAGTATTATAACTTGAGGAAACTTTTTATCCAGAATAATGACTGACTGCTGAGGTAAGCACAAGTTAATTGCTCCATTTCCTTAATAATTTCACTTCTATAACTGATAACTGAAGTTTTTCACCCAGAAAAATGAATTAGTCCGCAACGTTATAATAACTACTGGCAAATGACAGACATGCTGCTGAAATTAAATCTGACCTGAATAGATTTTAATTGTAGATATAGCTTTCTTAATGAATGGTCTTATAACGCATTTTAAGATTAAGAAAACCTAATGCTCTCAAGAGCTATAAAACGAGGCTAGTCAATTAAATTATTTTAATATTACAGATTTACAGTAGGAAGATATCTTACTAAAATACACCTTAATGATCATTTAAAAGTCTGGACGCAGCAAGTGCGTTATGGTAGTAATTTTCATGAAAATGTTTTAAATAAATACATAACAGGTATTTTTTTTAATGAAAGCAGGCATCAAAATTGGTAACCAGTATAACCAATACAGGATGTTCCAGCAGTTGTTTGCACACATTCACCCACTGATAGAGCATAGAAAAATAACTGGGGTTTTGTTGATAAACATGTGTGTCCTCCGATGCTTCATTACGGACATACAACCCCACAAAAGCGTAGTTTGTAAATATTTTTTTGTTCATAACTTTCAAATTCCTCATTCGATTTTGATGAAATTTCGAGAGTTCAGTCAAGCAGCTAAAATACAAGTCTCGAATAAGAAAAATAAAAAATATCTTAATTTTAAAAGGTGTTTTATAGGAGGTGGGGTGGTTTTTCACCCTAAACTTTTTTTGGGGGTGGATATTTGGAACTCTGGGCACAAGCATTGAATACTACTGATAAAAATTAATAAAAAAGGTATATTTAGCAAATTACAATAAAATGCACCGTTTGAGTTATTTGATTTTGAATAATCTGGTTAAAAGACCCCCTATTGTGACATCTCTTCTTTGAAATTCGCTTTAGTTGAAAATGGGAAAGAAATCGGCAATAGACATGTAAACATTATTTTTGTAATATTTCACTAGGAATATGCTTGGCTGGTTAGTTTCTCGCTTCATTGACTTGTTTAAGAGATAGCGGTGAAAACTACCCCCACATGTGGAGAACAGCCCCTAAAATTAAGATTTTTTTACTTATATTCAAATAGAGTTATTAAATTGTTAAAATTTCAGTCAAAGTATGTGAAAGTTATTGTCAAAAGTAAATTATCTCACCTCTCAAAAAAAGGTTACTAAATTTTATATATATTACTGAATAATAACCGATTCAGATGAAATAAAGCGTGTTTAAGGGATGATTTTTGGAAAATGCGGATGGTTTTCAATATTTTAGTAATGATTTTAAAATTATGAAAGGGAAAGCACAAAAGGCTTCAATTTATCTTTTAAAGTAAAGCTTTTTAGCGAATTTAATTAACTAATGAGATCTTATATATATATATATATATATATATATATATATATATATATATATATATATATATATATATATATATATATATATATATATATATATCCGACCGATAACAAAAAATAATGGACCAATCTTGATCAAATTTGGTGAGTACCTTCCTTTTGCAAGTGGTTTGAATAAGTTCGTTAGCCAGGAAAATCGGACCAGGTTTTCCCGGAAAATTTTGTGTTTTCTTTCTAAAAAAAATCATATCTCCGGAAATAACAAAGTAAGGGTACGCGTGTTTGTATTCTAAAGAGTGAACTCTGTACCAAAATTTAGGTCTCTAGCTTTAAAGACAAAGAAGCTATGGGGAGTTGAAGAAACAAATTTTGGAGTTTTCTTCAAAACGTCAAACTCGCAATTTTAAACGTCAAAATTGGCAATGTTTAGGCAAAGAACGTGAAACAAATACGGATTTTGAAAAGAAAATGTTGCAAGAAGAGTGTTCTGCAAACCCTTAAGTTTCAGATTCAACCGCCATTGCCCTTCATTTTACTAACTTTGGCTGTCGTTTTAGTGAAGTTGATGCTTTCGCTGTAGGTTTAGTGAAGTTTATGGTTTAACGGTCTATAATTAAGCTAATTTACGTAGAACAAATTCGCTAATGCATTTTTTCATTTTTTGTCGAAATATGATGCGTTTTGTAAGAAAAAAATCTGGACGCAGTAAGTGCGTTTTGATAGCGAATTTTCAGTAAATTTGCAGTTTAGTTCCCGAACGCTTTTCCAAACACTGTTTTCAGAAACCTGACCAGCCCCCCCCCCCTGGATCCACATACCCAAGAAAAATTTCTTGTTCACACCCCCCAAGGAAGTTACGGGACCAGAAGTGAGTAGGGGTGTATAATTTTTTTTAAGCTAATTTTCGTAGAACAAATTCGTTAATGCATTTTCGCATTTTTTATTGAAATATGATGCGTTTTTAAGAAAAAAAATCTAGACGCAGTAAGTGCGTTTTGGTAACGAATTTTCGGTAAATTTGCAGTTCAGCTTCCGAACGCTTTTCCAAAAACTGTTTTCAGAAACCTGCCTAGAGCCCCCCTGGATCCACAAACCCCACGAAAAATTTCTTGTTCACACTCCCCAAGGAAGTTACGGGACCAGGAGTGAAGTAGGGGTGTATAATTTTTTGTAGCTAATTTTCGTAAACAAATTCGTTAAATGCATTTTTGCATTTTTTATCGAAATATGATGCGTTTGTAAGAAAAAAATCTGGACGCAGTAAGTGCGTTTTGGTAGCGAATTTTGGGTAAATTTGCAGTTTAGCGCCCGAACGCTTTTCAAAAAACTGTTTTCAGAAACTCGCTTAGCCCCCCCCCCCCCCTGTATCCACAAACCCCAACAAAAATTTCTTGTTCACACCCCCCAAGGAAGTTACGGGAACAGGAGTGAGTAGGGTGCAGGGCGGGGTAGGTAGTAAAAAGGAAATATGAGCAGAAAATTCGAATAAAATGGGCTTGAAAGCTGTCTTTCTCATATCTTGAAGCCATATCCCCCTTAAACCCTGCCTACCCCACACAGCACCTCTATCCCCCAGGTGCCGTAACTTCCCTGGCGGGTAGGAACAAGACATTTTTCTTGTGGTTTATGCAGCGAGGGTAGTTGTATGCACGCGAGGGGGGAGGAAAATCCCCACGACGCAGCAGCCACCCCCTAGTCCACCACCCCCCAGCCCTGCCACAAGTCGAACCGGAGGGGTCCTGATTCGTCGTAGACATTTACTCCCCCCCTCGTGTGCATACAACTACCATAAACCACAAGAAAAACTTCTTGTTCATATCCCACAAGGAAGTTACGTGACCTGGGGCAAATAGGGGTGTTGTGCGGGGTAGTCAGGGGATATGGCTTCAAATAGACAGCTTCCAAGCAGTTTTCTTCGCATTTTCTGCTCATATTTCCTTTTTACTAACGATCCCGCCCAGCACCCATATTCACTCCCAGTCCCGTAACTTCCTTGAGGGGTGTGAACAAGAAATTTTTCTTGTAGTTTGTGCATCCAGGTGGGGTCTTAGTAATGTTTCTGAAAACAATTTTTTGAAAAGAGTTCGGGAGCTAATCTGCAAATTTACCGAATTTTCATTAAATCCTTCAAATTTCAAAACTCAATTTGCTATTAACGTAAGCTTTGTTGGTTAGGAAACCAAAATTTAACTTTATTTTCGGAAAATTCTTGTATATTTTCAAACCATAATAAATTTTGATAAAATAAAGTACCTACATTGTTTCTACTACATAGACTATACCGGTAATCAGATTGATGCCTGCTCGCATTTGCTATCAAAAACATTTTTATGGAAATTCACTTCCATAACACACTTGCTGCATCCAGACATTTGAAAAATGTTTATATATTTTTCAACAATAAAGTTGTTTCGATGAATTATGGTACATTGTTTCTACTATATAGACAACCAAGTTTGATGCCTTCTTTCATCAAAGAAAGACTGCTATTAAAAATATTTTAAAAAAATTCGTTACCATAACGCACTTGCTGCGTCCAGACTTTTTTAGATTAGATAAGTTGCTGTGAAAACGAAACGTCAAAGATGCTGTGAAAGTGACATGCAGCAATAATGCATTTTTAGTATATGTAATATTGTTCTCTAGACAGTGTCATTCTCGGTTATTATTGTAGTTGTTCTTTGTTCGTTCTTTATTGTTAATTCTTTGGACATACTTTCTTTTACTAAAATCATGGAGAAATTCAGTAATGCCGAATATGCAGATATTGTGTTTATTTATGGATACTGCAATGGTAATGAAAAACAAGCTGCGCTGGAGTATCGACAAAGGTTTTCCAATCGTTACTGCCCTTCACGTTGAGTATTTCACAGAACATTTCGCAGACTTGCAGAAACTGGATCCACTTGTTGTAGATCCGCAGAACGCGAATATAGAAATGCACGTTTGGAAGTAGATGTAATTGATGCGGTTCTCGATGCAAATACTATCAGCACCAGACGTATTTCTACCCAGTTGGGGATACCTCATAATAGTGCGTGGAGGATAATACATAGGGAGGAGCTCTATCCATATCATATGCCCAACGAGTACAAGCCCTACACCCAGGTGACCGTCAAAGAAGATTGCAATTTTGCCATTGGCTTTTAGACCGTCATGCAGAGGACAATAACTTTAACTTTCTACACAGTATACTATGGACTGATGAGGCTTCATTTACAAAAAAAACCGTGAGCTCATCCGCAAAATTTCATTTAGATATTGCGCTGGCACAATTTACTATTATTAATGAATTTTTATTTAAAAAAATTCACTAATAGAGAGGTATCGATGGTGAGACTTTGCAAAATTTTTTTCAAATGAGCGCGATTTAGGACCCCTAGAACCCATATCCGGGGTCAGTTTCAATTTATATATATATATATATATATATATATATATATATATATATATATATATATATATATATATATATATATATATATATATATATATATATATATATATATATATATATATATATATATATATATATCCGTCTGATAACTCAAAAAATAATCTACCGATTTCAATGATACTCGGCAAGTGCCTTTATTTTATTAATGGCTTGGATGAGTTCGTTAGCCAGGAAAATAGGACGGGTTTTTCCGGGAAAATTTTGAGTTTTCTTTCAAAAAAAATTTGTTCTCCCAAAATAACAATGCTGTTTTAATGAAATTGACTATATATGTTGCCTTGGGAGAGACCTTACTAGGTACCAAAATTAAACTTTCTCAGTTTATATAAAATTGAGTTATTAAAATTTTAAATTTTCTTTCGAAAATTTTTTTTTCTCCAAAAATTACAAAGTTATTTTAATGAAATTTGGTACATATCTTACCCTAGGAAAGACCTTACTACATACCAAAATTAAGCATTCTAAGTTTATAGAAAACTGAGTTATTCAAATTTGAAGCATTTAATAAAAATTCACTACCATAACGCACTTGCTGCGTCCAGAGTTTTTTAATATTAAATAAGTATGAGAGATATATGAGTTGTTTGCTTAGGAATTGATTGTGAAAATTATAAAGCTACTATTAGTGAATTTTCTTAAAAAAATCACTAATGACGATATCCGTGTTTATATATATATATATATATATATATATATATATATATATATATATATATATATATATATATATATATATATATATATATATATAATATCTCCTTGTCAAGCAGACGTCAAAATTTATGGTGATATATTATCTTTGGATTTTTTGAGAAACTACGCTAAAATAAAAAAAGTTTTACTCAAAAACAGAGATGAAACATTAGAGATCTAGTAGAAATATTTGCAAAGATATTTTTCTACCTGAAAATTTGATGAAAATTTTGGAAGTGACAGTTTTGATGGTTTTTGACTTTTTTATTTGGACATTTATATAAAAATTGTATTGTTTACATGCACAAGCAATGCTTATATGTAAGATACACTGTATAATTAGTTTGCAAAAATATATATTACTATATATATATATATATATATATATATATATATATATATATATATATATATATATATATATATATATATATATATATATATATATCCATCCGACCGATAACTCAAACAGTAATGGACCGATTTTGATTAAATTCGGTAGGTGTCTTCCTAGTGCAAGTGGCTTGGACAAGTTCGTTAGCCAGGAAAATCGGCCCAGCTTTTCCCGGAAAATTTTGTGTTTTCTTTCGAAAAAAATATATATCTCCGGAAATAACAAAGTAAGGGCAACGAATTTGCTACGCGGGTTTAAGTCACAAAATTTAGCTCTGTACGTTAAAAGACAAAAAAGTTAGAAGCATTTAAAGAAAAATAAATTGGGGTTTTCCTCAAAACGTCAAAGTCGCGATTTAAAACGTAAAAATTGTCAAAATTTAGATAAAGAACTTGAAACTAATGCGGGCTATGGAAAAAAATGTGTCAAGAAGAATGTTTTGCAAACCCTGAAGTCTTACTTTCCACCGTCATTGTCCTGCATTTTACTAAAATATTTCCAGAAAATTCATTTCAAATACACCCTTTCTCTGATGCTTTGGCAGTAATTTTAGCTATAGAGTTTATCGTTTAATGGTATATAATTATTATTGAATTTTCGTAAAAAGTCAATAAAGCTCAAACTATCCGTTATTATACAAGATACGAACAAAAATTGTATACATTAATTATAGGGTGTCTTGAGCTACATCTTAAAAAAAATTATTCTACAATGACAGGATGGCCCATAAGTCGTTGGTGGTACATATTTTCTTTTTTTTTTTTAGTCGAACGCACCTTATCTTATTGCATTTTTGCATTTTCCATTGAAATATAATGCATGTTTGTAAGTAAAAAAATGCGGGACGCAGCAAGTGCGTTATGGTAGCGAAATGCTTCAAATTTTAATAGCTCAATTTTCTATTAACGTATAAGGTTGACCAAGAAACGAGTATTTTCTGGAACACTTGAAGTTTACTTTCGGAAATTTTTGTACATTTTCAAACAATAAAATTATTTGATGAAACATGGCATATTGTTTTTACTGTTAGGTTATATTGGTAACCAATTTGATGCATGCTTTCTTAAAAGAGAACACACGTATTTGCTATTCAAAGCATTTTTATGAAAATTCACTACCATAACGCACTTGCTGCGTCCAGACTTTTTTTGTATGTGTACAAGTACACACCTATCTAAATATTATAAACTTACATAATTTATTTATTCTGATTAGTTGCATGTTACCCATTAAATGGTGGCATATACCGTGAAATAAGTAAACCATCAAAAAAGCTAAGTTGTGGTTTAGAAGAAAAAAACATTCTGTCCAATTTAAGTAATTGTGAATTTATAATTTCATAAATATTAATTACTTTTTTCCATCCTTTTCAACATAAATCAATTAATTGAAGCCTTTACTTTGAAATCGTTTAATATCCTAAAACTTCAATATTTTCTATTACTATTTGAACATTTTAAGTTATTATTAAATGTTTCATCTCATTATAATTTTTAAAAAAGTTCGGGGCGCAGCAAGTGCGTTGTGGTAGTGAATTTTCATTAAATGCTTCAAATTTCAATAATTCAATTTTCTATACACTTAGAACGTTGAATTTTGGTATGTAGTTAGGTCTTTAACAAGGCAACATATCCACTAAATTTCATCAACATAGCTTTGTAGTTTTCGGAGATAAAATTTTTTTTCGAAAAAAACTCACAATGTTCCCGGAGAAACCTTGTCCGATGTTCCTGGCTAACGAACTCATCCAAGCCATTAATAAAAGAAAGATTCTTGCAGAGTTTCATTAAAATCGGTTAATAACTTTTTGAGTTATCGTGCGGATACATACATACATACATACATACATATTATATATATATATATATATATATATATATATATATATATATATATATATATATATATATATATATATATATATATATATATATATATATATATATATATAAACAAATAAAAATTGAAACTGGCCCCGGATATGGGTTCTAAGGGTCCTAGTTCGCGCTCATTTGAAAAATTTTTTGCAAACTCTCACCATCGATACCTTTCTATTAGTGAATTTTTTTAATGAAAATTCACTAATACATTCCTTTGAAAAGATTAGCATGAAAATTCCGGCTGATTGCAATATTCAATGCACTATTATTCAACTTGATTTAAATTGAGAATACATGTATTCCCGCTCCCTCTCCGATTAGTCGAGAGTTACCATGGAACCTCTTTAATCCATTAACCTTGTTAATTAACAAAATTTCACAAGAATATTACAAAACATTATTTCTACGCAAATACTAAAAAAAAATTCTGCGAAAGCGTTTCAAATTCAGTCGCTATATGAGAGCGCCCGTATACGGCAGCTCGATTTTTTTCGAGGAGTAATACAAACCAAAAGCTCTCTGAATGCGTCATTTCGATCAAGTTTACTTACGAAATTGAGAACAACTATCAATTAACCTTCCTTGACACTCTGGTCATCAAAAATATAGATGTGTTAGAATTTGACATTTATAGGAAAGAAACTTCTAGAATTCGCTTCATTCCATCAGATTCAAATCCTCCTTTCGATCACAAAATCTCGAGTTTGAGCTTTCTTATTCGGTGGTTACTCAGTTTTCCTTTGAGCAGGACGCGATACAATTCAGAGATGAACACAATTATAGATATTGCGATTTGTAATAGTTTCTCTCCAGACATTATGTACAGATGAATTACTATGCATAGGTGGAAAAAGACGATAAGTAACGTTACGACATTGAAGCCCGAATCCGATGAGCCACCCAAAAAGTTCGCTGTACTTCCTTTCCATCCTTTTGTTACAAAAGGGTTAAGAGAAAATATTCAAAGATAACGGCTTGAGAGTTGTTTGTCAAGTTGATAATTCGAAGTACCTTTTAGGTTGGCCAAAGGATACTATTGACTTCCGACAAAAATCTGGCATTTATCAAATATCTTGTATTAATTAGGAGAAAATCTATATTGGGCCAACGCGGAGATCAATAACAACAAGATTCAAAGAGCACATAGCTCATTTCAGATTCAATAGAGCAGAAAAATATAGCGTCGCCCAACATATGATTGACTCGGGACATAAGGTAGGCGATAGTAATCTTAAGTTGTTGAAGGAAACCACGGATTATCTCAAGTTAGATGCTTTCGAAAGCTTGGAAATCCGCAAGTTGAATCCACAGAATTTGGTGAATTCAGCCATGGGTCCGGTCAATTCAGCACTTTTTGAGATAGCACCAAATAATTCATGGTTGCTTTCTACATCGATAGAACCGCTTGGGCGTTTCCACTGACACAACAATAGTCCTTGAATTACGCACCCGGTGTTACATCATCCGACACTGAGGCATCTGATATTGCATCATACCGTGTTGCGTATTCCGGTATTCATCACCCGTTATTGCATCATCCGTTACATCATTTTAGTGAATTTTCATTAAGATAATTCACTAATAGAGAGGTATCGATGGTAAGACTTTTGGAAATGTTTTTCAAATGAGCGCGAATTAGGGCCTCTAGAACCCATATCCGGGGTCAGTTTCAATTTTTATATGTTTATATATATATATATATATATATATATATATATATATATATATATATATATATATATATATATATATATATATATATATATATCCAACCGCTAACTCAAAAAATAGTTCACCAATTTCGACCAAATTTGGAAATTACCTTGATTTTGTTAATGGCTTGGATGAGTTCGTAGATTTTTTGAAATATTAAAGTGTTTCGAATGAAAATTTGCACATATGTAGGAGACGTTACAATATAGCTGCTAACCAAATTTCAAATTAAACGGCGTACGAGAACGGGAGTTATTAAAAAATCAAAATTATAAATGAATAAACAGTCTAAGATGTCAGTTTAAATTTCATACAGCATTTCCCAGGTTCAATGTTGATAAGGATGATTAGAGTGTGAATGCGTCATTTTAAGTAGATTATTCAAATAGAAAGTCACCTGACCATTAAATATAAAGGAGCCGGGTTGTCAGATTTAATAAAATTTCATTTGAATCCTAAAATGTAAAACATAGGGTAATAACACGTATTGGTACTTATTATGACAAATAAAAGTTCGTCAAAAAATTAATCAATCCAATAAATGTGGCTTAATATTAATAAATGTTGAGTTACCAATACTTTCTCATTCGACTTATAAATTCTAACTCAATCTGACACCGCTGCATGGTAGGCCAACTGTCATCGCGAAACGGGAGTCGCCGGGCCGAGCGCCGACTGCAGTCGCCGAAACATGAGATGCTCAACGTGTTATTTACATTTATTAAAACTGAAATATTTTGTTCTATTACAGAATATACCAAATAGAAGTTTCACTTCAATGAAATGGTTTAAAACTATACGTTCAGCACTAATTTCCGACGCTTCAGCACCAGTAGCATTATAATCCAGAAATCTATTTACTTTTAAATATCAATCTAACCTCAAACCATTCGAATAATCGAAGAATCGTTATTATTGTTTATGGTTTTATTTTGCAAAGCATCCTTCATAGAGTGTTAGCGACTAGCCACGTTTGTTGTTATAAAGCTCTTTATTATTATATCTCTACATATTATGTTAGAGTTGTTATTAAAAAGTGTTCTTTTGATTTGGTCCTAAAGTTTCTGACACAATTGTTGATCAAAGGTAAGTTATCGTTATTTGTGTTATTCAATATTTTTAATAACCTGGCAAGTGAAACAAATACTAACTTTTACTTATTGGTTCCAGTATCACAAAAATTTCGGGACGCAGCAAGTGCGTTATAGTAGTGCATTTTCATAAGAATTGTACACTGTTAGTAAGATATACTATTAAAACTAATTCTTTAAATTTAAATGGACCTTTGAGATCAGTTTTAGAGTCCTAGTTAGCGATTATTTGAAAAAAAAAAGTTTTATATAGAGCTACTAAATTCAAATTTGGTCTTAGATATAATATGTAAATACTGCAAGTGTCTTTAAAAAAATTGTGTTACAAATTTCATTAAAGTTACAAAAGTTTTTCAAAAACAATTAATTATTTACAAAGGGAATGTATCTGTCAAATTATAAATATGACAGGTATTTTTCCTTATTAATTGTTTGGATGGTTTCATTTTAGTCAACCCATCCAGTTTTTGCAAACAATAAACAACAAAAAAGGTTTTTTAAAACAAAACGAAGCTCAATATGTTATTTTTCTTCAATTTATTACCCACGTGCGTTTACATAGGTGTTACTAAAGTTAAAGATTGAAAATTATGGCTTAATGGGAAATTTATTGAGCTATCGGATTCGAAATATTTTTACGAAAATTTTCTACGATAACATAAAAAAACCTCTTTTGTTGCTAATTGTTTGCAAAAACTGGATGGGTTGAAAACAAAACCATCCAAGCAATTAATATGGAAAAATACCTGTCATTTTTATAATTCGACAGGTACATTCCCTTTGTAAATAATTATTTTTTTCCGAAAAACGTTTGTAACTTTAGTGAAATTTGTAACACAATTTTTTTAAGACACTTGCAGTACTTACATGTTTATATAATTGGACAGGTACATTCCCTTTGTAAATAATTTATTTTTTCTGAAAAACGTTTGTAACTTTAATGAAATTTGTAACACGATTTTTTTTAAAGGCACTTGCAGTATTTACATATTATATCTAAATTTAAATTAGTAGCTCTATATAAAATATAATTTTTTCCAAATAATCGCTAACGGGGACTCTAAAACCGATCTCCAAGGTCCATTTAAATTTAAAGAATTAGTTTTAATAATATATCTTACTAATAGTGTACAATTCTTATGAAAATTCACTACCATAACGTACTTGCTGCGTCTAGAGTTTTTTAAGTAAATTTTCTTTAAAAAAATTCACTAATGAGGAGATCTCGACTTTTGAATTTTGAAAAAATTTCTTCAAATGAGCGCTATTTAGAACCCCTGGAACCAAAATCCGAGGTCGGTTTCAGACTTTATATGTTATATATATATATATATATATATATATATATATATATATATATATATATATATATATATATATATATATATATATATATATATATATATATATATATATATGTTTATATATTTATGTGTCACACCTATAACTAAAAAAATAATGGACCGCTTTTGATAAAATTTGGTGAGTACCTTCCTTTCGCGAGTGGCTTGGATAAGTTCGTTATCCAGGAAAATCCGCCGAGGTTTTCCCGGAAAATTTTGAGTTTTCTTTCGAAAAAAATCGAAAAAAATTTATATCTCCAGAATTAACAAAGTAAGGGCAACAAAATTTGATACACGGGTTTATATCGTTATATGTAAGCTACCTACCAAAATTTAGCGCTGTCGGTTAAAGGACAAAAAGGTTACAGGCATTTAAAGATAAATAAATTTGGGTTTTCCTCAAAACGTCAAAGTCGCGATTTTAAACGTCAAAATTTAATATTTAGGCAATGAACCTGAAATTAATATGATCTATGGAAGGAAAATGTCTCAAGAATAATGTTTTACAAAGCCTGAGCTCTTAGTTTCAATCGTCATTGTCCTTCATTTTACTAAAATATTCCCAGAAAATTCATTTCAAATAGACCCTTTCTCTGATGCTTTAGCAGTAGTGTTGGCTATAGAGTTTATCGTTTAATGGTATATCATTTTTGTTGAATTATCGTAAAAAATCATTAAAGCGCAATATATCCGTTATTATGCAAGTTACGAAAAAAAGTTGTATACATTAATTGTAGGGTGTCTTAAGCTACATCTTAAAAAATATTTCCACAATTACAGGGTGGCCCATAAGTCGTTGGTGATTCAAATTTTCTTTTTTTTTAGTGAATTTTTTTAATCGAACACGCCCTATGTTATTGCATTTTTGTATTTTCCATCGAAATATAATTTCTTACATCTTTGTAAGAAAAGAAATTCGGGACGCAGCAAGTGCGTTATGGTAACGAATTTTCATTAAATGCTTCAAATTTTGAATCAATTTGCTATTAACCTATAAGGTTGACCAGAATACCAGTTTTTTTCGGGAACAATTTAAGTTTACTTTCGGAAATTTTTGTACATTATCAAACAATAAAGTTATTTTGATGAAACATGGCACATTGTTTCTAATATATAGATTATACTGGTAACCAAATTTGGTGCCTGCTTTCTTAAAAAAACATATTTGCTATTAGAAACATTTTAATGAAAATTCACTACCATAACGCACTTGCTGCGTCCAGAGTTTTTAGAGTATAGTTTAGGTATATAAATAGAATAAATTTGTCCACACAGTTAGTTTACCGACAGCTACTGATGAAGATAACTTCGTTGTCGAAATACATATCTAGCGCATAACTCCCTGTTATTGTTTCCGTGGTTTTTGGGGTGATTCTGCTTTTTGTTTCAGTTTCCAGCCACAGTGTCTAACCTCAATCTTCTATTCTGTATAGCTTCAATAATGTAAATTATAATTAGTAGCGGAATGCAGTTTTAAATTAGATACCTCCACAACAAACAAGTCTGCCTGCAATGTGTTTGCTTTAACAAACACCATCTAAATCTAGTAATTACTTTGAACAAGTAAATATCTGAATATCATAGTTCCTTATTTGCAAACAGTGTTTGAGTAACAATATTGCGAATCAATTGTTTTGTGAACACGAGTGACATTAGCTAATTGGTAGCACCTGATTCTGACGGTAACGTCTTAATTAGTTTCACTGTAAAGTAATTGTTAACTTGAACAGGAAGAAGTTTTTATCAAATTTAAGTGTGTCTTTGTTTCTTGAACGTCGGCCTATTTCCGCGACCACGGCCAATCACCGACGCCAGGGAGCCGTTTCACCTCAATATCCTGGAAATTTTGCCGAACCCCTGCCTTTCTGTAAAGAGGGTATGGATCTTTAACGTGCCCAACATCGCATGGACACGGTAACGACGGATTTACGCCACCTCCGAAGGGCGGAAAGTGCAGACATTCAACTTGTTCAAATACAATGCGAGAACCTCGGTTGATGTTAATTTACAGTTTGTACTGAAAAAGTGAAAGGATTACCCTGGGATCGAACCCAGTACCCTTCGGTTCAGAGGCACACGTTCTTACCCCTGAACCACCGAGGTATCAAATTTACAATGCTAATTAAAATTTACGCCGTAACGAAATGTCATTTCGTTACGGTAAATCTCATTTCTATTTTATAAAACAAAACTCTGCAAATATTTATTTTAAAGAATTTCGCCATATATCATTTTTAACAACAACCGTATCTAAGTGAAAAGTACGTTATGGTAGCGAATTTTCGTTAAAATGTTTTTAATAGCAAATATGTATTGTTTTTAAAAGGACATTTGGTTGGCAGCATAACCTATATAGTAGTAACAATGTACCACAGTTCATTAGAATAGCTTTGTTGTTTCAAAAAGTACATTTTCCGAAAATAAACTTAAGACGTTCCAGAAAAAGCTCTTCCGAATTACCTGGCCAACGAACCTCTTCAAGCTATTTACACACCTGCCAAGTTATATTTATTGGCAAACCGCTTTATGACCCAAGTAGAATTATTTTTTAATTAAATTTTGCAAAAATTTCTTTTACAAAAATTCACCTTTTTTTATAGCCGAAATGGCCTTCAGTAATGTTACACTATATTATATTTTTCACAAAAATTCGCCAACTTTTATTTACAATAACTTACCAAGCATTTATTATTAACTACCAACATTTCACAAAAATGTTACAAAAAATTATTTCTAGCAAACACTAAAAACATTTCTGCGAAAACTTTTCAAATTCAGCCACTATTTGAGAGTGCATGTTACGGCAGCTCGTTTTTTCGACCAGTAATACAAACAAAAGCTCTCTGAACGCGTCATTTCAATAGGGCTCAGCTCTCTATTTGTACAAACGCCGTTTTACAATTTGTGATATGTGTTTGTGCAATGTAGCAAAAACGTGAAAAGTTGCAAAAGAATTGAAATAACTCAAAAACGATGAACGATATAATTTTTTTTTCTATTAAAAAAAGAAATTGTGTATTACCAACGACTTATGGGCCACCTATGATTATCAAAGTAATTTTATAAGATGCAGCTCAAAACACCCTGTAATTAACGTATACAGTTTTTGCTCGTATCTCGTATATAAACAAAATTATTGAGTTTTACCGTAGAAATGCGTCAGCCTGTATATGTGTAAACAGGCAAGAACTGAAACCCAGCCCGTATATGGGTTTTAGGGGTTCTAGTTCGCGCACTCATTTAAAGAAATATTTTCAAAATTCATAAGTATATGACAATTTGCTAAAATATAGACTATTAAACCATAAACTCTATATTTAAAACTACTGCCAAAGCATCAGAAAGACGGTCTATTTGAAATGGATTTTCCGATAATATTTTAGTAAAATAAAGGGCAATGATGGTTGAAGCTGAAACTTAAGGCTTTGTAAAACACACCTATTACGACATCTCTTCTGTACAATATATATTTGTTTCAGATTATTTGTCTGAAAATTGCAAATTTTGACGTTTCAAATTGCGACTTCGACGTTTTGAGAAAAAAATTATAAAATTTTCCAAATATGTTTTCTGCTACTTCTTGATTTGATTTTTTTTTCTTTAAATTACTATAACTTTTCTGACTTTTAACGTAGATCTGAATTTCAGCAAGTAGGGTAAGTTTGATAGTAGAAATCTATGCGCCAAATTTGGTTTTCATAGCTCTGTTATTTTCGGAGATACAAACATTTCCCAAAGTTTTCTCGGAAAAACTAGTTCAACTGTCCTGGCTAATGAACTTATCCAAGCCACTTATAAATGGAAGGTCCCTACCAAATTTTATCAAAATCGGCCCATTCTTTTTTAAATTATCGGTTATATATATATATATATATATATATATATATATATATATATATATATATATATATATATATATTATATATATATATATATATATATATATATATATATATATATATATATATATATATATATATATATATATATATATATATACACAGATCTCCCCATTAGTAAAATTTTCGTTTTACGAAAAATTCGCTAAAAGCTGCATAAAATACATGTCCAAGTAGATGAAATCAACGTTGGAATTTTATTGCCCTGGTAACAATACCGAAGGTGTGTGTGTGTGTGTGTGTGTATTTTGTGTGTTTTGTTTCTTTAACGTCGGCCTATTTCCGCAACTATGGCCAATCACCGACGCCAGGGAGGAGTTTCACCTCACTATCCTGGAAATTTTGCCGGACCCCTGCCTTTCTGTAAGGAGGGTAGGGATCTTTAACGTGCCCAACATCGCATAGGCACGGGACCGACGCCTTTACGCCCCCTCCGAAGGGCGGAACGTGCAGACATTCAACTTGCTCAAATACAATGCCAGAACCTCGGTTGATCTTAATGTTACAGTTTGTACTGAAAAAGTGAAAGGAGTACGCTGGGATTGAACCCAGTACCCTTCGGTTCAGAGGCACACGTTCTTACCCCTGAACCACGGAGGTTCTTTACCGAAGATGTGTAAACTGTAAATTTTCAATCGCGAATAATTTAATCAGACCATAAGATAAATAAAGACCCCAAAACTTCTATAACTAACAAAAGATGCATATATTTTTCGATATATAAGACGGTTCGCGGGTCGAGTGGAATTAATTAAGTTCTCACTGCTTCAGGCTTCTGACTTGATTCCGTTTTTTCGCATACCGACCTCCGTTTGTATTAATATTCCGAAACTCACTACTCAAACCGTCTGAAACATCACACCACCGCCGTCACGAGGCCCATCTGGATCCTGTGGTGAGAAATATTTTACTAATAATGTATTTTTGCTATTTTGTTCCCTTTTCATGCTATATAACCCGTTCTTCTCGAAAAACTTAGTTTTTAATATTAATCATTTTTCTTACCCTGCCGATTCAGTTATATAGGTGTTCCACCGTTTTCGCTACAAAGTTTGCGGAGTTTTATTAGCCGTTTTGCTTGTTTCCGTAGCTTACCCACGTATTTGTTAAATTGTCCGAAATATTTTCTTGCTTTATTTGTATTACATCTCGTTTCAGCTATATTTGTTTTGTTTATATAAGTAAATAATTACTTTTACTAGCCGAGAGACTCCAAGCTTCCCGTTTCGTCTAATAGAAACCCATTAGGTGGCCATACCTTAGGAATTAATTGGGGGTTTGGAGGCCTATAAATAGTTTACGACATTTCGTACCCCAACTTGACCCACATTGCGGCCAGGAAGACGGGATATTGTAAAATATCGACATTTCTGTGTAAATCACCTAAACAGAACCCCCAAGGGTGCAAATCGGCTGGAACAAGAGTTATCCTGCGGTAAAAAAATCTCATGCTTTGGCAAAGTGGAGACAAATAGGGGCTAAAACGCTCAGTTTCATTTATCATACCTTTTTTTCTATCAACCCTGGTGAGAACCTTTAAATTATAGATTACTTTTACTTTGTCATTCACAAACCCTGAATACATGTGTACATAATTTTATCCAATAAATATTTATTTTATATACATATTTCTTGTCTAGCTAAAGTAAGTTTTCTCTTCAACCAAATCCGATCCCTGGAAAATAACCATCTCCTCTAGAGTCTACCTAGGTATCCTGCTTCCACAGGGTGGTCCGCTTCCAAATTCCTCCGCTACATTGGGGCTTCCACTTTTCCCCTAAACCAACAAAATTGTTTTTAGAAAGTGGTGGCGCTCGAGTTCATTTTATTTATTTTTTCGACCAACCACTCCACCTTTCGCAATCAGACCGTTATAACGCGTCTCTATACTTTACTTTATTGCGTGGTGGTACTAGGAGTGTTTTTCAAATAACCGCCGTTTTGATGTAAAAACAAGGACAATTTTCTTTAACACTTTTATTTTCACATGAAAACAAGAGATCTTATTCTAACTTTGAGCACAATTTTAACCTTTATTGATTATTATCGCATATTACGACAAGCTGCTGAATTCCATCCTTATAGAAACCTGCCTTCTGATTTGCTGACCACTCCATCACGGTCTTATGACGTCGTCAAATAAGGGGTACATTGAATGCAAATAAACAAAGAAGTGAGTGGGTGGGTGCGAAGTTTATCAAACATGTTGCATTTTAAAAGTGTGACACTCGCTTCTAGAGAAGATATAGAACGACGAAAAGTCTGAACGTATCAAGTGCATTAACTTGGCAAAATTTCATAAAAATGTTTTTAATGGCAAACATGTCTTTTTACTAATAAGAGGCATCAAATTTTTGTTAACAGCATAACCTATATAGTAGAAACCATGTGCCATAATTCATCAAAATAATTTTATTGTTGATAAAAGCACAAAGATTTTCCAAAATTAAACTTAATAACTGGTCCAATTTTCCTGGCCAACGAACGTTTTCAAGCTATATACATAGCTGCCAAAACATAATTCCTCACAAGGTTTTTAACAAAAATTTTGAAAAATTACATGGAAATTTGCAAATAACTTCCTTCACGAAAATTCGCCATTTTTTTATACAATAATTTGCTTGAGGCTCTAAAATTATATTTTTTACGAAAATTTCCTCAACAATATTTTTTCACGAAAAATCAAACACATTTTTTTACAATAACTTATTAAACATTTATGATTTAATTACCAACATTTCACAAACATTTTCAAAATAGTGCTGCAAATTGAATCATAACTCCCACAGAGATGTGATCATCTACTCTCCTCAGAAAGACATTCTCATGAAAAGAATTTAGGGTCCATGACTTGACCACAAAGAAACACATACTTGGAAGAGAGGAAGAGATAGACCAAGAGAACAACTTATGGAAAATCTGGAACAATCGATAAAGTCGGAAGCTACAACCCGTCCCCAAGAAAGGATCCAAAGCGCTTCCTAGCAACTACAGGCCTATTTCTCTTCTTCCAGTCGTCTCTAAAGTTATGGAAAAGTATATAAACACCAAATTACTAAAATTTCTTGAAAAACACAGTCTAATCCACGACAGGCAGTATGGATTCCGTCAGCGCAGATCAACTGCCGACCTCCTTTCCCTTGTCACCCATTCTTGGAACAAGTCTATGGAACTACACGGTGAATCCCAGTTTGTCGCTCTAGACATATCCAAAGCATTCGACCAGGTCTGGTACGCAGCGCTGCTTAATAAATTACCGGCCTACCACCAAAACTCTGTACCTGGACAGCAAATTTCCTCGCCAACCGGAGCATTTCTGTTGTCGTGGATGGCCATTCCTCTAAACTGTATCCAATTAATGCAGGAGTTCGTCAAGGTTCAGCTTTAGCCCCTACTTTGTTTTTTCTCCACATCAATGACCTCGTCTCTAGCACATCCAACCCATTTCACAGTTACGCGGACGACAGCACCCTCCACTCAATATACAATATTCTAAGCCTGTCTCTTTAGCCCAACTAGATCAGGATCGCAGACTCATGGAGGGCTATATATCCGTGGATCTCCAAAAAATATTAGACTGGGGAAGTGCAATTCAACCCCACCAAATCACAGTCTTGCTTTCTTTCTCATAAGAGATACCAGCCCTAGACCCATCACAATAAACAACCAAGTTATTCAAAGTAATGAGTCCTTTTCACTTGTTGGCATTTCTGTGGATCGAAATCTCAATTGGCATCAACATGTCACATCAATTGCAGAAGCGGCTGCTAAGAAATTAGGTTTCCTCTTCCAGGCTCGCAAATACTTTTCACCAGGTAATCTCTATACCTTATATACTTCACAAATAAGATCAAACCTCGAATACTGCTCCCACATCAAGGGTGCTGCTGCCGCTTCTACACTCGCTATCCTGGACTCCATTCAGAAGAGAGCTATACGTTTCATCGGTGACCCTACCCCCACCCAAAGGCTGCCATTCCTTGCCCACCGACGTGTCGTTGGTGACACCTCCCCCTCTCCCCCCTCTCTCATAGATATCTGCACGGGCACTGTTCAGAGGAGCTTTCTTCCATAGTTCCTCCACCTGCTGCCCCCAACAGATCTACCAGGGGAACAGAGCGAATGCGCCCTTTTACTGTCCAGGTCACCAGACATAGAACATCTTGTTATGCCCGCTCTTTTGTGCCGAGGACTTCCAAGTTGTGGAATTCCTTGCCGGCACATATTTTTCCTTCTCCCCCGAACCTCCAAACCTTCAAGTCCAGAATCAACAAGCTGCCTCTTTCCTTCTTGTCGACACCCACGGTACGATAGTATTTAGGCTGTAAGCCTGTAAGCCCTCGTGGTGTGTTGTTGAAATTAAAAAAAAAAGTGAAAAGAGCTACTAGAGACATAGGGTCATGGTTGCGACAAGGTGACATCGCCTAAAGACGGTGATGATGATGATGGTAGCTTAAAAGTAACATAAAAATGTAAACACATCACGGCAGGAGATAGCTTTACAAATTTATTACGTTCTTCGCTCTGTTTCACTTTCAAGGCAGTAACGCTACTTTTAATATAAGTATGCACACAACTCTTCTGAATAAATTCAAATTCCAGGCAAAAGTGTATTTTCACAAATGTATTCGTAAAGTTACAAAGAAAACATAAAACAACAGTAAGATGTTATTAGAATATTAGAAATCCCATAAAGGAGATGAACTAAATAAGCTTCCTATTTAATTTCTATTCATGTATTCCCTCAAGGCGTAGCGTAACTCAACAATAACAATCTCGTTATAGTACGTAAAATATCTGGTTTATTAACCGAAAACAGTTTTTGCTACTTTATACAAATATCATTCAACAGCGACAATGAAAAGTCAGTAATTATTTCCTGTTTCAGCTAAATATTACAAGATTTGCATAACTATAGAGGTATTATCGCGTCGGGGGAGAATAGCTAGAGCGAAATTCAGTAATGCTTACAAGGTTCAGAGAAAGTGATTAGTTCCATGACAATGTGCGTAATTCACAAAAGAGTTAGCGCCCTAAATACGCGAGGTAATTTGCATATCTTGTACACAATATTTTGAAATGAATTCGCTTATAAAGCCTACCAGATAATGTAGAAGGAAACGTACCAAATATACAACACGGTTTGTGTAGGCAAAAGAATTAAAGAGTGAGTATAGATATGGAACAAAAAGTGAAAAATATTCAAGGTGGATTAATTTCGATGTCCAAAAACTCCTTACAAATATTACATACAGCGGATTCCAAATTATATGTCCATAGATGGGCTCTAGATTCTAGACTTGAAAAAAATACGATTCCGCCAAATATGTTGCTGGTTTAATAGATAGGGTGTTGCTAGTTACACACTGTCGAATACAAATTGTTCATCATAACCTTTTTATGCAAAACTCTATCAGGATTTTAAATGAAAATGCAGATAAACCCATTATTTTTAAGGAACCAAGGTTTGATATCGATCAAAAAACGCCGATGACGAGACATTCGCACTTTAACTATTCAATGCACGTGAACTTTCGGATCACAGCCAATAGTATTTCCTTACTAACCCAAATATGGCTGTACCCACCAAAAAGCTTCGGTTTAGTTATGAGGTGCAGGCAAGGTAATTACAGGTGTTTTAATGAACAAATTAAAGTGTTACTGACCTATTTTCTCGTTATTAAGATGTTAAAAATTGACGGCACAATGTATATAGTAATGTTGATGTTACAAAATGTTCAAAACATATAACAGGTATCACTGTTATTCAGAATTCACTCACCTACCTCAAAATTTAGTATTTGATCAAACGCTGGTGAAACACTAGTACATCTAAGACAATTTAGCTGAACGGAATTTAGTTACCATAATCTACATATGTATGTATGTATCCAACCGATAACTCAAAAAATACTTCACTGATTTGGACCAAATTTGGGTTCGTTCATCAGATATTAACACCCAGTCTTTCTTAACAAAAAATTTAAAAATGGTTAATCGAAATTAATATTAAAAGAATCCTCGACATCACTTCAAATTCTGTAATGCAATATCTACAATGTTGGCCAAAGAGAGATGATGTTACCTGTACTGCTATGCTATTTAAATAAATCGTAGATAACAATCTAAACAATATAAGTTACAATCATTCCGAGCTGTCAAGATGTAGCTGTTTCTTACCGGGGTTGTCAGATCTTCACAAGTTTGAAGTAGTTAAACCTTTCATGTATAAACAAGTCAAATTTTCATAACTTCTGGTAATAAAGAAAACATTTTATAAAGTTTAGTTAGTCAATAAATACTGTAATCCATAGCTGTATTTAATACCTGTAAATTTCGAATTACCCATTTCTCAGGATTTTTAGCTTATCGCTCTAATCCTAAAACAAAACAAAAGAATCACTCCAAAAACCACAAAAAAAATAAGAGGGAGTTATGCGCTAGATACGTATTTCGACAACGAAGTTATCTCTACTAGTAGCTGTCGCTAAACTGTTTACTTCGTTGCCGAAATAACTCTCTATTAATTTTGTGGTTTTTGGGGGTGAGTCTGCTGTTTGTTTCAGTTTCCAGTCTTAGTGTCCAACCTCAGTCTTTTGCTTCAATCCCAATTTATTCTATCTGACAACGCTGTTATTGTTATTCTTCGTCTTCGTTTATTGTGTCTGTTTGTACTAACCTAAATTTCCAATTTGATATTGACAATTGACAGCTAAGCTCCAGTACGAACGCGAACAATGTCTAACAACGTTCGTGCGTGGTTGCTGGAGCTCAGCTGTCATTTGTCAATTGTCAATATCAAATTGGAAATTTAGGTTAATAGAAACAGACGCCATAAACAAGGAAGAAAAATTCTGGACGCAGCAAGTGCGTAATGGTAGTGAATTTTCATAAAAATGTTTTTAAAAACAAATATGTGTGTTTTTTTAAGAAGGCAGGCATCAGATTTGGTTACCAGTATAAACTATATAGTAAAAACAATGTGCCATGTTTCATCAAAATAACTTTATTGTGTGAAAATGTACAAAAATTTCCAAAAGTAAACTTAAAGTGTTCCCGAAAAAACACGTTTCTAGGTCAACCTTATAGGTTAATAGCAAATTGAGCTATTCAAATATGAAACATTTGATCAAAATTCACTACCGTAACGCACTTATTGCGTCCAGAATTTTTTTTCTTACAAACATGCATTATATTTCGATGGAAAATGCAAAAATGCAATAACTTAAGGCGTGTTTGATTAAAAAAAAGGAAATTTGTATCACCAACGACTTATGGGCCATCCTGTGATTGTAGAAATATTATTTTAAGATGTAGCTCAAGACACCCTATAATTAATATATACAAATTTTTTTCATATTTTATATAATAACGGATATATTGAGCTTTATTGATTTTTTACGAAAATTCGACAAAAATTATATACCATTAAACGATAAACTCTATAGCTAAGGCTACTGCCAAGCATCAGAGAGAGGGTCTATTTGAAATGAATTTTCTGCAAATATTTTAGTAAAATGAAGGACAATGACGATTGAAACTAAGACTTTAGGGTTTGTAAAACATCCTTCTTGAGACATTTTATTTCTATAGCGCGTATTAGATTCAAGTTATTTGCCTAAATGTTGCCAATTTTGACATTTTAAATCGCCACTTTGACGTTTTGAGGAAAACCCCAATTTATTTTTCTTTAAATGCCTATAACTTTTTTGTCTTTTGACCTACATAGCTACATTTTGGTGAGTAACTTACCTATAACGATGTAAACATGTGTACCAAATTTGGTTGCCCTTACTTTGTTAATTCCGGAGATATAATTTTTTTTTTAAAGAAAACACAAAATTTTCCGGGAAAACCTGGGCAGATTTTCCTGGCTAACGAACTTATCCAAGCCATTTGCAAAAGGAATTTTTTCACCAAATTTAATCAAAATCGGCCCATTATTTTTTGAGTTATCGGTGTGATACATATATATATATATATATATATATATATATATATATATATATATATATATATATATATATATATATATATATATATATATATATATATATATATATATATATATATATATATATATATATATATATATATATATATATATATATATATATATATAAACATATAAAAATTGAAACTGACCCCGGATATGTTTTCTGGGGGGGCTAATTAGCGCTCATTTGAAGAAATTTTTTCAAAATTCAAAAGTCGGGATCTCCTCATTAGTGAATTTTTTTAAGAAAATTCACTAATAAACTGGAAATTTAGCCTCAAATCTAGGTTTTAGACATGACATAATTACTAGAGAGATATGATAATGCGGCTACCTATTTTTGCACTGTCACGGGCATGCGACATGGGGTGAGTACTATAGTAATATATTATTTGCAAATAAATTATACACCGCATTATACATAAAAGCAAGACTTGTGCATGCACATAACACAATTTTTAATACGAATGTCAAGATAAAGATAGTATAATCGCAACATAATAATATTATGCTAATGCTGCGGTACAGTGAGTTTGACGTTTCATCACATCTCAAAACCTTTTAACAAATTGACACAATGCCAATAGCTGTTATTTGTGTTAGAATTTCCTCACATTGTTTATCATCTCTTGTTGATGATTCCTTTTTTGCACACTGTGCAATATATTGTAATATATCTTGAAATTTATGATTTCATTTTCGCCGTTTCGATCATACAATGTATCACCAAACCTTTGTTTCTCTTTCTAGCTCTTACTATCCCATACAAATTATTTCTATCACAGTGCCATGAATTTGTTTATGTGATTCTATTATTTGCTCCTCTTTTATTTGTCTAATCGCTGTTTTTATTTCTCTGAAGTCTCTCATAACTTCTCGTGATTGTACAATTTTATTTTTTAGACTGTGTAAAATTTCAGAGTAAAAGCTTAGCCTTGTTTTGCATCTATCGCCTCTAGCATTTCTCTGGTCTTATGGTATTTGATAAAGAATTACCAAAATGTAATCTACGTAGCGATTACATCATGTACCAATTTTTTTTTCCTCGATTTATTTCCGCGACTATGGCCAATCACCGACGCCAGGGAGCAGTTTCACCGCACTATCCTAAAAATTTTGTCGAACCCCCGCCTTTCTCTAAGAAGGGTAAGGATCTTTAACGTGTCCAACATCGCATGGACACAGAACCGACGGCTTTACGCCCCCTCCGAAGGGCGGAACGTGCAGACATTCAACTTGCTTAAATACAAGGCCACAACCTCGGTTGGTGTTAATTGTACAGTATGTACTGCAAAAGTGAAAGGGGACCCTGGGAATCGAACCCGGTACCCTTCGGTTCAGAGGCCCACGTCCTTACCACTGAACCACCGAAGGTCTACCAAAATTGAAATACTTAAGTTACTCTTATACTGAGTTTTAGATTTTTCTTTGATTTTTTCTGATATCCAGTCACAGTTTTACTGAACAGCCCTCACACTTTATGTTTGGTATTTTTTGTTACCTGCTGGCTAACTCAAACGTGTTATTATGATAAACAGTCAAAACGAAGCGGTGTGATATTAGAGAATATTCATTAAGAAAATTCACTAATAGAGAGGAATCGAAGGTGACCTTTTTAAAAAAATTCTTCAAATGAGCGCGAATTAGGGCCCCTAGAACCAAAATCCAAGGTCAGTTAAAAAGTTTATATATATATATATATATATATATATATATATATATATATATATATATATATATATATATATATATATATATATATATATATATATATATATATATATATATATATATATACAGTGTGGAACAGCCAAATGGAATAAATTCGATAACGGATAAATGAGGGCGTGTTGGGAAAAACGCTTGGACACGTCGATTTGTATTTTTAACTGCGCATCTTTTTCAAGAAAAAAAAATTATATAGGGTGCGTCATGTGACAGTGGCCAATACCAACTTTCTTATTTTAAATACAAGCCCCTGTATATTATTAATTTTTTGGATTCTTCAGAAAATTCTAGACATAATTCATGTACAATGTTCTATACCTATCTTCAACTGTTTCGGAAATATTAAGTATTTTCAGATTTATTACAAAAATTAACATTAAAAATAGAAAATTATTTTATTTCACAAATTCGCTACATTGCATTCAATACTTATTTCCCATTCAGCTCTTGATAATGAGAAAGTAAACAAAAACCATTCCTGCGTTTCTTTTTACTGATATGAAATGAAACAAAAACAAAAACAGTTTTCTTTCTGTTCGTATAAAACTCGTAGCCTTAGCAACTTGTTGTCTGCCTGCATGACAGTAGTGATTAGTGTCAGTGCTATTGTCGTTTGAATTTCGTTAACTGTACGTAATAATATCAGAAAAATGGTTCATTTAACAGAAATGCACAAAATAACCATTCTACAAATGATTGGTTATGGAGATAACACACGGACACAGATGGAAGTGTCTCGCTTATTTCACGAAAAATTTCCAAATTTGCCGCCTGTATCCCAAGGAACAATTAGCAAAATAGAAAAGCAGTTTCGCGAGCTTGGTCATGTGAGACAGATAAAAAAAGTAGCTGCCAATGCAGTAAGTGATGATACGAAATTGGATATTACGCTTGAGTTTCAAGAAAACCCACATACTTCTGGTCGACAAGCAGCCCAACTATTCAACGTTAGCCACACAGCAATTTTTCGAACATTAAAGGAAAGTAAAATGCATCCCTATAAAATGATACCAACTCAGGAGCTCATGGAGGACGATTTCGATAGGAGAACGTATTTTTGTGAACAAATGATGGCAATGTTAGATAACAATGTGATCCAATTAGAAGATGTTTTGTTTTCTGATGAGAGCACATTTACACTTCACGGTCATGTTAATCGTCAAAATTGCCGCTATTGGTCTAATGAGAATCCTCATTGGATGAGAGAGGAACATACGCAATATCCTGAAAAAGTTAATGTTTGGGCAGGAATTGTTGGAAATCATATCGTAGGTCCCTTTTTCATTGATGGCAACTTGAATGGGGATAAATATTTAGAACTGCTCCAAAATAATGTCGTGCCAACTTTGACAAACTTATATCCAGATCCAGCAAACCCACAAGTTCCTGCCAATAAAATATGGTTTCAGCAAGATGGAGCACCGCCCCATTACCAAATCAGTGTCCGGCAGTACCTGAACCAAATTTTTCCAAATCGGTGGATAGGGAGGCGCGGATCGATAGAATGGCCAGCACGATCTCCTGATCTGTCGCTATTAGACTACTTTTTGTGGGGATATGTCAAAAGTATTGTATACAAAACTAAGCCCCTCAACTTAGATGACTTAAAAAGACGAATCACGCTTGCGATTAGATCAGTCACGCCTGAGATGTTGAGTAATGTTAGAAGACATTTCTATACCAGATTAGCATGTTGCCAAGATGTTCGTGGCGAGCATTTTGAACATTTACTACATTGACATTAATTTTTTTTTGTTTTTTTAAATTATTAAGAAATAATCAGTATTTCTTATTAGAATTTGTGAAATAAAATAATTTTCTATTTTTAATGTTAATTTTTGTAATAAATCTGAAAATACTTAATATTTCCGAAACAGTTGAAGATAGGTATAGAACATTGTACATGAATTATGTCTAGAATTTTCTGAAGAATCCAAAAAATTAATAATATACAGGGGCTTGTATTTAAAATAAGAAAGTTGGTATTGGCCACTGTCACATGACGCACCCTATATAATTTTTTTTTCTTGAAAAAGATGCGCAGTTAAAAATACAAATCGACGTGTCCAAGCGTTTTTCCCAACACGCCCTCATTTATCCGTTATCGAATTTATTCCATTTGGCTGTTCCACACTGTATATATATATATATATATATATATATATATATATATATATATATATATATATATATATATATATATCCAACCGATAACTTAAAAAATACTTCACCAATCGAAACCAAATTTGGCAATTCCCTTCACTTTGTCAATAGCTTGTGTGAGTTCGTTAGACAGTTTTGACGCTCAAATACTTTTAGAAAAAAAGGCAATATCTTTTAAATTATTAGAAATATTAAACTTAAACTTGATAAGCACGTAAACATTGTACAAGTGGTCCTACCTACCAAATTTGAGCTCAGTTGGTTCAGCAGATCTTGAGTTATAACTAAATAAAAAATTAAGAATTTACTATATGACCTGAAATTACCTCTAAATGGATGCCTATAATGTTAGATAAGGTCAGACATCTGTCCCGCTGCCATTGCAAACAAAATTTCCAAATTAAATTTTAAACGGACAGGCTACGCAAATATGTCACAATAAACAACCAGCGGGGTTGCCATTTTCGACAACTCTTATCTAAATCTGTGGATATCAGAAAAATATAAATAAATAGAAATTTATATATATATATATATATATATATATATATATATATATATATATATATATATATATATATATATATATATATATATATATATATATATATATATATATATATTATATTTATATTATACATATAAATATTAAGCTTCGTATTTTCACGGTATTTAAAAGCCATCTCCATCTCTCTAGTTTAATCTGACAACACCATTATTTGTGATTTGTTAGCTGACAGGAGTCATAAGAGAAACGTGTACGTTCTGCGCGTAACCTCGAATTTGACTCCGCTAATACCTTACAATTCCAGAATATAAAACAACTACCTATATTCAAAGGTTAATAGAAATAGTAGGTAAATAATAACCCAACTTCCAATTTTAACATACCTTTAACAAATACCTTAGGGCGTCGACTATGACTGTAGTATATTTTGATTCTAACATCCAATCAAACAAATAAGAAAGTGGTTGTGTACATCAGATTCAGGTTCTTAATCAATGCATGTAGGTACTGAAACCAAATTATTTCAAGAAGAAATATACCTACCTCAAATATAAGTATAATACCTAGGGTACCTAGGTACTTATGGTTTCTTTACTCTTAGCCTCTACTCTTTAGGGAACATTTGAAGTAAATGAATCTACATAATACCATAAAGCCGTTTAAATTACATATGTAATCAGATGTACGGTGTAAATTATTAAAATTATAATTTCAAAATTTGGTACTGTATAAGTACGGATACAGTAGTAAATAAATGTTGAAAAGAGTTTAGATGCATCAAGTGCGTTATGGTAGGGATTTTTTGTAAAAATATTTCAAATAGTGATAACTCAATTTCCCATTAAACTAGAGTCTTCAGTTTTGATACATAGTAAAACTTATATAAAGGCAGCGTGGGTACTATATTTGAACAATAACTACAATTTTTTTAAATATTTTTTGTTATTTGGTTTGCAGTAACTGGTTCGATTGAGTTGACCAAGCGATTAGTAAGGAAAAATACCTGCCACGTTTATAATTTAACAGGTACATTCCTTTTGGAAATAAAAATTAAATTTTCTGTAAATTAGCAGTTTAACACACGGGCGACTTTTAGAAAAAAATTCAGAAACATGCTTTGTGCAAGCACATACTACAAGAAAAATGTCGTGCAAACAGCCCCCAAGAAAGTTATGGGACCAGGAGTTAATAGAGGTGCTGGGCAGGGAAGAAGATAAAAAGGAAATGTGAGCGGAAAGTTCAAAAAGCAGCTGAGCTGGATCTCTATAAGCTACCTTTTACCCATTTTGGAGCTATACTTACTTAAAAACCTGTTTGCTTCGCCCAAAACCCTTATTCACTGCAGGTCCCTCAACTTTCTTGGGGGTTGTTCCGAAGAAATTTTACTTGTTTATATTGTTCTTGTTTATGCATTGAGGGTGGTTGTAGGCATGTAGAAGGGAGAAGAGAGCTCCCGTGACAAAGCCTCGAACCAAGACTTTCAATTTATTATTTCATTTGTTTAAAATATTTTTCCAAAAATGAATTTGAGGTTGCCTTGTTTGTCAGTCTCCCATAGAGAGCTACAATATTTTATTATTTAAAAAGTATGTATACAGCAACAGTAAATAAGCGATGAAGAGGGTCTTGGTGCAGCAAGTACGTTGTGGTAGAGAATGTTCGTAAAAAGACTTTAAATCCGATAACTCGATTTCCCATTAATCTATAATCTTCAATCTTGAGTCTATGTAAAATGCCTTTTTGGTTGTTTTGTTTGCAAAAACCAGTTCGATTGGGTTGACTAAACCAAAATCCAAGCAATTAATAAGGAAAAATACCTGCCATCTTGATAATTTGGCACGTACATTCTGTTTGTAAATAATTTTTTTTCTGGAAAACTTTTGTAACTAATAAAGTTTGTAACACTTTTTTTAAAGAGACTTGCAGTATTTACATTTTGTACCAAATTTTAATTTTTTAGCTCCATAAAAAATATAAATGTCTTCAAGTAATCGCTTACTGTGACTTCTAAAACCAATCTCCAAGGTTCATTGAAATTTAAAGAATTACTTTTAATAATATACCTTACTAATAGTGTACAATTCTTATGAAAATTCACTACTCTAATGCACTTGCTGCGACCCGAACTTTTTTTTATTATGTATTGCAACAAAATATCTACACATAATATAAATAAAAATAAAAAGCTCGGGACGCAGCACGTGCGTTATGGTAGTGAATTTTTATTAAATGCTTCAAGTTTGAATAACTCAATTTTCTATAAACTTAGGAAGTTTAATTTTGGTAGTACGTAGTAAGGTATTTCCTAGAGAAAGATATCCACCAAATTTCATTAAAATAACTTTGTAATTTTCGGAAAAAAAAATGTTTCGAAAGAAAATTTAAAATTTGAATAACTCAATTTTCTTTAAACTTAGAAAGTTCCATTTTGGTACGTAGTAAGGTCTCTCCCAAGGCAACATATATAGTGTATATATAATTTTTTTAAATAAAAATTCACTAAAAAGCTTTGCTTGCGTAAGCTTTTTAATCCTGGATATACCGACGTTAATAACAGTGCTTTGTGGACCAACAAGTAATGCGAGAAGGTGACTCAGCACTCTCCGCATTCACATACCCAACAAATAAGGTCAAAACATGATGGAGAGGAAATGATCGATACCGCTGGTGGATCGTAAAACAATATTTCACCAAATACAAACACCCACCCCCATCTCAAGTTTATGAGTGTAATGTATATATTATTTTATCAGTAATAATTTTTAGCGACTTTTCGTAGAATTTTGAATTATGAAAAATTTCTTTAAATCAACATTGGAAATAACCTGAAACGCGTCAAGTTTGCTTGCGAAGGGGAACACTTTTGACGGAAAAAGTATAGCCCAAACTTTACCCACCTGAGCGGGGGTATCTACCCTCAATTTTTTTCAAACGGGAATAGGGATCATGTGATAACTCGTTGAAAAGAGCTTTTGATTTCCCAAACACTCTTTTTTTTTAACTTCGGCCTATTAGTTTAGAAGATACGGGTCTTTGAAGTATCACTAATGCGTTTCCCGTGAAATTCTTAATGATTGAGTTGGGCCTCACCAGCATCCATTACAAGATAAAAATGTTGGTAAAGGTTTGCGTAGGTAATAAAATGTCATTTAGATTAAGGTTCTCTCTAAAAAAAAAAACAGCAAAATGTGTCTTGTGACAACGCAATTCTTGCGTCACCACAAGACATATTTTGCTGAGGTTTTTTTGGAAAGTGCTCGAGGACTACTAATTTTCTTATGTAACATATCATACTCCTAACTTTTTTATCTTTTTTATTTCAACAACACACTACGAAGGCTCACACATGGGTGTCGACAAGGAGGAATGAGGTAACTTGTTAATTCTGGACTTGAAGGTTTGGAGGTTCGGAGGAGAAGGAAAAACATGTGCTGGCAAGGAATTCCACAACTTGGCAGTTGATCTGGGCTGACGGAATCCATACTGCATGTCGTGGATTAGACTGTGTTTTTCAAGAAATTTTAGTAATTCAGCGGTTTCGCTGTTAAAACGTTTTATTTTCACAGTGCCACCATTTTTGGGATCTTTTAAATAAATTAAATTGCACCCGTGGCTTGGTTTTGAATTTAGGGGCAGGCTAAGACCTTTTGTACCTTTACATTAAAAAAAAATTCGGTTAATTTATGGAAAGAAAAACATTTCGATATTTGAAAATTATAATTTTTTTCGAAAATTTCAAATAACAACCCCCTAAAAAATACAACGTTGGATAACCGAAACTCGAAATTTTCCATTGGTGCCAAAAAAAAAAGACATTCCACTAAAAATTTGAGAGAAAAAACAAGTTGTACGCCAATTTGTCGGAAAACATCCTTTTCTGAAACCAGGTCTGCCACGATGAAACAAAAGAAGTGTAATTGTCAAAATAAACATCACAAATTAGAATAAACTGGCGGCAGAATCAATGGTTTCTGATAAACGTTGCAAGAATGCTCCTAACTCTAAGAAGTGGTTGACATGATGGGGTTTTTTTTGTACTTTTAGCGAATTTTCATTAAGAAAAATTCGCTAATAAAGAGGTCACGATGAAAAGCTTTTGAAAACATTTCTTCAGATGAGCGCGAATTTGGGTCCCTATAATCCAAAACCAAGGTCCGATAAAAATGTTATATCTTTATACATACATACATATTTAGTATCTTCAAAGCTTACAAGGCATGTCCACATCTAAAATAAAAGTATAAACAACATATAAAGACTACGACGATCCAATAAAACCTACAAGTAATAAACCATTACACACAACTGTAAGACACTTTGACAAACATTACTAAAAGCGACAGGATAAATATTCATCCACAGAATAAAAAGAGTTTTTAAATAAAAAGTTCTTTATAGTTTTTTTAAAGATTTTACTCTCTAGTTCTTGGAAAGCCAACGGCAGTTTGTTATACAATTTGACGCCAGTGAACGCACAGGAAGACTGGAACCTTGCCAAGCGATGCCTGGGTGTGATGAATTTGTCCCTATCTATTGTGTTGTGGCAGTGAAGGTCTGAGTGCCTAATACATTCATTTTGGTGGCTGTGGAGATAGCACAGACAGCAAAGAATGTACACGCACGAGATGGTAATGATTCTGTACTTCACAAACAAATCCCGGCAACTTGTCGTTTGAGGCACACCAGCCAACACCCTGATCACTTTTTTCTGCTTCACGAAGACTCTTGATGCACCACCCACAGCACCCCAAAGGATGATGCCATAGGTCACCACACTATGAAAATGCGCATTGTATGTTAACAATGCTGCACTCTCTCCGACAACCATTTTTATTCTTCTTACAAAAAATATGGCAGTTGACAGCCTAAGGCAAAGCGCATCAATGTGCGGAATCCACGAAAGCGTGTCATCAACTACAAAACCCAGTAGTAAAATAGTAGCATGTTCAGGGGACTTTCTGCTGGTAAGGATTAGTTTTTGGGTTTTGCAAGAATTAACAACCAAACTGTTTGTCTCAAGCCAAGCTTCAGCAACATCCAGGCCGGCCAATGCTTTCTTGTTCAACATTTCCCTTTTTGCAGCTCTTTCTATGAGGGTATTGTCATCTGCAAAAGCTCAAAAGCTATTATGTTCTTGCAATGGAATTGGTTCATTAATATATATATATATATATATATATATATATATATATATATATATATATATATATATATATATATATATATATATATATATAGAGAGAGAGAGAGAGAATAACAGAGAGACCAATATAGACTACTGAGGAACACCTTGTTTCATTAGTCTTAGAGACGATTTTTCTCCATTTAGATCCACTAATTGATATCTGTTTTGAAGGTACGACCTAAGCAACTTCCACACGATGCCTCTTATACCGTAATGATGCAGCTTCATCAAAAGTCTCTCGTGATCCACACAATCAAACGCCTTACTCAGGTCTATACTGGAAAGCATTGTTTCCTCCATATCCTCAAATGACGCCAAAATGGTCTCAATTATCTCGATTATTGCCGTAACTGTTGACTTTCCTGCACGAAAGCCATGCTGATTTCCACTCAGAATCGACGTTGATTCTATAAAATTCACCAGCCTCGACTTGAGCAGAGCGTCAAAAATTTTTCCAATTACCGGCAACACTGATATAGGTCTATAATTTCCATAAAAGTTGACATCCCCCTTTTGGTGCAAAGCAATCACCCTAGCTAACTTAAGCTGATCAGGAAATATTCCCTCCCTGAAACAAATATTTATTAAGAAGCAAAGTGGGACAGCGATGTACACTATACATTTCTTTAGCAGGTTGACTGAAAATCCATATATGTCTTTTGAATTTTTATCTTTCATATTTGCCACTGTCTATAATTTCTTCAGAGGTTGTTTCAAACAAGAGCATGGAGCTTGGCGAGCTCGCCACCTTCTCTTTTAGCATTTGTTCACTTTGATCAACTTTTGAGTTTCCAGCGAGACTCCCACCCACGCTCACAAAAAAACTATTTAGTTCATCTGGCATCAAGTTGCAATCAATCAATATTCTTGTCGACCTTCTTTTTTATTTTTGAATTTATGATGTCCCAAATGGCTTTGCTCTTATTTGTTGCCTTCAGTAAAGTATCTTAATTGATCTGTCTTATTTCTTTTTCCAGACTTTCGTTATACAGTTTTCTCAAATTCTTATACGCAGCAAAATAATCATGCCCACGCTTGAAAATTCCGATAGTGTGTAGCCTCCATCTGGTTTCGCAGGTGGATTAGGTGTGGACTACTACTTTCAACTTTCTTTGAAGTTTTATCTATTTTTAATCTTCTTTCAGGAAAACATTTGTTGAATATTTTTAGAAAGGTCTCGTGAAATAGCCCGAATGACTCACCAGCATTGTCAACGGTGTAGATCTAAATGCCGCTTTTCGAGAACTTTTTAATCGACTGAAGCCTCTTTTTGGAGACTTTTGCGCTTTTCGAGGCCTGTCTTCCAAAAGCGCAAGATTTCATGACCTCAGTTTGAGGACTTTTTCTCAAAGTCAGCAAATAAATTTTATAATATAATTATGCGCCTAAATGGGGACATCGCTTGCTAATTATAAAAATCGTCTATTAGTAATTGCTGGTAGACTCAATATATACTTAACATGAGCGTAAGCTAATTGCTCTCCTTTTATAGTAATACTGGTGTACATATTTTAACAACCCGGTAATTAAAATAGTGAGGCTAGAAAGTAATTTTTTTTTAATTTGGATGTTGTAATTATTTTACTTAACCGTTAAGAATTTCTTGGCAGCACGATATGATACAAAAACAGACACAATCTTACCCTTATTCAAACCCCTCAAAGTTTTTGTTCATAGGAAACATCACTGATATACACAGCTATGCAGCGCCTCCGTGGCCGTGCGGGAAAGTTGATTCAGACTTTCCAATACGGTCTCGGGGGACGCCGGTTCGAGACTCACCGGCGACGGATGAGTTTTCAAATCAAGCGGGCAAGCGACTTCACTCAGATGGCAGCACACTTGTCAAACCAACTTTAATCCACAAAAATATCGTCCCCTGCGGGGGCTCGATTTGTTGGGTGAAATTTAAGCAAACACTGACGGGTATCGGGTTATTGAGCTAACGGATTTGAAATATTTTTACCAAAATTTTCTACCATAACATAAAAAACCTTTTTTTTTTGTTTATTGTTTGCAAAAACTGGATGGGTTGACTAAAAGAAAACCCTCCAAGCAATTAATAAGGAAAAATATCTGCCATATTTATAATTTGACAGGTACATTCCCTTTGTAAATAATTAATTTTTTTCTGAAAAATTTTTGTAACTTTAATGAAATTTGTAACACAATTTTTTAGAACTAAGACCAAATTTTAACTTATGCGCTCCATATAAAATATATATATTTTAAAATAATCGCTAACTGGGACTCTAAAACCGAAGAATTTGTTTCAATAATATATCTTACTAATAGTGTACAATTCTTATATAAATCGACTACTATAACGCACTTGCTGCGTCCCGAAATTTTTTATTTATAGTATACATTAGCATGCTAAAATTTAGCGTTTTTGGACGCAAACTTTGTCCCGGTATTAGAAAAGAAATGGTCCAAGGCTGATAATTTACACAATTATTGTTAGTTGATTGTACATTGTACACAGCTCTATCTATAAAATTTTGCGTGAACTAGCGCTATCGTGACAACATACTACCTGGTCCTGCACCGAGGTGGCGTCCTTGTCGCATCTCTCACAACGTTCTCCAGGCTGACATCTTGCGACAACTTCGAATGTTTAGATATTTATCTACAATTTATTTAAATAGCATAGCAGTACAGATAACGTCATCTGTCTTTGTCCAACATTGTAGATATTCCATTACAGAATCTGAAGTGATGTCGAGGATTATTTTATTATTAATTTCTAATAACTCTATTTTTCTTTGATCAAACGACTTCAAAATTGGTACACAACCACGTCTGTCTATGTTCTTTTAAGTTGTAGATATTCGTTTCAATCACTTAGACAATTTGAGAGATATTGCGTTTTAAAAAATATTTTTTAATTTTTTAAGAAAAATTGGCCGTTAAGATTTGATGAACGAACTCATCCAAGCCATTAGCCAAATAAGAGTAACTGCCAACTTTGGTCCAAATCAGTGAAGTATTTTTTGAGTGATCGGTTGGATACATAAATACATACACATATATATATATATATATATATATATATATATATATATATATATATATATATATATATATATATATATATATATATATATATATATATATATATATATATTAACATTTTAACCGACCACGGAAATGGGTTCCAGAGGCCTAATTCGGGCTCATTTGAAGAAATTTTCCAAAAGTCACACCATCGATACCTCTCTATTAGTGAATTTTCTTAATGAAAATTCACTAAAACATATGTTTGATACGCCCCTGGAATACGACATACCACTAGTGACCATAAATAAATAGAAACATGGCAATGGTAATTATGTACAATTTTGCTCTTGTATGGTAGAGAAGCTATGGTCGGAAGCGTCTTAGGTGCTACACCTTGTATACATATTATTCCGTTTATATACATATAAAAGCAAAAAATTTAATTTAAAATGCAAAACTTTACACTTACCAATACATAGATAACACCGTTAAGTTATAGTATTTACCTGAAAATGAAAAAAAAACTAATTACAAAATTACGACTCGAATTGCTAAGTGCATGTTTATAATTTAAAACTCCTTATGCAGCAAGTTCGTTATGGTGATTAATTCTCATAAAAAATTGGATTTTTGAACTTTATACTTAATTCTAAATGGGCTACATTTTAATTAATATACATTAGTTAAAAAAAATGATCTGGGAACCCTGGTCGGTAGGTCTATCTGTTAATAGGCGCAATAACTTTCGAACGAATTGAGATATCTTTAAATTTGGTATCCAGTTATCACCGGACCAAGCAACGCTTCGATTTGTTTTTGGGTAAGATCGCTTCAGGGGGTAGGGTATAAATAAGGGGTGATTTGGTGAAAATTGATATTTTTTCAATAAAACTCGAGTAATATAAGGTTTCAAAAGTTTATGAGTACAGGAATACAAATCGTTTCTGTGTGGTCAAGTCATGGGCCCTAAATTCATTCCATGAAAATGTCTTCCTTAAGAGAATATATTATTACAGCTATGTGGAAGTTATGTATCAATTTGCAGATCTATTTTTTTTAGTTTAAACGTCGTAAAAAGTTCAAAACATATATAAAACTTGACATTTTTTCGTTAAAGCTCGCATAATATAAAGTTTTGGGGTTCATTTATTAGACAACTTTTAATTTCATCATACATCTGGTATTCTGTGCTAAAACTAAATGGGGGGTTGAATGTGTGGGGGTGGAATATTGTTGAAAAAATATTAGAAAAAACATATAGAAAACTTGATTCTGGAACGAAATTTTTGTTGTCTTTCGGTCTGTCAGCATGTACGTCTGTCTGTTATTAGGGGCAATAACTTTCGAGGGAATTGAGAGATCATTTTCAAATTTGGTGTCTTGAATTTTGTAACGTCATTGAGCTCGCAATCGCACGTATCCACTTGTTCAACTAGCCACGGTTCGCATACTTTTGATTTGTGAGCTTCACTGCGTAAATGTTCAGAGAATGCATTATATTTTACATGTAACGAGCAAGATTCACAGTATGTCGTTTTGTCAGACATCTTATCTTAAGGTCGCTTAACTACTAAAATAAAAACATATTTCCTTTGGATATATTTATTAACAAACATATTTATGATACCTGGTTCTCAATAAAGTGTTACTTTTAACACAAAGTATATTAACATATGTAGATACAGTTAGCGTTTAAGAAAACCAGTTGATATAAATATAAAAATTTAACTTATATAGTTGTTTTGTCAACTTCACTTCCTATAAAACTGAATATTGTACATGACAACTCAACATTATTATCGTTGAAGTAGTTGTTTCCAAGAAGCATATCATCAACGGCATTCCATAAATTTTCATATGTTGTATTTTCTATTTTCCTAAAAGACATAGAACCAAATCGCCCTAGTTTGCTTAGCAGAGCAGATTGGAAACCAAAATAGCAGACTCTAGATACCAGTCGGACGATGTAATCGATTGTTGCTGTTATGGCGTCTTCAAACCATATAAATATGTTATCAATGTTTTCGGGAAGTTTAGTCTTAAACACAAGCTTCTTTGTATGCACACCAAACTTTTGGTTAACTTGATGATGATTCTATAATGCTAATATATTTTGTCATGATCTCTTCCACGAAGGTAACACATTAACGTGTGCTTTACAAATGTCACAACGGAGAGCGTGTCTGTATAACTGCGTATCTACATCTGAATCGAGGTTTAAATAAAACTGCGAACCTCAGTTCCCATTACACTGAATATTGTGTTTAGTCAAGTTCTAAAATAAAAACAAGGATGATGACGCTTGTTTTAAGAGGTGGTGCTATTGTATATCGCATGTATTTCTTTGAAACGATTGAGTACTTGTTTATTTTCAAAGTGTAAGCAATCTAACATACAAATTCGAAACGATTAATAATAGTCTTTTAACAAGATATTTATAAGCTTCACCATTTCATCCTCACATGGTAGCTTCTTCTTATTAACACATTTGGGAACATCAGCAACACAATGTAGAAAATCACCAATCAAAGTTAAAATTAACTAAAACCGCCAATCTTTCGTTGATGATTTTAACCAGGTCTAGTAGTTGCTGAACTGTGTCTTCGTTTAAATAAAAAGTAACAAAGTCGTCTGAGACTGATACACCTTTATTGTTTAGCATTTTTATAGGCTTGACAGCACATATTCTAATATTTTCAGGTTGAATCTCATTACCCTTAATAAAGCACTCTTCAGTTGCTTTTTTCAGTGTTAAAACAAAATATTCCCATTCCCATGAACCAGATGAGACTGCTATATTTGGGTGTGGTGGCTATGGGCTTGTATTTACAATTTTAATTATTGGAATCAATCCAGTAGCTTTTTATATACCAATTGCGACACTTAGGATTGAATTAATAGCATACCTGGTCTCCAGCTACATTCTACTTTCTTGTTTAATCTCAATAGTGTTTTGACGTAGTACTGCATCAATTTGATCCCAATAGGAATCTTCACAAAAATCGTCATTAGTTGTTCTAAAGACCTCAGGCTCATCGTTTTCATCCACATCTTGTGTGTAATCACAACTCTCATGGCAAGTCCTGTTAATGCAATCACAACTGACTTTCATGCTTACAGTCTTTAATGTTTGACTTGAACTAAGCTTACTGTTGTAAAATTGAATGTTAAGTAGATTTTCTTGTTCCCCCTCCACTACTCTCGCTGGTTGTATTTTCCTGCTTGTCTGCTTCTCAAACTTTGAAAATTTATTGCGATCATTTAAAAGTGTATACATATATCTCTCCATCGATGTAATATTCTCTATAGTGGTACTTTTCTTCTTCTGGTCAATATTTATAAAATGGTTGAGTGAAGTCAAACCCTCGAGCGTATCGAATGAGTGCTAACGCAATGAACTGGATGGGGCAGTAACCAGCTAAATATACGTCACAGAATTCAACTACAAGACGACTTTTATAATCTTCACCTTCACGCTCGCGTTCATCCATAAAAGCTGGTTCTTGTATATTCAACACTAACTGTCTTCGTGTTGCGCCACTTTCTTCGTGATATATTTTATTTTTACTTCCATACCACAACTCACTATTATACTGCACGCCGATAAAGACTTATATGCTAATAAAACTAAAAACAAGTAATCATTATCTCAAACCTGCTATATGCAAGCTCTGACAGGATATGGGAGTAGAAACAAAATAGTCATACTTTTATCAGCGCACGTGTACCAACTACACCCAGGAGTTACATGCAAACACTGATAAAAATTCAGATAAGGAGACCGCTGCGAGCACCCAGCCAGCCCCTTGCAGCTAGCATCTTGCTGCCACCATCTTGCTTGATAAGCTTCCGTCCATTTTTTTTTAAGTAATAGATAAGTATATAAAGATATAAATATATGAATATCTAAAAAGATAACTATATAAATATATAAATATATAAATATATAAATATATAAATATATATATATATATATATATATATATATATATATATATATATATATATATATATATATATAAATATATAAATATATAAATATAAAAATATATACTGCTGTACTTGGATGTTTGAGTCCTTGTTTGGATTTTTTGTCTTGTTTGTGTTGTGTGTGTTGTTCTTGTGTGTGCTGCTGGCGCCTGTCGGTGGTCTGTATATATAGTTTTATTTTTTGGTTGTGTGTATTTGCCTATATATCTTATTTCCATTTTTTCCAATATTCTGAAATGAGGAGTAGGATGTATGTAAACTCACAAATAAGTACCAAGTTGGAGTACTTCGTGAGTAATTACTGTTTATTCTATGATTGTACGCTAGGAAATTATGTAGCTGTAATATTTTCTTATTGTGTGAATAAGCATTAATATTATTATTATTATACAAATATTAAAATATATAAATATTTTATATCCCCTCACATACTCTCTTTCTAAAATTTTGGGTTTGCGCATGCGCATGTCATATTTGAATTCCACTCATCAAGCCGAGTAAAATGATACCACACACATGGAGGTCTAACTATACAAATAAAAAAGTTGGTTTGCGCCTGCGCTGCCAGCCATATTTGATATAAGTCATCGCTAGTGGAATCAACATGTCGAACTCTTTTATTTTGATAGGTTAGTCTAAATGTCTTTTAAAAATTCAACTTCCTCAGACTTTTGACTTCCGGTCAGCCATCTTGACCACCATCATAGATTACGTTATCTCAGGTTAAATCTCTTATCTTTGTCTATCCAGCAACCATCTTATTTGTCGCTGTGACGTCAGATTTATCTTATATCCATGCCAACAGCCGCCATATTGGATAGTCATCTCAGGTCAGCCCTCTTTTCTCTCTCTCTCTCTCTCTCTCTATCCAATACGCCAACATGTTTTATCACTTCCACACAATTCCTCTTCTATACCTACTCAGCTATCAATCTGGTTACCGGTATAGCCTATATAGTAGAAACGAGGTGCCATATTTTATCAAAATAACTTATTATTTGAAAATGTACAAAATTTTTCAGAAAATAAACTTAAAATTTTTCCTAGAAAACTTGCTTCCTTGTCAACAAAACTTAGGTTAATAGAAAATTGGGTTATTGAAATGTGAAGCATTTAATGAAAATTCTCTACCAAAACGCACTTACTGCGTCTCCATTTTTTTTACAAACATGCATCATATTTCGACAAAAAATGCAAAAATGCAATAACATAAATGTGTTCGAAAAAAAATTGTAGGTATCACCAACGACTTATGGGCCACCTGATTGTCAAAATAATTTCACAAAATGCAGCCCAAGACACCCTATAATTAACGTATACAATTTTTTCTCGTATCTTGTATAATAACAATTGCATTGCGCTTTACCGTAGAAATTCGTTAGCCTGTATATATGTAAACAGATAAAAAGTGAAAATAAACCCGGATATGAATTCTAGAGGGCCTAGTTTGCGCTCATTTGAAGAATTATTTTTAACATTCAAAAGTCGCGGTCTCCTCATTAACAATTTTTTTCTAAGAAAATTAGCTGAAAATTATAGGCCGTTAAACCATAAACTTAACCAAAACTACCGCCAAATCATCAGAGAAAGGGTCTATTTGAAATGAATTTGCTGGAAATATTTTAGTAAAATAAAGGACAATGACGGCTGAAGCTGAAACTTAAAGGTCTGCAGAACACTCTTCTTGCGACATTTTCCTACATAATCCGTTTTTGTTCCAGGTTCTTTGTCTAAATGTTGCCAATTTTGACGTTTCAGATCGCAACTTTGACGTTTTGAGGAAAACCCCATTTTTATTTTCTTTAAATGCCCATAACCTTCTTGTCTTTTAATCTACATGTATAAAGTTTGGTACATAGTTCACGATTTCTAATGCAAACACGCGTACCAAATTTGGTTGTCCTTACTTTGTTATTTCCGGAGATATAAATTTTCTCCGAAAGGAAACACAAAATTTTCCAGGGAAACCCTGGGCCGATTTTCCTGGCTAACGAACATATCCAGGCCATTTGCAAAAGGATGGTACTCAGAAAATTTGATCAGGATCGGCCCTTTATTTTTTGAGTTATCGATGTGATATATTCAAAAGTCGGGATCACCTCATTAGTAAATTTTTTAAGAAAATTCACTAAAATGTGTGTTTACATAATGCAAATAATTTTAGATTTAAATAAATTTATTTTCTTTCGCTGGCGTTTTCAAGAATAAGTTTCATGTACATTAGCTACAGAAATAATTACCACGATAGGTAAATAGGTAGGTATAACTAGATTACCTTTGAGGTGCAGCCTTTAAAGTCGGAAACACCGGCATAAAAATAATTAAAGCTGTGACAATGCAGCTTTCACAAAATAACCCCAACGACATAATCCTGTTTAGAATTTCCACATCTGCATGGGTTTTCTGAATAACTTTTTCATTACAGCGTATTCATCAGATAATCCGTGACAGAATAACGTTTTGTTCAAAAATGTTTAACAAATCGCCAGGTTTGTGCCACCATTAATGCCCTTGGTAATTTTATATTTTCAGCGAGTCTGTAAAGGGAGAACCCTGCACGCATATTAAATTCTTTGCATTGTTTTTGTGTATTCATAAGTTTAAACGTTTTACGTTCTGCAAAATGTAATGCCGACACTGTAATGAATTTATTTAGCAGAGTACGCTTCGTGGCCACGCTTATACATATCTATGACCGTCGGTGATCCAGGGAACACTTGAACATAAATCTCGCTCAGCTAAAGTTATGTTGCAATAATTCAGGAAACGGTGAGGCCTTGAACTTGATATAGATTGCCCTCGAATGCATTTATACAATATAGCAGCATTTCGTGTCCGACGTTGCGTGGGACCGTTATATTGGTTATAATATTAATAATATTAATAAGATATAAAGGGTGAACCACCGGCAACTACATCAATTGATTATGGGAAAACTAACATCAGAAAAAAATCTCAATAATTGGTACTGTACTAATGCAAGTGGGCAACACTCAGCTAAAATATTTTCAAACTAGTGGTATTTTCGGTCATACCGAAAGTAGGTGTAAACTTCCTTATTTCAAATTGGAGATCCAGTATATTGTTCAAGGTTCAGCTTTAGCCCCTACTTTGTTTCTTCTCCACATCAATGACCTCCTCTCTAGCACATCCAACCCAGTTCACAGTTACGCAGACGACAGCACCCTGCACTCATATATACAATATTCTAAGCCTGTCTCTTTAGCCCAATTAGATGAGGATCGCAGACTCATGGAGGGTTCTGTCTCCGTGGATCTCCAAAAAATATTAAACTGGGGAAGTAGAAATCTTGTACAATTCAACCCCACCAAATCTCAGTCTTGCTTTCTTTCTCATAAGAGATACACCACCCCTAGACCCATCACAATGAACAACCAAGTTATTCAAAGTAATGAGTCCTTTTCTCTTGTTGGCATTTCTGTGAATCGTAATCTTAATTGGCACCAACATGTCACATCAATTGCAGAAGCGGCTGCTAAGAAATTAGGTTTCTTCTTCCGGGCTCCCAAATATTTTCCACCAGCTAATCTCTATACCTTATATACTTCACAAATAAGACCAAACCTCGAATACTGCTCCCACATCTGGGGTGCTTCTGCCGCTTCTACACTCGCTATCCTGGACTCCATTCAAAAGAGAGCTATACGTCTCATTGGTGGCCCTACCGACACCCAAAGGCTGCGATCCCTTGCCCACCGACGTGTCGTTGGTGACCTCCCTCTCTTTTATACATATCTGCACTGGCACTGCTCAGAGGAGCTTTCCTCCATAGTTCCCCCACCTGCTGCCCCCAACAGATCTACCAGGGGAACAGAGCGAATGCACCCTTTTACTGTCCAGGTCACATAGAACATCTTGTTATGCCCGCGCTTTTGTCCCGAGGACTTCCGAGTTGTGGAATTCCTTGCCGGTACATGTTTTTGCTTCTCCTCCGAACCTCCAAACCTTCAAGTCCAGAATTAACAAGTTGCCTCTTTCCTACTTGTCAACACCCACCATACGATAGTATTTAGGCTGGCTGTCGTGGTGTGTTGTTGAAATTTAAAAAATATATGTTTGAGATTCTGCGTAAAATTCTGAATACTTTTTGTTTATAATATCATATAGTACGTCTTCTTCATCTTCAGACATTCGAACTTTCATGTCAAAATTGCGGTTGTCAGACCGGAACATATTTTTTCTCGCATACACAAGACATAATTACTTAATTTGGATTGTTTTCCTTATCGATGAGGACGTAGTCTAAAAGTCTTTGAATGAAATTATTGGATTTATTGATACAGACTGTTCGAAAAAGATATACTATAATTAAGATGCAAAAGACTGCTGAAACTTAAGTTTTTCAAATGAAAAGCTTCTATATTGATTATTTAAGCTTATTCCGCATTAAAAACAAGGAAAATTTTGTATGAGGTTGTTTACTATAAAAAAAACGTTACTTTTTGAAACATTGGGGATTTTCTATTTTATACCTGTTGTATGAATTAATCTACACGTGGCAGTTAACTACTCTGTCTGTCAGGCATTGGACTTTAACCAATAAGTCGTTTCAACGCATGTCTTTGGGATTTTATTTTAATTTGGAAAAACTCTGAATATTGTGCACTAAATTACTTAAAATTCACAACATAGGTTTATTTGCACTATTTCTAGCCACATGTAAAGTCTCATTCCAGTTACTCTGATACTTACAAAAATATAGCGTTTTCAAAAAGTTTTCCCCGATTTTCCACCGGAAAAACTTGAGCATAAAGGCTGATTAACGAACTCGGCCTCGGTTTTCGCCCAAACAAGATTTTTGCCAAGTTTGATTGAAATAAGTTTAGCATTTTCTGAGTTATCGCTCGGATATATATATATATATATATATATATATATATATATATATATATATATATATATATATATATATATATATATATATATATATATATCCAAACGAACCTTGGTTTTGGGTTCTAGGAACCCAAATTCGCGTTCATCTGAAGACATTTCTTCAAAAGCTTTTCATCGTGACCTCTCTAATAGCAAATTTTTCTGAATGAAAATTCGCTAAAAAGAAAAATATGGTTGAGATTTCGAAAATATGGTTGAAGAAAACTCAAATTATTTTCACATTTTCTATTGATTCTCAAACTATCGAAGGTAAAATCTGAACCACCTGTATAGAGGTTTAGTACAAAGTATGTAAAGGTATTTCCCGAAATATTATTCAGAAAAAAATTTGTACAAGAATTTTTCGACAAAATGTTTGCTACAAACTGGCGATATTCAATTTTTCTTAGCGTAAACAACTTCGTTGCTGTGTTTTAGTGAATTTTCTTAAAAAAAATTCACTAATGAGGAGATCCCGACTTTTAAATTTTGAAAAAATTTCTTCAAATGAACGCTAATTATGCCCCCCAGAAAACATATCCGGGGTCAGTTTCAATTTTTATATGTTTATTTATATATATATATATATATATATATATATATATATATATATATATATATATATATATATATATATAACACCGAAAAAAATTCTTTTGCAAATGGCTTGTATAAGTTCGTTAGCCAGAAAAATCTGCCCAGGTTTTCCCGGAAAATTTTGTGTTTTCTTTCGAAAAAAATTTATATCTCCGGAATTAACAAAGTAAGGGCAACCAAATTTGGTATGCAGGTCTACATTCTTATAGGTAAGTCACCTACCAACATGTAGCTATGTAGGTCAAAAGACAAAAAAGTTATAGGCATTTAAAGAAAAATAAATTGGGATTTTCCTCAAAACGTCAAAGTGGCGATTTAAAATGTCAAAATTGGCAACATTTAGGCAAATAACTTGAATCTAATACGGGCTATAGAAATAAAATGTCTCGAGAAGAATGTTTTACAAACCCTGAAGTCTTAGTTTCAACCGTCATTGTCCTTCATTTTACTAAAATGTTTCCAGAAAATTCATTTCAAATAGACCCTTTCTCTGATGCTTGGCAGTAGCCTTAGCTATAGAGTTTATCGTTTAATGATACATAATTTTTGTCGAATTTTCGTAAAAGATCAATAAAGCTCAATATATCCGTTATTATATAAGATATGAAAAATTTTTGTATATATTAATTATAGGGTGTCTTGAGCTACATCTTAAAATAATATTTCTACAATCACAGGGTGGCCCAAATTTCCTTTTTTTTTAATCAAACACGCCTTATGCTATTGCAGTTTTGCATTTTCCATCGAAATATAATGCATGTTTGTAAGAAAAGAAATTCTGGACGCAGCAAGTGCGTTATGGTAGCTAATTTTGATCAAATGTTTCATATTTGAACAGCTCAATTTGCTATTAACCTATAAGGTTGACCAAGAAACGTGTTTTTTCGGGAACACTTTAAGTTTACTTTTGGAAATTTTTGTACATTTTCACACCATAAAGCTATTTTGATGAAACATGGCACATTGTTTTTTACTATATAGGTTATACTGGTAACCAAATTTGATGCCTGCTTTCTTAAAAAAACACACATATTTGTTATTAAAAACATTTTTATGAAAATTCACTATCATAACGCACTTGCTGCGTCCAGAGTTTTTTTTAATAATAAGGTATGATTTTTTTTGTAGTTTCGAAAAGAGCGACTTCCTTGATGCGCCACTATAAAATTTCAATCGGGTTCTATAAGTAAAAAAAGTTCGGGACGCAGCAAGTGCGTTATGGTAGTGAATTTTCATTAAATGCTTCAAATTTGAATAACGCAATTTTCTATACACTTAGCAAGTTGAATTTTCGTACATAGTAAGGCCTTTCATAAGGCAACTTACCCCCCAAATTTCATTAAAATACCTATGTAATTTTCTGGAAATAAAAATTTTTCGAAGAAAACTCAAAATTTTCCCGGATAACCAGGTACGATTTTCATGGCTAGCGAACTCATCCAAGCCATTAACAAAAAAAAGGTACTTTCCGAGTTTTATCCAAATCGGTTAATTATTTTTTGAGTTATCGGTTGGATACATACATACATACATACATACATATATATATATATATATATATATATATATATATATATATATATATATATAAAGCTGGAATGCACAACCAGTCTCCAGTTTCGCCAATAATTCTAGCTTTTAGGTCTTACAGATTAAATGGCCTGTCTTTGTAGACAACATTCTTTAAGTGACCCCAAAGAAAAAAATTCACATGGCGTCAAATCAAGAGAGCGAGCAGACTACGCAAGAGTACCACCGCGACCAAGCAATGTTTCTGCAAAAACTTAATCCAAATATTCCCGCACGCGTCACACAAAATCACAGAGCCCCACATCTAGCTGAAACCAAACGTCATTAACTGGGCCCACCGCAACTACAGCGGGTATAATTTCTTATATTTATAATTTCTTCTATTAATAAATTTAAATATTTTTCAGATGTTACATTTTCCTCGACGAAGAACGGTCCCAAAATACTGTAGTCTCATTGGACCCTCCAGCATCCAATGTGGATTTTGATAAGAGCAATAACGATGATTTTGTCTATCAACAAATGCATTCAGTGTAAGACTGGCTTCGTCTGAGACAATAATGCCTACCAAAGTCTCACTAAATCTAAAGTTCTTGCACCAGGTGTGCTTTGTACGGGGGAATTTGTTCTTTTTTTTTACGAAATTTGCCACAGATTTTTGTGAAACACTGTGTATTGTAGCATCTTTATTTGCAGACAAAGGAAGGTTTTTATTTCACAACAAGACATCTAATGCTTTATTACCAGCTACAGCCGTTTCTGGTCTTCGTATTGTTGGTTTATCTTTGACACAACCAGTTTCGTTAAATTTTTTAAATAATTTGGAGACCTACCCTTCATTAACATTTTTGGCTGATAGGATATACTTCATAAAAAACATGCACACTTCCTTATAACTACGTTTCATGCCACCGTAGCCGCCAATAATTAATATTTCAAATCCTAGCTTTTCGCTCAATTCTGCACTAATAATAACCATTACTAAATTGTAAAAGTTTTTAATTTTCTGATGTGCAGCTTTTTAAAGTTATACCAACTGCAAATAACTGACAACCAACAATGCGTTGACAGCTACAAATACGGTCACGTTTTTGGGTACTTGATAAGAAATTAAATAATGAAGTTCAACCAAAGGTGATTTTTAAGAAAGTTATTTTTTCTAAATTTTTGTATAGAACCCGATTAAAGTTTTATTATGCCGTATCAAGAAAGACACGTCCTTTCCGAAAATGCAAAAAAATCTTACCTTGCAATTTAAAAAAAAAATTTTTTGCTATAGCGACGAAGTTGTTTACGCTAGGAAAAGTGAACCAGTTTGTAACAAAAAATATGTTGAAAAAATTATGTTAAAACATTTTTTTAATAACGAAAATCTCAGGAAATACAAGTGCCTTTCCATACTTTTTACTAAACCTGTATATTTTGCTAACAATGTAAATCTACTTGAAGCAGAAACTTTTACAGCTGACGAAAAATATCTATCTCCCACATCGTATTTTAAGATATTTCTGAAAGACGACTGCCTCAAGTTTATCCCGAAAAACTCCAACTTATCGAGCACGCCAGAAACCAGAAAATGTATTAACACTAACCAATAACACAGCTTCGGGAATTTATTGGGATTGGGTTGCTAATCGGTCTGATGCTAATGGGTGTGTACACTGATTATTGGTTACATTCATTAAGTTGTGACCAAATAGTATGTGTATGTGACTACAAGTACTCGAAGGTTCATTCATTTCGTTGATAATATTAATAACACTAATGCTAATGACCCTTTCTGGGAAATTCGGCCTCTGACCAAATTCGCAATACTTGCCTCCAAATCAAACGAGAGCGTCGGCTCTCTATTGATGTGATGATGATAGGACACAAAGGCATTAAATCCGGAAGCAAACGGCAGTATATTAAAAAAAATCTGGACACAGCAAGTGCATTATGGTAGCGAATTTTCATTAAATGCATCAAATCGGCATAACTCAATTTTCTTTCAGTCTAGAAAGTTGATTTTGATGTGTACTAGGGTGTTTACGAGGGCAACATAATACACAAATTTAATCAAAATAACTTTTTTTTCGGAATTTTTTTTAGAAAAACTGGTCCGATGGGGCTGGCTAACGAACTCGTCCAAGCTATTAATAAAAGAAAGGCCCTTGCCGAGTTTCATCAAAATCGGTTAATACATTTTTGAGTTATCGTGTGGATACATACATATACTTTTTACAGAGTAATCTTTTTGTGCTATTCTCAACTTTGTATTGTCATTTGTTTTTAAGCTACAGGTAACCACGTTTGTTTTTATTATGACAGCCTGAAACCTCCTCAAAATAAATAAAAGATGCGCGATTTATTTATCGATAATAGGCAGGCAGTAGTAGTAATATATGCGGGACCTCAAGTGAACCAAAATCTGGTCAGTAGTAAGGTCACTATTTCCTATAAGTCCTATCCTAAAATGTTTCTATCTATCAGATGTATAACTAGTAAGATTATAAATAGCTTATAAGGTTGGAAGAATCTTAATATTGTTTACTACTTACGCTGTTGTTGTGTTGTTGCACTGCCTGGAGTCTCATATTTATCAGCACTTTAAACTAGTGCCTGGTTACGATGATCTTTACTTAAAATCACTCTTCGATATCTAGGAATGCGATATTAAAGAGTCCCAATTTGGTTGTCACCCAAAGGTCAAAAGGGTTTAAAGAAGAATTAGTCTTCAATCAAAAAGACATGTTAATGTAACAAAATATTGAATTTGTTCATATGGATTGGATTTGAAATGGTGAACAGAATAAAATTAAATGGTTGGTAACTCTTAAAATAAACATTAATTTTACACAAATAGAAATCAAATAAATAGCGAGAAGTTCATTGACAAGAAATTGCTAATTTACAAACATGTGACAGAATAATGAGACAGATGTGGTTTGATTATTACTAAAGAAATCTAAACACTTATTATCGAGGTATACATTAAAAATCAGATGCTGTTTGTTGCAGCTCAAAAATAAACAAATTAATATGTAAATTATTTGACGTTTGTCAATCAATTTTGTTAATCTTTTAGTTAGATCCTGGCCAGTTCTCGAGTGAAGCTCAATTTTGAAAAATATACATATATGTATGTCTACGTGAAAATTCTGTACTAATTATTAAAAAACAGGTGATACTAAAGACAATGTACAGGTTAAATATTTTTACAGACAAGATTCACTGATTACAATTTGAAAAATGACGTGTTTAAATTTACAAAAACTGAGATAATTTCAGAGATTAAAAACAGGAAATTCATAATTATTCTAATAGCAGCTCCCTGACGCTATTCAAAACCAAGACTTGATTGAGTGTCTTTGAAAGTTCAGATTGTAAAAATTCAGTTGCCAGATGAGTGTGTAAGACAAACTTTGCTAGTTCAGAGAAAATTTTTTTGACTCACCGAATCTTCTGCCTTGAATTACCTGGTTACGCTTTGGGGACGATCTCGAAACTGAATCAAATACTGGTAGCTGACACAAGTATCAGTGACTCCAACAAGAGAAAAGAAGCTGGGAGAAACAGTTATGGTTCCCATTGATGGTTACTAAGCCGGTGGATTTATTATGTCACGTGTGCAAAACCATTTGACACCTAGGCCGACTTTCTGAATTCGCTTGTTGGAAACTTCGCGAATCGCAACTCAAACGTAAATTAATGCAGCAAGGCAACAGGTTTAAACAAAGAACCATAACTTAAGTTCCGCTTTTATGCTAACTATGATGTTTATTTAAACTCGAAAATTATTAAAACACTTTAAACAATCACGGAATATTGTTACAAGGTAGTATAGGTAACAGAAAAACTTAAAAACTCAGTTTATAAGACAATTCGAGAGCCACCTCAAGCAAACGGTGTTCACGCCACCGGCGTCAGCGTTAGACTCCTCGAGGCAGAGAGCGTTCCGCTGCACCCTGACCCCAGCACGCAGTTTTCAGTGTTATGAGCGTTAGTCGTTATTTGCGAGCTCTTTCTCGCCTTCATTCTCCGAATGGGATAGAACGAGAGCCCAAATCCTTGGCGAAGTCACCAACGTCTTCTATACACCTCTCCACAATAATGGACTCGTCCGTTCATTTACTGACCGATTTTCTGGATTTCATCATAATTACGTCAGCTTTTTACCTAGAATTTCAGGACAATAGAGATGTTTATTTTCCCCAACAAAATGCAACGTTTTTCAATATTTAGATCTTAACGTATATTATAGGGAGCTCAGTACGCTTCTTACGATACAGAATATTTTAGCGAATTTTCATCAAAATTATTTTGAAACCAAAACGTGAAATATTCAATGTAGATAGGGTTTCTGGTGTGTATCATGCTTAGGGGTCTTCTATGTGTTTTTAAACCGGTAATGATTCCACGTAAAAACTGAATCGTTACAAGCCATATTGGATTTTTTGCTCGTGTGATAGCCTGTGAGAATACATCTAGCATTAAAGTAGACAAATGTACATAATAGTATACTTACAATCAATTAAACTGAAACTTATTTATTTGTCTAGATATAATCCCAAACCAGAAGCTGTGTGGTGCACAACCTATACTGTCCATGCACTGTTCGCACATACAATTTTCCGGAACATGTTTAGTTCAGTGCATCCGCCTTGTCAGCGACATTCTTTTTTAACTTTATTTCAAAAGACAATATCATTATTTGAGCAAACTTTCTAGTTTACTGAGGAAACTTAAAGGAAATCATGTAACTATCTCTTGGATGAATTCCAAACTTTGCCGTATACCTGCATATGTACAAACTATTTGCCTGAGATGCAGCTTATTCCTTTTTAAAAGAGATACTTTTATCCTGCATTTGAAATGTGAAACTGGAATACTTTAACGATGCCTATTTTCAGCAGAATACAAACGTTACAATATTTAAAAAGCTTCTAGAAAGATGAACTGTTTGCATTAGACGTTAATTACAGCTAAGTAACGGGCTTGTTCAAAGCTTTTAGATGTTCACTCCATCTTGTTGCCGAATTCATTGTGCTCGCAGTTCTCCAGAAATATTAAAAACTGTGCTGATTTATCCTTTTGGTGATTGAACAGAGAATGCACGTTTACAGTTTTAAAAGCTAATGCCACTAATACCTCTAGCAAAATATGAAATTCCTGGCAGAGCAACTGCGATATGTCATGAAAATATTACAAATGCTTAATAATTTTCCACCGAGATAAAAATTTTAATTTTTTCCATGTACTGTAGCAAACGCCTCTATGTTTAGGCTCAGGCTCGCCATTTATAGTTTTGGAATGTCAATTTAGAAATTATTAAAATGTTGTGCTACGTGAAGATTGAAACGTGGAACTGATAAGTACTCTTGAAGAATCCAAATCACCACAACATATTTTTGAGACCTGACCATCGTTTTACTAAACAGGTTAGCGTCATCAGAGGATGAAAAATTCGAAACGTTTTGACGACTGCAACTGTGTTTATATTCAGTGCAGGTACTCGGTTTAAACAAACACCTTTCATTGCTTCTTGGCTGGAAAGTCTCTCTATCCGAATTCCATTGTCTTTATTATCACGTTTTTGTCGGCATATTTTGTAAAGTGGTCGATGAATAACTATACATAAGCGGAGGCGCTGAATTCATACAACTTTATTATTACCATATTTACTGATATATATATATATATATATATATATATATATATATATATATATATATATATATCTATATATATATATATATATATATATATATATATATATATATATATATATATATATATATATATATATATATATATATATATATATATAACATTCTTGATAAATTTAAAGTTCTCTTTATCTACGTGGTAAATATTTTCTCAAATATGCCAGGCCACGCATGATATATCTATAGTACCAAATCTTAATTGTGTTAAATGTCCTTTAAATAATAAAATTTCAATAAAACTTGTATTCTGTTTGCTTTCTTGTTGTCGTTGTTATTTTTGTTTGACTTCGGACCGTTAGATCCTTTAGCCAGACTTTTATTATTTCTAGTGGTTAGTGGTATTTATATGAACACTATACGAAATATAAATGTATCTAGGTTGTATCTCCAGCCAACTTTATTATCTTCCAGTATTTTTTCAATACCTAATTGACTAATTTATAATGTTTTCTTTTCTATATAAATTTTGTTTTTATATAATATTCTTTTCATCTTGTTTTTTAATTTATTTCTTTATCTATTCATACACATGTACATATGTTTTTTTAAATCATTCTATAGGATGGATGACTGAGGCAGAGTGCCTCCAGAGACCCCCAAGACGGTTTTGAACAAACTGTACTGGGCCTTGGTTTCACGCAGGAAGGTAAATCCACAAAGAAATGGATTACAAAGGAGCCATACTTATTTTAACGGACAATAGTTATTAATAACATTTTTACATTCTATAATGTCTAAATAAAAACAAAAGTAACTACAGTTGTAGGGGTCTAGGAGTCGGGGGACAAAGGACTCAAGGGGGCAATCTGAGGAAGTGGAAACAACATGAGATTTCGATGAAGCTTTCCCCAAGACCGTCATGCGCAGTGAAGAGCCGAATCCTGCACGAGGTGACCCTGCGTGACGCTGAGGTCGAGAAAACTCCCCCAATCCACGGCGTCACGTGACCCGTGCCTAGCGATGGATGGCACCAGGGTATAGGGAGGCTGCGGAGAGCCTCGGTATGGCGGTGATTGACAGACGCCTTCCTGAGGTCACGCTAGACCAGGGGAAGGCGGACTTCAGGAAGGGGAGAACCCGCCTCAGATTCACCGGGCGCACCTGGCCGGGGCGCACCTGGCCGGGGCATTTTCTGGAAGACCTGTGCCCGTCCGCAGTCGCGAGACTGGCTGCGGAAAACAGTCGGGGGCCTCGATCATATTTGCGAGGGGGCGGACTTGACAGCCATCGAGCCCAAGGAACTCCCAAAGAGACACAAGCTCCTCGTACGGATCCCCGATACCGTCCCGCAGGAGACGGTTAGGTCAGGTCAGGTCAGGTCAGTTCAGAGGACTGAAAATCCAGAACCCGGAACTGGGGACACAGCACTGGTCGGTTCTAAGCAGGAAGGCAGAGGAGAAAGAACAGACTGTCGCCTTCTCGATCGACCAGGCGTCTTACGGAGCCCTTGCAAGAACCTCCTTTAAGGCATTTTGGGGCCAGGGAAGGGTTAGCTTCCGCCCACTGGGGAAGCAACCGGGGGTTGATGGGCATAGATTCCTTCAGGTCAACCTCCAACACAGTAGGGCAGCCACGGCCGGACTACTGAAGGCGCTGAGGCAACCGGATGTGGCCCTCATCCAGGAACCGTACTCTCATAAAGGAGTGATCAAGAGACTCGGCGGAGTTGCAGGAAAGCTCATCCACAGCAGATCCAGCTAGAACACGAGGGCCTGCATTTTTGTCAAGGAAGGGGTAGAGTGTTTGCCTCTAATAAATTTCTGTTCCAGGGACCTGGCAACGACCAAGATCAGATGTGGAGGAGCGTGAGGATCTAACAGTTTCCACCCAGTTTCTGTGTGACTTTTTTAAGAACTGGGCTGTGTCTGGGGAAACGAGTAGCACAGACCACATGAAATCGCCAAAGTCGAAAGACAAACGGTATGGTACCGGGACCCTCGAAAAGCGGACTAGGAAGCCTGCAGGGCAGACCTAGCAGTGGAACTGCGGGGGGGGGGGGGTTAAGAATACCATAGACGATTCAATAGACCTCGAGATTGCGGCAGCCCAAGTGCGAGACACAATCACCTCGGCCTATAAAGCCAACTGCCCCCTGAAAATGAGGGCGTCCACTAGGAACGTACCGTGGTGGAACTAGAACCTCAGGCAAAGGAGGACGCAGGTTCGTAAACTATTCAACGCGGCCAAAAGGTCGGGAGCATGTGATGAATATAGATATGCGCTAATAAGCTACAACAAAAGACTGAGAGACGCTAGGAAGAGGTCGTGGAGGAGGCAGTGCGAGGGAGGAGGCAGTGCGAGGAAGTGGAGAGCACATCCGAGAGTGCATCACAAGATCCTGTCCAAGGGCAATCAGCCTAACATAGACTCCCTTAAAACATCGAGGGGAGGCGTTACAAGCTCGGGGAAGGAAACTATGGAAGTCCTACTACGGACGCACTTCCCCGGCTGCAACATAATAAACCAATCACCTCCGGACTGGAAACACTTAGATATAGAGGCGCAGTACAGGCGGGCATCTAGAGTACACTGGACAGTCGCTAAAGAGTTGGTTACCTGGAGCAAAATTGGATGGGCCATTAACAGCTGTAAGTCATTCAAATGCCCGGGATTCGATGGAATAATGCCCATCATTCTCCAACAGGGTACAGACATACTGGTGCCGGTACTTACCCTCATTCTGAGGACCAGCCTGGCTCTGGGGTATATACCAAGGGCATGGGGACTGGCTAGGGCTGTATTGATTCCTAAACCTGAGCGTAACAGACAGGGCAAAGTTCCTGAGGCTAACAAGTCTCATGTCCTTCTTGCTAAAAACAATATAAAAACTGCTCGACCGGCACAATAGGGGCGGTGTACTGGAAGCATATCTGCTACACTGCGGACAATATGCATACAGAACAGGAGTCTCAACAGAAATAGCATTTTACCAACTGATGCTAAAACTGCAGAATACGCTGGGGAACAGGGAGGTGGCGCTCGGGGCCTTCTTAGACATGGAAGGCGCCTGCATCAGCAGATGACAAAAAGTAGTGTTGTCAGATTCAACTAGACAGATGGAGATGGCTTTGAAATACCGTGAAAATAGGAAGGTTAATATTTATACACAATAAAACGTAGTTCTAGATTGCTTTTAAACAAATTGAATCACTTTCATTAAAAAATCTATTTATTTGCATTTTCTGATATCTACAGATTTAGATGAGAGTTGCCATAAATAGCAACCCCGCGGATTGTTTACGTGTACATATTTTCTGTAGCCTGTCCGTTTAAAACTTAATTTGGAGATTTTGTTTGCAATAGCAGCGGAACCTGATTTATCTGTCTGCCCTTGTCTAACATTATAGGCATCAATTTAGAGAGGTTCAGGTCATCTAGTACATTATTGATTTTTTATTTTGTTCTAAGTCAAGATCTTCTGAACCAATTGAGTTGAAATCTGGTAGGTAGGACTACTTGTACAATGTGTACGCGCTTGTCAAATTTTAGTTTAATATTTCTAGTAATTTAAGAAATATTGTGTTTGTAAACAGCTTTTTTTTTCATTTTTTCTAAGAGTATTTGAGCGTCAAAACTGTCTAACGAACTCATCCAAGCTATTAACAAAATGAAGGGAATTTCCAAATTTGGTTTCGATTGTATTTTTTAAGTTATCGGTTGGATATATATAACTAATATTATTGATTACCGATAATACCTTTTTTAAACAGTCAATATTCAATAACAGAGAACTTTATTCTTTAAGATGTTTACAGTACAGATCCTAGATTCTAACTAACTAAAACTTACAGTAAATTATACACATAGAAGGAGAATGAAATATAATATTTTATGCAAGATTGCTATAACGTCTGCGACAATAACAACCATGCCGTGAGAACGCTGATTCACACAGTTTTATTGTAACGGACTATTACAGTTGGTGATATAACTCCCCCATCCTTAAAACGAAGCTCCTCCTGGAAGCTGAGTTGTTGACCTGCTGGGTGCCGGTTGAATTTCTGGTTGATCAGCTGACACCTGTTTATTTTTGTGAGCCTGAAACCACTTCACGAAAAAATAGATAATCAAAATTAAGAACACAATGTAAAGCACTATTGTCCATAAACTAGGGGTGTAATAATTTGGGTTCAACTCTCCTGAAATGGGTATGATGGGATGTGCTGAAATATCTTTCAGGTTGAGGGTCTTCAAGTCGATCTTGAGTGTGGGTATATTCTCTTCTTTTAATTTTAGTGACAACTCGTTAAATAATAACGGTTTTCCAAATGTTTTCTCCAGGAACGCTAATTCTTGTTGTCTGAAGAATATCTTGCAACCCTTTTCCTTCAGCAAGTAGATTCCCTTAAGTTTTCTTGTGACTGTTTCTTTTTGGCAATTAATTTCTAGAGTTTCTTCTGTGGGAAATACTGCCAAATATTGGTTTATTTCAGGAATGATTTCGATGTTGTTGCTTTTTATGTCCAGTTTGATGAACTGGCATTGAGAAGAGTTTCCTGTGGTGAGCACTTGTTCTTCGCATAAGGCCCTATGGTTAGTTTGTATTTTATTCGAGCAGTGAAATATTTCGCCTTCGGTACATATGTCACTGAGAGCCTTTACAATTTTATTATTGGGGTTTTTAATTGATTTCAATAAATATTTAACATCAGGAATTATTGTTACGAATTCTGATTCGTATTTTGTTGGAATTGGGAGTAAATAGTGAAGTTCGAATATTTCCTCATAGTCAATAGGTACAGAAAGAAAATAGTGTATTATATCACCTTCTAATTTACAAGTAATTTTCATAATGGCTTCAAAATTTAATATGTTTTCGTATTTTAATTCATAAGGAAATTTTTCGTTATAAAATGAGGATATCTTTTGTAATTCTAAAAATAAATCATGAGGTTTCATTACGCTAGGATGAATAGTGTTGAGTTTACAAAATGTGAGAGAATTTTCAATATCTTGTAGTAAATTAAATATAATGTTGTACATCATGATCAATTGATTATACAAGTCTTTAGCAAAAAGAACATTTTGATGCGTAGCCACACCTTTAATTATTTCATTTAATTCGAGTATTCTTGATTTTAATAAAATCTGATTATGCCTAATATCCCCAACTGTGGTGTTGAATTTTTGTATAATATTATGACTAACGCTATACTGCATCTTTAACTGTTCTTGTAATCGCAGCTGGTTTGTACGTAAATGTAATAAGATATCATCAATTCTTTTGCCGTCTGCTGCATCTAGATTACCGGTCACGTATTTGACTAATGTACCAAGTCCATTAACAAGACCTCTCTTATTTCTAATATTACTAGAATGAGTAAAAATATTTCTTATCTTATCGTTAATATTACTACGGCTATATTGAACTATTTTTTCATAGTTTTCTAATTCTAGATTATAAACGCTATTATTTACACTAATTCTAATATTACTATACTGGGTGTTTAAATTATTATACTCATCGTATAAAGGTTTTAAATCATAAAAATGTACAAACGTGTGTTCTGTCCATTGCAACTTTGCGGGACCTAAATTGATTGGCAATAAGCCAAGGTTATGGCTGATGTCTCTTATTTCTGCTCCTTGTCCGATTGAGAGGGACCTGGAAGATTTTTAAACTTATAAGTTTGTTTTCTCGGCCTTCTGATATTTGATAAATGAATTTTTTCATGAGTATTGTGATGCTTAGGATTAATTTTTGCGGTTTTTAAATCGGTATTTACTGTAGTTATTTTTTCCGGTTTAAATTTATTTTTGGTTTTCGATTGCTTTTGTTTATTTTTAACAAATACTTGTTCCGGAATTTCGGGTAGTTCTTCCCTACTCATGTTACACTTTTCAATTACTGTTTGTTTTTTCTCCAGTATTTTCTTATTTAAATTCTCATAGAGAAGTTTAATCTTCCCTTTGTGGTTTTCTATATAGTTATTAACAATTTGTTTATCTATTTCTAAATTAAAAGGGGAATCTATTCCCAAATGACCAGTTATTATTTCATAGGGTTTAAGATTTGTTACAGAGTGTATTGTATTATTGTAGGCTAATAATGCGTAATTTACTTTTATTTCTATGCTATCTTTTTTATATTCATTTTGGTTATTGAAAAGCCGTATATGCTCAATTAGAGTAGAATGAAAGCGTTCAATTAGTCCATTTGATTCTGGATGCTGTGAACTAATAAAATGTAATTTTACTTTATGGAGCTCAAATAATTCTCTAAGTAAAGAGCTCTTAAATTCACCTGCATTATCCAGTATAATTTGTTCTGGTATACAGTGATGTGTAAAGTACTTTATTAAATTATTTACTATTTCTATAGCTTGTGCAGAATTTAATTTGTAAGCTTGTGCATATTTTGAAAAAGAATCAATTATAGTTAAAAATTTTACATTTTCGAGTGATATGCAATCAATATGTAATATTTGAAAAGGTCTGATTGCAGTAGGCGTGACATTAAATTTTAGATTTAATGGTCGTCGGTCATACTTTGTTATTTGACAAATTTCGCATTCATTAATATAGGTTTGAATAGATTTCCTTTGATTAGGCCAATAGTATTTATTTTTAATTCGGTTTTCAGTTTCATCAATCCCTCTGTGATTAGTCTTACTTTCATGATAATTTTGAATTGTATTTACAATTTCATCTTCGTTTACTATATCGATCAATTTTTGTGTACACTTAATCATATTAATTTCTGAGTTCTTAAAATACTTCTGAAGAACAGTACTAAATTTTTCATATAATGGATCTTCAAAATATAAGTAATATTTTACTTTTGGCACTATGTAATCTTTTAAAAATTTAATAATTTCTTTCTCAGCATTATTCTTTGAAAATTGCACTAACATTCTTTGCTTATCTTTGAATAATTTTACAATTACAGGTACTGATGGTGAAAAGTTTACTTCTGAAATAATTATTTGATTTTTACCAAAATTAACTGGACACTCGACTACTGGTACTCCAATTACAGGATTTTCATGATTTGAATGAATAGTTATGTCATCGTCGACATTATTATCTATATCTTCACCCTCTACAATTAAAGATTGCGTTTCTTGATTATCGGTATTCTTAGCCTGAATTTCCTTATTAAAATTTTCCATGTATTTAAATATGCCACTTGAATCTTGTGCATTATTGTCATTTAAAATATTTAATTCTATACGGGATAAAGCGTCCGCATTTTTATTTAATGTTCCTTTTTTATAAGTAATTTCGTATTCATACTCTTCAAGCTTAAGGCGCCATCTAAGCATTTTAGAATTTGGCTCCTTTAACGAGAATAGCCATTGAAGTGGCTTATGGTCTGTTACTATTTGGAATTTTCTGCCATAAAGATATGGACGAAAATATTTTACAGCCCACACAATTGCCAATAATTCTTTCTCAATCGTTGAGTAGTTTGTCTCGGAGGTATTTAAGGTTCTTGACGCGTAAGCGCAAGGTAAATCGACACCAATTTTTCCTTGAGACAATACAGCACCAATAGCAAAATTGCTGGCGTCTGTAGTCAGTACAAAAGGCTTTGTGAAATCGGGGTACTGAAGGATCGGTTCGTTAATTAATAATTCTTTACACGTGTTGAAACAATTTAGATAATCGGGATCATTTATATCTATAACCGCATCTTTCTTTAAACATTTAGTAAGGGGTTTTGTAACCTTAGCAAAATCTTTAATGAATCTTCTGTAATATCCCAGAAGTCCCAAGAAACCTTTTAATTGTTTCGTATTTTTTGGTATAGGGAAATTTTTAACAGCTTTAATTTTGTCTGGATTGGGCTTTACGCCAGATGGCGTCACAATATGTCCGAGATAAGCTACCTCCTTTTTTAGGAATTCGGACTTGTCTAATTGTATTTTAAAATTTGCTTTGCTTAACCTCTCGAACACGTCTCGTAACCGAGATATATGTTCTTGTAAACTAGTGCTAAAAATTATAATGTCGTCCAGGTAAACTAGACATTTTTCGTTGTGTATTCCACGTAAAATATTATCGATTACGCGCTGGAACGTGCTTGGACTACATTTTAAGCCCATCGGCATTCTTAAAAATTCATAATGGCCATTCTGCACGTTGAACGCGGTTTTTGGGATGTCATCTTCGAACATTTCGATCTGATGAAATCCGGATGCTAGATCCAATGTGGAAAAATATTGGCATCTACCCAATTTATCTAATAATTCATTAATATTCGGCAACGGATATTTGTCACCGATAGTTTTTTCGTTAAGCTTTCTATAGTCAATGACTATACGCCATTTACGCTCGCCTGAGGCATCTTGTTTTTTGGGAACAACCCAGATAGGAGAGGACCACGGAGAGAAAGATGGTCTTATTATTTTTTGCTCTAACATTTTTTTTATTTGCTTTTGCACTTCTTTTGTATGCACTTCTGGATAACGATATGACTTTGTGTAAACGGGTATTTCATCTTTTGTTCGAATTCTATGTTTTATTTCGTTAGTAAAAGTTAGGGGTTTATTTTCATGATGAAAAATATGTTCGTATTCTTTTATTAACTTCAATATTTCCCGTTTTTCCTCAGAATTCATGTGATTAGTGCGAATTTTTGATAAATCGAACTTAAAATTATCTGCATTATACGTGTTAAAATTAGAACTGTGTGTCTGCTCGTATTCATCGAACATTTCTACAGATATTGGTTCATTAAATTTTAAAGTCACCACATCTTCCGATGGGTTAAGAATAGTACAAATCGCCTTATAATTACGTACCTTAGTAACGCATTGTGGTATTTCTAAGTTTTTAATTTTTGTATATGGAATAATCACTTCGCCTTCCTTAACATTTTTTACATCTATTTTTATTACCTGTTCGGATCTCGGTTGTACTACTATACAATTCGTACAACGAGCATTGTTTCCTATTTTATGATAATAAATATTTACTTTTCCATTTGGGAATATTAGATTATTAGTTTTAAAATCTATCGAAGCGTTCAATAGTTTTAAATTATCTAAGCCTAGGAGGCAATCAAAATTATTATGAAAATCAAATAAGTAGAATTTTAGTGACGTGCCTTTTTTTTGTGCAAACACTTTTGAGCAAGGCACTAATGTGCTATATTTTTCTGCAGATGTTCCATGTACCGTGGACACCTGGAAAGGGTCATTTTTAATTGACCTGGAGTAAAATGCATTTGCGATTTCTGGTTTTATAAATGACCTCGTGCTCCCTGAGTCAACGAGCACCCTTAAATTATTTTCCGGCCAGATGACGTAAGGTAGTTCGCTAGCGTTATCTGTTAAATTCATTATTGAGAAGTTTGGTTTTCCGAGGCACTGTTTTCTAAAAAATAAATTTCTTCAGGAAACTCGATCGAAGGCCCCGCTGTGTCAGGTTCTTCGATATTATGTAGCTCTTGTATGTTTGCTCTTGGCTGATTTTGCCTATAATTGTGATTTTGGAAGGTATTTCTTGTCGAAATACTCATTGGTGTAGGTTTAAAATAATTCCTGTTTTCGTTACCTCTAAAAACATTTGAATTTTGATTTGGAAATTGGTTTCCTCTAGGGAAATTTGGTACATTGTTAAAATGTTGCCTTTGATTAAAATGAGCTTGTGAGTTATGGGGATAATTTGTTAATTGAGGTGGCGAATTTTGCACCCTTGGTTTGTAATTAGTATTTTGATTATTTTGATTATTTTGATATCTAAATTTTGGACGTATATTTGGTTTATCAGCCTTGGTAATTTCTAATTGGAAATCATTGGTTAACATATTTAAAGCCGTGTTTAAATCTATAGGATTTTTAGTCCTCATAAGGGATCCAATCGGTTCTTTTAAACCACGTAATAATATGCGGAGTGCAAATTTACGGAAATAACCTACTAAGATATTTGCCTCGATTTCAGTACAATGTGTAGTTAAATATGCAGTTTGTAAATTAAGTAAATGCTGTAAACGGTTATAAAAATCAAACGGCGTTTCATTGTGCGCCTGTTTGCATTCAGTCATTTCAATATTTAAACTATAACAGTCTCTTTTATCTGCGTACGTGCATAACAGAGCACTTTTTAAATCTGCCCAATTTTCGACAGCACAGGAGGAGATATTTATAGCAGCTTCTCCCTTGATTTTTGACAAAATGCTAGACATCAAATATTCATTTTGAAAGTCCTCAACATTTTCTAAATTATAAAATTTATTAACTAATTTTTCTGCGATGTTTATAAATCGCGGTAATAATTCTGTTTCTCCGCTAAATTCAGGTAACATGTTAAGATACTCTGACCTTAGAGCAGGAGTTTGATTTTGATTGACTGCCATTTTAATTATATTTAATTGATTGGTTATTTGTGATTTATTGGAATTTATAATTAATTTACTTTGATTTTTTCTTATATCTAATGAGCTAGAATCAGAATCCGAACTATCAGAGTTATAATGAGAATTAGGCTCCCTATAAGACATAAAGGTACTTACAGCAAAATAATCAATACTGCCATAGGTCCTGATATTCTTTCAGCACACACAGGAGTATCTTCTCAGAACTGGTTCGTTTGTTGCTCGATGCACTGGAACACTTGTTACTGAGTCTCTAACACTTCACTTAGCTACTCAATCCACCAAGTGTGTTAGAAAGTTCGATAGCTAATTAATCGTAAAAACGAATCAAATATTATCAATATATTCGATTAGCTATCCTACCGACTGCGCCACTAATATTATTGATTACCGATAATACCTTTTTTAAACAGTCAATATTCAATAACAGAGAACTTTATTCTTTAAGATGTTTACAGTACAGATCCTAGATTCTAACTAACTAAAACTTACAGTAAATTATACACATAGAAGGAGAATGAAATATAATATTTTATGCAAGATTGCTATAACGTCTGCGACAATAACAACCATGCCGTGAGAACGCTGATTCACACAGTTTTATTGTAACGGACTATTACAGTTGGTGATATAACTTATATATATATATATATATATATATATATATATATAAATATATATAAATATATATATATATATATATATATATATATATATATATATATATATATATATATAAAATATATATATATATATATATATATATATATATATATATATATATATATATATATATATATATATATATATATATATATATATATCTTGGAAACAATGCATTTTAGCACCTATGTTTATGGGACCTTTTTTCATAAAATGACCTGGGAAATCAATCCCTTAAATATTGCCCCATCTTTTTTAAACACCCTATATATATATATATATATATATATATATATATATATATATATATATATATATATATATATATATATATATATATAAAATATATATATATATATATATATATATATATATATATATATATATATATATATATATATATATATATATATATATATATAGGGTGTTTAAAAAAGATGGGGCAATATTTAAGGGATTGATTTCCCAGGTCATTTTATGAAAAAAGGTCCCATAAACATAGGTGCTAAAATGCATTGTTTCCAAGATACAAGGTGTTAAGTTTTTTTGTAAAATAACGATTTTTTTTAATAATTCAAATATCTCCTCACCGATTGTTTTGAAATTTGGCAGCGTTCTTTGTGTTATTAATGGGCTGATTTGGCCCTAATTAGATACAGATTGTTAAGTCCATTGGCGTTAGGGGGGGCACCTCAACAAAATTTAGTGACATAAAAATGTACGTCACTAACTGCAATTGTATATTATTTTAAGATAAAGAAACTTAAACTTCAAGTTTTTTGTCTCGTGAAATTTATCCGTATCTTGAATCGTTTACACTATAAAAAATAAAAACCTTTTTATGGCATGTCCATTTTCATACAGAAAATCACAAACACGAACAATAATTTTTGTTAAGGTGTCCCTCCTAATGCCCATGGACTTAACAATCTTTATCTAATTAGGGTCAAATCAGCCCATTATTACTACAAACAACGCTGCCAAATTTCAAAACAATCGATGAGGAGATATTTGAATTATTTTAAAAAATCGTTATTTTACAAAAAAATTTAATCACATCAAATTAACTGATCCTAAATATGAGTTTAGGGGCTCGAATTCGCTTTCATTTGAATACATTTCCAAAGTCTCACCATCGTAGCCTCTTTTTGTAATGAATATTCACTAAAAGTTGTGTGTGTGTGTTTTGTTTCTTTAACGTCGGCCTATTTCCGCGACTATAGCCAATCACCGACGCCAGGGAGCAGTTTCACCTCACTATTCTGGAATTTTTGCCGAACCCCTGCCTTTCTGTAATGAGGGTAGGGATCTTTATCGTGCCCAACATCGCATGGACACGGGACCGACGGCTTTACGCCCCCTCCGAAGGGCGGAACGTGCAGACATTCAACTTGCTCAAACACAATGCCAGAACCTCGGTTGATGTTAATGTTACAGTTTGTACTGAAAAAGTGAAAGGAGAAGCCTGGGATCGAACCTAGTACCCTTCGGTTCAGAGGCACACGTTCCTGCCCCTGAACCAACGAGGCTCTTCACTAAAAGTTAATAAGGATAAAACATTAGGTACATTTACCTTAAAAGACAACAAAATATTCTAATATAATGGAAATTCTTGCGTTTACTAAGGCAAGCAACCTAACATTCAAATTAATCAATAAAGGCTGTAAGACAAAAAGCGGATCGTAAAGGTCAGTAAGAAACTAACTAGTTATTTCCTGCTCAATTTTTTAAGTTAGCAGCATCCAATATCTTAAATTTACTGACTACAAGTTAATATTTAAACGCTGTCGTGCATGGAGACATGGTGAAAGGAATTTAATTTTTAAATTCCTCCTGAGCCTCCACTAATCCGAGTTATTAAATATACATGTCAGAAAATTTAATAAAAAGTATAGCCTGAATAATTCCACAAAGATGATTTACAGTTAAGTTATGTTAGGAGAGAACAATTTTTTTATTATAGCTTTTTGTCAAACGGTAGCTTCTTTTTAAAATGGCCTGAAATATTAAATTTTCAGTAAAAAAAAAGAGGTGAAACTGATTTATTGCCCAGGAATCTCTCACAATACGTAATGGAATCGCATTAATATTCCATGAAGATGGATGAAAAAATTCAGCCAGATCTCTGAGCTCAAGAGCTTTGCTTAAAAGATTCGGCTTCTGAAAATCAGATTTGTTATACATAACCTAGCTATTTATATCTCCTTTACCAGCCTTCATCGCTCGCCTTCTCTCTTATGTCAACACTAGCTGACATTTGAGAGGATGTTCGTACATGCGGAAATTCACATGTCATTTTTGTAATAAAGTTCACAAAAGCGTCCGAAAATATGATGAAAAATAAACATCTGGTCTCAATAGCGGCCAAAGAAATGGTGTATTTTCTGATTTTTATGTACATTTCATGCTGGCAGACCGCCCCGACTAAAAATTGGAATACTGAAGTGTAAGTAAAATGTGCCATGGAATTCTGCACTGCTATTGAACTGGAATAGTTATTCCTGCGACGAATATTTATAATCCAATCCAAGAGGAAAACGACAAATATATATTAAGGCGTCCCAGAAATTATTTAGATTGTACAAGAATGTTGTTATTTTGTTTAGTTTCGGACCGTTAGATCCATTAGCCACAGACTTTTATTATTTCTAGTGGTCGGTGGTATTTATATAAGCACTATACGAAATATAAATGTATCAAGGTTGTATCGCCAACCAATTTTATTATCTTCCACTATTTTAGTGAATTTTCCTTAAGAAAATTCACTAATAGAGAGGTATCGATGGTGAGACTTTTGGAAAATTTATTAAAATGAGCGCGAATAAGGGCCCCTGAACGTAGTGAATTTCCATAGAAATGATCTGGCACCAAATATTTATTTAAATAAATGCTTATAACTTTTTTTCATGTAACATAGACATTTCAATTTTGGTATGTAGTCTACTTTTGATAACGTCAACCTACATATCAAATTTGGTTATCATAGCTTCGTTATTTTTGGATATATATATATATATATATATATATATATATATATATATATATATATATATATATATATATATATATATATATATACAGGGTGGCGCATTTGAAAACGAAACAGACCGATTTGCGTCCAGAGAATTTTTTTTTGAAGAAACGCTCAAACATGTCAATTTTAAATATTGAGGGGGACATGTTTTGACATAAAACTCAACTTTGTCACATCAACCCCCTAAAGGTGGTGATAACAACCCTTATATTTTAAATAGGGAACATGGGTCGAGTGTTACATCATTTGAATGCTCTTTCTTTTCTGAATTCGGCTCACTAATTTTTTTTGAAGTTTTATCAATTCGTTTAAAAATTATTCACAGTTGAAGATGCAAAAACGCATTTTACTCATTCCAATAAGAAATGTGCTGATAGTCAATGTTTTGTTGGTTTGTAAACAAAAAATTGACTATCAGAACATTTCTTATCGGAATGAGAGAAATGCGGTTTATTATTTCAGTTTATCGGTTTCATACTTGATAGTACTACCGAAAATTAATTTCACAATGGAGTATTCTGTAAAAGAAAGACTTGAAATAATTACTCTTTTTTTTCAAAAACGATGACTGTGCCAACCGTACCGCAAATTTGTTTAATGAATGACATTGGAACAGACATGTTAACAGAAAATACATTTTGGAGGTAGTTGCAAAGTTTCGACAAAGTGGTTCAGTAGCCAACAAAAAACGGGATCCTGAACGTGAATTTCCAGTTAGAAATGAGACTACTGAGATTGAAGTTTTAGGACAAATTGCTGCAGACCCAACTTTGAGCACGAGAAAGTTAGCCACTGTTTCAAACATCAAAAGAAGAACTATTCAACGAATTTTGAGGCATCATAAATTTCACCCGTATAAAATTCATCTTGTACAACAACTAAATGAAGATGATTTTGATCGGCGGCTGGAGTTTTGTGAAGTTATGACTGCACGAATAGCTGATAACGGGAACTTTCTGTTCAATATGTGTTTTACAGACAAGTGTACGTTTTTATTAAACTCTACAGTCAATCGTCATAATTGTCATTATTGGGCAGATAATAATCCAAGAAATTTTCACGAAGTCCACACTCAAACTCCACAGAAATTGAATGCCTAGACTGGCATTTTTGGAGACGGTTTAATCGGACCAATTTTTCTTGATGGCTATTTGAGTGGCGAAACGTATTTGGAGTTACTAGAAGATATCGTTTACCCTCTACTAATTGACATTGTTGAAAATGATTATCGCTATCAAGAAAATCAATTAGTGTTTCAACAAGATGGAGCTCCTCCGCATTTTTCACGTGTTGGGGAGTCTCTGGACGAATTACGACGAGGCATTGTTGAAGAATGCCGTCTAATAACTCCACAAATGCTCCAGAATGTCAGAGCTCGTTTTGAACAAAATTTGTACTTTTGTATGGAAGCTGGTGGTCAACAATTTGAACACTTACTTAACTAACTAAACATTTTTGAACGTTTGATTTTGGTTTTTAGTTTTTTTTTAACGAAAAATTGACTAATTAGTGCATTTCTTATCACAATGAATGAAATACGTTCTTGAAACTCCAACTGTGAATAATTTTTAAACGAGTTGATAAAACATCCAAAAAAAGTGTGCTGAATTCAGAAAAGAAAGAGCTTTCGAATGATGTAGGTTAGGTTTGTATGTGATTGAGTATGTAACACTCGACCCATGTTCCCTATTTAAAATATAAGGTTTCTTATCACCACCCTTAGGGGGTTGATGTGACAAACTTGAGTTTTATGCCAAAACATGTCCCCCTCAATACTAAAATTGACGTGTTTCAGCGTTTCTTAAAAAAAAATTCTGTGGACGTAAATCGGTGTCTTTCGTTTTCAATGCGCCACCCTATATATATATATATATATATATATATATATATATATATATATATATATATATATATATATATATATATATATATATATATATATATAACAATTTTAGGGTCGTTACCCCTCTAATTGCAAAATTTTCTTTATGCAAATCCACTAAAAGTGCGTTTTGCTTTTTATGCAACAATCATCGTCTTGTGGAAAACTAAACATCTGTAACACACAACTTCTGCTTCACTTTCAAAGTTTGTATAGTTCTGTTATATAAATTTCAATCAAGTTTTGGAACAATGTCAGTTGGAGTCCGGAACTTTGCGTTTGTCGTTTATCAAGTCATACAGATGACAATTTCATAGTGAATAGATAATAAACAGCCATCAGTATTTGAACATGAGCAAACACTGCAGTGGGATCCATTATTCATGGATGGCCGTAACAAATTTATATTGTCGCTGTTTCATGGTAATGCTAAATCCATCCTGGGGATTATATACCCGTCTCCCACTCCGACTATGAACATCGTCTTATTACACTGAAAGCGGAAAATGAGCCTGACCAGCAACTACGGTGAATTTAAACAGAGATTTTCATTTTACAGGTGGTTTACATTTACGTGTTCTCGCCAGCGAACGAAGCGGTCAAATCAATAAATCAATATTTCTACCTCCTTCGGTAATCTTCTAGTTTGCTTAATGTTATAATTACTTCTAATTTGGTTGACGTTAATGGATCTTTTTCCGCAAATAGACTGGAGATAGTAAATAATTTAAGAATTAAGGTAAATATGGGTTTCTGAGCCTACAGAACGTAAACGAAGTGAAAAATTTAGCAATCGCTTCAAGCGGATTTTTATAGACAGAATTTGCTTTTTATACTGGTTACTCTTATTTACGAAGGTATTTTGTGAACAAATGATGGCAATGTTATATAACAATGTTTACCAAGTAGAACATGTTTTGTTTTCTGATAAGTGCAGTTTTACACTTCACTGCTGATCGTCAGAATTATCGCTACTGGTCTAAATAAAATCCACACCGGATGAGAGAAAGCATATGCAATACCCTGAAAAGGTTAATGTTTGGACAGGAACGGTCTGAAACCATCTCACGAGTCTCGTTTTCATTGGTGGCAATTTGGATGGAGATAATTATTTAGCACTGCTCCAAAGCAATGTTGTGAGAATATTTGCAATAAATTTTAAGACCATAGTATTTTTGAATAGATAATGAGGCGATCTCTCAAATGAGGTATCGCAAGGTCCCTCCTTTCTATTTAAAAATTTGGCGGTTGCAACTGTCACTCGAAGGAAGTTGAATGTAGGGATGAAGTTTTCACATTGCAGGATGTCATTTAATAATATAGAATTGATATGTTTCAGGATTTGGTAATCCTGTGTTTAAAGTGCCTCTTTAGTAAACATACAATTCGGGCGAAATCGGAACGTGAACTGGACGCCGGACGATGTGCACTGTTGCCAGATGAGTATAAGCAAGGGTCATTTTAAATATAGAAGGCAATCAAGGGGTGAATAAATGTTTTCATAATGTAAATAAATGATAGTATTGCGTCATGTACATAGATCGATATTTGACATATTTTGCGGAAAGCAGTAGGAAAACGGAAATGTAAACAGTTAATTTTCAGCAATTGTGGTCTAGGGGGAAAAACGTGATATAGAAGGAAATCAAGGGGTGAACAAATGTTTTTATAATTTTAATAAATTAAAATATGGCGTCATCTACATAAATCGATATTTGGCATATTTTGCGGAAAGCAGTAGGAAAACGGAAATGTAAACAGTTAATTTTCAGCCTCAGGGGGAAAAACGTGTACCTCTCCTCCCTTTTTTGGTACATCAGTAACATCAACAGAGGTTGTGCCATTGTGATTGAGCAAGGTAATCTGCATGTTCCACCCTTCCCAGGGGGCGTAAAGCCGTCGGTCCCGTGCCCATGCGATGTTGGGCACGTTAAAGACCCAAATTCCCCGGACAGTGAGGTGAATGAATGACACTTTCGTAAAGTCAATGAAGCAATTTCCGTTGCGAATTGCCGATGATAAATACAACTGTATATGCTAATATCAAACAGTAACCAGTATATTATTTTGAAAAATCGCAATGTAATCGCATGGTAATGAAGCAATTTCTACCGACAACTGTCAATGATAAACAAAACCGAGAAAATTGCTCAAAATGGGCTTACCTTCGAAGTGTCTGTTTATATTTTACTTTCTAACCTTAAATTTACTAATGGGGAGACCCCGACTTTTGATTAATTAAAAAGTTTTTGCAAATAAGCGCGAACTATGGCCCCAAGAACCCATATTCGGGGTCAGTTTCCATTTTATATATATATATATATGTATATACATATATAATACATACATACATATATATATATATATATATATATATATATATATATATATATATATATATATATATATATATGTATGTATGTATGAATCACAGCGAGAACAAAAAAATTATTGTGCCGATTTTGAAAAAGTTTGGCGTGTACCATCCTTTTCTATATGGCTTGGATAAGGTCGTTAGTCAGGATAATCGGACGAGGTTTTCCAAAAGAATTGTAACTTTTCATTAGGAAAACATTTTTATGTCAAAAATTAAAAAAGCTATGACAACCAAATGTGGTAGATAGGTTTGAGATTGAAAAGGTACACTACACACCAAAATTACTGGTTACCGTTTGATATTAGCATATACAGTTGTATTTATCATCGGCAATTCGCAACGGGAATTGCTTCATTGACTTTTCATACTCATTTAAGGTTGGAAAGTAAAATATAAACAGACACTTCGAAGGTAAGCCCATTTTGAGCAATTTTCTCCGTTATGTTTATCATCGACAGTTGTCGGTAGAAATTGCTTCATAACCATGCGATTACATTGCGATTTTTCGAAATAATATACTGGTTACCGTTTGATATTAGCATATACAGTTGTATCTATCATCGGCAATTCGCAACGGAAATTGCTTCAGTGACTTTTCTTACTCATTTAAGGTTGGACAGTAAAATATAAACAGACACTTCGAAGGTAAGCCCATTTTGAGCAATTGTCTCCGTTATGTTTATCATCGACAGTTGTCTGTAGAAATTGCTTCATAACCATGCGATTACATTGCGATTTTTCGAAATAATATACTGGTTACCGTTTGATATTAGCATATACAGTTGTATCTATCATCGGCAATTCGCAACGGAAATTGCTTCAGTGACTTTTCTTACTCATTTAAGGTTGGACAGTAAAATATAAACAGACACTTCGAAGGTAAGCTCTTTTTGAGCAATTTTCTCCGTTATGTTTATCATCGACAGTTGTCGGTAGAAATTGCTTCATAACCATGCGATTACATTGCGATTTTTCAAAATAATATACTGGTTACCGTTTGCTGTTAGCATATACAGTTGTATTTATCATCGGCAATTCGCAACGGAAATTGCTTCATTGACTTTACGAAAGTGTCATTCATTCACCTCACTGTCCGGGGAATTTGGGTCTTTAACGTGCCCAACATCGCATGGGCACGGGACCGACGGCTTTACGCCCCCTGGGAAGGGTGGAACGTGCAGATTACCTTGCTCAATCACAATGGCACAACCTCTGTTGATGTTACTGATGTACCAAAAAAGGGAGGAGAGGCACACGTTTTTCCCCCTGAGGCTGAAAATTAACTGTTTGCATTTCCGTTTTCCTACTGCTTTCCGCAAAATATGTCAAATATCGATTTATGTAGATGACGCCATATTTTAATTTATTAAAATTATAAAAACATTTGTTCACCTCTTGATTTCCTTCTATATCACGTTTTTCCCCCTAGACCACAATTGCTGAAAATTAACTGTTTACATTTCCGTTTTCCTACTGCTTTCCGCAAAATATGTCAAATATCGATCTATGTACATGACGCAATACTATCATTTATTTACATTATGAAAACATTTGTTCACCCCTTGATTGCCTTCTATATTTAAAATGACCCTTGCTTATACTCATCTGGCAACAGTGCACATCGTCCGGCGTCCAGTTCACGTTCCGATTTCGCCCGAATTGTATGTTTACTAAAGAGGCACTTTAAACACAGGATTACCCAGGATTTTTTACAAAGATGGACAATAATTTAAAAGTGTGGACGCAGCAAGTGCGTTACGGTAGTGAGTTTTCATAGTAATGGTCTGGCACCAAATATTTTTTATAACTCTTTTTTCTTGTAACATAGAAATATATATTGTGGTGTGTGGTTTCCTTTTAACATCGTAAACTTACGTACCAAATTTGGTTACCATATCTTTTCTATTTTTTGAGATATTTTTTTCCGAAAGAAAACCAAATATTCGTCCGAAAAACCTGGTTCGATTTTCCTGGCTAACGAACTTATCCAATCCATTTACAAAAGGAAGGTACGTTTTATCACATTGCATATTATTTTTTGAAAATTCAAAAGGCGGGATCTCCCCATTAGAGATTTTTTCTACGAGAATTCACAAAAAGGTTCGAGACGCAGCAAGTGCATTGTGGTACTGAATTTTCATAAGAATAATATATAATATATGAGTGATTAAGCCTTATATTAAAAGTCATAAAAGTTTTATTTAATTAAATATTATTTAATTAGGAACAGCAAAGAATAAGGTACGGAAGGGCAAGTAAAAACATGATCTATAACATAAATATTTATACAGGAGTTTGGATACAAAACTCAAACAAAGCAGTTGATGAACTAGAAATATATTCAACAGAAAATAACATTGCTTAACGCGGAAACTGTTGTTTATTTCAAATAGCGAAAACCTGAATCTAAGTTTTTGCACACAGTTTACATAACATTTCTAATTAGATATTTAACATAATAATTAACAAAATAAAACTTTTAAATCAAATTTGTAAAAAGTTTGATAAAAATTTAATGAAAATGTCTAAAAAGCGTCGAGTTATTACTAATAAAACAAATTTTTTGCAAAATCGAATCCGTCGCTTATTTACTGAAACTTCTACCACTAATAGCACAAGAATCTAGGCCGGCTTTTTAAAGATGCAGTCGATGTTCATTTTTTATATCAAATCTAACAGGTAACTATGGAAATAATTGTTTTTGACACTTGTAAATATTACCGTGACGTTTTCGTTGTAAAAAGTCTTATTTTGGTAGACACGTTTGTAGTTAATTAATTATGAATTTTTCAAATCAAGAGAAACGGGATATGTTTGGGTGTTACATTTTAAGTAATAAAAATTCAGTGCGTGCTTCTCTCATCCTGACCACTCTGATATCTCACAAAACGTCACCGAAATTATCCAAGCTGGCATGGAATTATTTATTCCACGTACACAGAAAACCTCTTCAGCCACCCAAAAGCCCTGGTTCTCTAAATCCTGTGACAAGGCCAGACTTAAAATGGTCAAAACTCACAAAATGCTTCTAGACAATCCCAGTGTGATCCAAGAGTTCTTGGTTGTGTTGGATCTGGGCAAGGAAGCAGATTCGTAAACATCTTATTAGAATATCCGGGAGTGGAGGTTAAACAATCAAGTGGCGCCCCTAACTAACATCTTATTTTAACCCACGCCCATCTCCACTGTATAAAAGCTGGCGGCCCTCTAACTTCCCGGTAACTTAGCTTATGCCAATGACAAATTTGATTTGTTGATAGGTTAGGAATTATTTGAGCATTTGTCATCTGGTATAAAAGGAAGCGCGGCGGCGTCATATAAAAATTTTGGCGCCCAACGTGGGGCCCTCGAGTTTTCTGGGAATTTCGGCCCTCGAGTTTTCTGGAAATTTTAGCACTCGAGTTGTCTGGAAATTTTTGCCCTCGAGTTTTCTGGATTTTGGCTCGAGTTTTCTGGAAGTTTCGACCCTTGAGTTTTCGGGATTTTAGCCCTCAAGTTTTCTGGAAGTTTTGGCTCGAGTTTGTAGGGAAATAAATTTTGGCACAACTTTTTCGAATTTTTCCGCAGTCCATTGGTGTTTGATTATTGAGTGTTGTATGTGTTTGGATTTTAGGTGTTTGATTGTGTATTTTAGGAAATGATTTTTAGGAATTACCGTTACCGCTCTATCGTTTATTTATTACCGTTACCGTTTGGTAGTGTTGGGAAGTATTACCGCTACCGCTCTACCGTTTGTTTTATTAATTGTGGAGAATATTACCGTTACCGTTTTATCGTTTATTTATTACCGTTACCGTTTGGTGGTTTTGCGAAATATTACCGTTACCGCTGTATCGTTTTTTTTTTTTGTGGAGAACATTATCGTTACCATCCTACCGTTTGCTAATGGAGCACACTTCGTTTATGTTGGTATCGGCATTTAGTTAGCTGTCTCGTATCGCATAATATCGGATTTCGCTCGTCTCATTCCTGACCACTTACAGCTATGGAAGGAAAATTGAAGGCCTATCCGCCAGTTGATGATTGAATTGAAAGATTTTGGGTAAAATCTTTTAAAGTAGGGGGGGATTTTGTAACGGTATAAATTGGATAGCTAAACATCTAAGCTAATTTGGACGTAATTGTGGTTCCTCCCCTGCGTTGTAAAAAGAATTATTGGCGACAACTGTGGTTAATTCTTCTGGATATCCCTCGTATAATGAATCGAATTTAGATGTTTCGTAAATTATTTATATTTGTATTACCCCTGGTATATCGGGCCGGCTTACACGCTTGCGTTGCCGTGGCCGTAGTTCGGAAAGGGTCCGCATGTTGAAGAGGATAGATGGCTGGAGACGTATGTGATGCGAGAGAGAGCGAAGGGTGTGGCAGCACCTGTGTTTTCAAGTCGGAGATATGAATGCGCTGAAAGTTTCGAGAGAGAGATTTCGTTGGTAATTTGTGGAGTTAACACGTGGTTCCTTCTGAGGAGCAAGTTTTGGATATTAAGAATCCTCCCTTGTGGGTTTTGTTGCTCTCAGAATTTAATCTGCAGTCTTTCTGGTGATGTCGTAATGTACGGATTTAGTGCCGAAGGCTGTGGAGAAACCCGTTTAGGGGATTTAAGGACCACATTTATCGTATCCCGTTGTGGAATTTCGTTTCCCTCTCTGGAGGTAAGAAATCATCCTCTCTCTTAACTGTAACACCTTTAGCATCCCGTTACTTGTTGTTTTTAGGGTCCAAGTACCGGCTGAATTTCTCGTACCGACTAGATCGGTTTTCGTACCGACTGGAAGAGTTCCAGGTACCGGCTGAATTTCTCGTACCGACGAAGTCCTGGTGTAGGGCGAGTTTTTGTGCCGAATAGCCTTGTGGTAGGCAGACATTATTGTATTGGGCGATATCTTTGGTAAATTCACGTACCGTAAATTTGGAGTGGAAAAGTCTCGCATGGATGAGCTAATTTTTATGTACCGAACAACGTATATGGATATTGAATTAAATGGAGAATGGAATTAGGACCTCAGTAAGAAGGTCTTCCCTATCGTTGTCGCATTGCCGTACCGTTTTTGCATTATTCCCGTGGTTGCAGTCCCGTATCCCGAGAGGCCTTGGTTTGGTTTGGAATTTGATGATAATTAGATGGCCTAGAAGTCCAGGAATGTCAAGTAAGAATTTTCCGTTTTTGTGATAACGAATAAAGTGATAAGAGACATTCTTGATAAGATACATTTTTGAATATTCATCTGTGTTAAATTTACTAAAATCAAATCGAATTTATTTTATTTTAACTTCACTAAATATGGTACAGATTTTTATAAGACCACTATTAATATAATTGCTTCACTTTTGAGAGTACCATTAGTTATCATTTACTGTTAGCATTAGACCAGCTTATTGATTATTCTTTGGGACCTGATCTTTAATCAAGCCACTTACCGTACTTATCATGTAATTAAGTAATAATTGGGGAAAATAATTTGTGAGCTTTGCGTGCACGAAAAGTGGAATTTTCCGTAGAACAACTATATGTGTAGTACCTTCATAAATAGTCAGTAAAGATCTTGTTATTTGGTAGTAAGCCATTTCTGTGATATTATAGAGACTTAGTTATTTTTATTTATTACTTTAGATCAGAATTTTAAAACAACTTTTAATAAATTCTTGTATGCCAAAGAAGCTTAATAAAAGCCCGTATTTTATCATATTTTAGGTGTTTTGGTTTTGTGTGGTTGTGTTTTCTTTTCAGGACTGTTGAGAGATTAGATCATTACCGTTATCGTTATTTGTGGGTCTATGAGACCATACCGTTCCGAATTTTAGTTGGTGTTATCGTAATTACATCTCCCTTGTAGCTTCCTGTGCTCGATTGTGGTTGGCTATATCTGCCAGTGTGATCCAAGAGTTCTTGGTTGTGTTGGATCTGGGCAAGGAAGCAGATTAGTAAACATCTTATTAGAATATCCGGGAGTAGAGGTTAAACAATCAAGTGGCGCCCCTAATTAAGATCTTATTTTAACCCACGCCCATCTCCACTGTATAAAAGCTGGCGGCCCTCTAACTTCCCGGTAACTTCGCTTATGCCAATGACAAATTAGGTTTGTTGATAGGTTAGGGATTATTTGAGCATTTGTCATCTGGTATAAAAGGAAGTGCGGCGGCGTCATATAAATTTTTCAGCCGGTACCTGGAACTCTTCCAGTCGGTACGAAAACCGATCTAGTCGGTACGAGACTAAAAAAAGACCCTAAAAACAACAAGTAACGGGATGCTAAAGGTGTTACAGTTAAGAGAGAGGATGATTTCTTACCTCCAGAGAGGGAAACGAAATTCCACAACGGGATACGATAAATGTGGTCCTTAAATCCCCTAAACGGGTTTCTCCACAGCCTTCGGCACTAAATCCGTACATTACGACATCACCAGAAAGACTGCAGATTAAATTCTGAGAGCAACAAAACCCACAAGGGAGGATACTTAATATCCAAAACTTGCTCCTCAGAAGGAACCACGTGTTAACTCCACAAATTACCAACGAAATCTCTCTCTCGAAACTTTCAGCGCATTCATATCTCCGACTTGAAAACACAGGTGCTGCCACACCCTTCGCTCTCTCTCGCATCACATACGTCTCCAGCCATCTATCCTCTTCAACATGCGGACCCTTTCCGAACTACGGCCACGGCAACGCAAGCGTGTAAGCCGGCCCGATATACCAGGGGTAATACAAATATAAATAATTTACGAAAGATCTAAATTCGATTCATTATACGAGGGATATCCAGAAGAATTAACCACAGTTGTCGCCAATAATTCTTTTTACAACGCAGGGGAGGAACCACAATTACGTCCAAATTAGCTTAGATGTTTAGCTATCCAATTTATACCGTTACAATTTAACGACGCAAGAAACCGCTATGTCCGCATTATTTCCGAGGCAAAAAAACTCGTTTAATAACCACATCAAAAACAAAGTCATCTCAAGCTCCAACGGCAGCAATCCCTTCTGGACTCTTGCTAAATCTATTGGGAATAATTTCTGCAAGAGAACATTCCCTTGTTTCAGGGGATGAAATTGTTTCTACCGCCCTGGGCAAGGATTAACTTTTTGCCTCGTTGTTCGCCGGCAATTCTACTCTCAATCCACCTCCAAATGTTCAACCACCAACAGTCCCCAATGTCGCGCATAAAATGACGGATATCATTTTCAAAACTAAAAAGGCACGAAAGATGCGCTCTTCCCTTAATACCAGGAAAGCCTCTGGCCTTGACGAGATCCCCGCAATTGTTCTCAAAAAATGCGCACCAGAACTTGCTCCTGTCCTGACTCGTCTGTTTCAGACATCTTACAATAGAGGCATATTCCCTAGTAACTGGAAAACTGCTCGAGTACAACCCATCCCCAAGAAAGGATCCAAAACGCTTCCTAGCAACTACAGACCTATTTTTCCCCTTTCAGTCGTCTCTAAAGTGATGGAAAAGTATATAAACACCGAATTTTTTAAATTTCTTGAAAAACACAATCTAATCAACGACAGGCAGTATGGATCCCGTCAGCACAGATCAACTGCCGACCTCCTTTCCTTTGTCACCCATTCTTGGAACAAGTCTATGGAACTACATGGTGAATCCCAGATTGTCGCTCTAGACATATGTAAAGCATTTGACCAGGTCTGGCACGCAGCGCTGCTTAATAAACTTCTGGCCTATGGCCTACCACCAAAACTCTGTACCTGGACAGCAAATCTCCTCTCCAATCGGATCATATCTGTTGTCGTGGATGGCCATTCCTCTAAACTGTATTCAATTAATGCAGGAGTCCCTCAAAGTTCAGCCTTAGCCCCTACTTTGTTTCTTCTCCACATCAATGACCTTCTCTCTAGCACATCCAACCCAGTTCACAGTTACGCGGACGACAGCACCCCTACTCAAATATACAATATTCTAAGCCTGGCTCCTTAGCCTAATTAGATGAGGATCGCAAAAAAAAATTTTTTTTTTGTTAAGAAAAATTGGGCGTTAAGATGTAGTGAAAGAAATCATCCAAGTCATTAACGAAATAAGGGTAATTTCCAAATTTGGTCCAAGTCAGTGAAGTATTTTTTGAATTATCGGATTTTCTTAATGAAAATTTACTAAAATACTGAATTTATTCCACATGGCTGTTCCATACATAAATATATATATATATATATATATATATATATATATATATATATATATATATATATATATATATATATATATATATATATATATATATGTGTGTGTGTGTGTGTGTGTGTGTGTGTGCACGCGCTCATGCAGGTGTGTGTATGGGTGCGCGCGCGCGCTCTGTGTGTGTGAGTGTGTGTGTGTACAACATGGTTTACGAAAGCTTTCACACCACCTGGAGACTTTCGGTGTTTTCTTTCATTACACTGGAAAATTCTTTCTGTAGGCTAAATTCGTTGAAGTCAAGATTGTCTATGGAAAATTGCAACGTTTTTCTAGCAAATACTAGTATCTTTGAAACTCGTCAATATATTTTTACGATATTTAACTCATATATTGCCCCTAAACTACAGATGCAATGTTCCAAATTCAACTTGAATTTTTCGCAATAAAATTTAGCAAAATTTGGAAATTATATTCCTTGTTACTAGAAAGGGACATTACTATGCAATGTAGGGGTAAATAGAATATTTATTTATTTATTTTGTGATCTTTAACGTGGGCCTATTTCTATAAAATACGGAAATGTTTTCGCCTTTTTGTGAAAAAATGCTTTGCAAATATTCATGCAAAATTTTGTTCGGAGTTTTGTCGAAAAGCTTTTTGTGAATAATTATATATATATATATATATATATATATATATATATATATATATATATATATATATATATATATATATATATATATATATATAGGCAGGTGGGTAGATAGATTGGAGAGGTTCGTTGGCCAAGAAAATTGCACGAGTTTTTACGGAAACATTTTACTTAAGTTAATTTTCGGAAAATTTTTGTACTTTTTAAACAATAATGTTATTTTGATGAAATGTGGTACATTGTTTCTACCATATAGGTTATACTGGTAACCAAATTCGATGCCTCTTTTCATTAAAGAACACATATGTGCTGTAAAAAACATTTTAATGAAAATTCACTACTATAACGCACTTGCTGCGTCCAGACTTTTTCTTACTTATCTAAATAAATAAAAATTAGATGCTCTTCGTTGGGAAGAGCATCACTTGAGAACGACTGGGCAGATTTGGCTCATTTTATTTTTTAAATGGTCGTAATAGCCTGGATAAGGTTTTTAGGGAAAGAAAAATTGTAAAAGTTGTCCGGAACATTGAAAAATTTGGGAAAAGCTGCGGAAAAAGTGAGTTTTTCTCCTATTTATTTCGCTACGTGCGCAAATGTCGTTTGGCATATTGAAATTTGAACAGGACAACGTCGGTCAGGTCGGCTAGTTACATGATAAACAATACAACGTATAATATTACAAAAGCGGGGTACCGAGTTTTCCTATATACTAGTATATGCATTATGTATAATCTAATAGCAATGCATATCAGGTATAGGCTTAGGTTCAGGGAAAACCGAAATATCTTCTCAATTTCAATAAGCTCTGTGACTTTGATATTGATAATGCAGTTATATCAGGTGTCACAAAGGGCCCTTTATACTATGCTATGCGAATTATTAGTTGTGTGGTAATATACCACCTTGAAATGTGAAAACTTCTGCTAATAATCAGACGTTTTCAACTGAGCATTAACTAATATAGTTAACACTTAAGAATTCTATATAAAATTATGACTTTGATCATAGCACGGAAACTTGCTTATGTTTTGAAGTTTGAAAATAACTTCAACATAAGTTCAATTCTACCACCAAAAATAACTATACAGGATAAGCCAATTGAACCTTTCTACCTGAAAAATATCGGAATGTTAAAAAATAAAAGAAGCCGAAACACCTAGACTTTTCAAGAGGGACACATTTTGGTGTCCTGGGACCTACTTCTTAGGCAGGGACGTAAAATACCCTGAAATTTTAAATGGAATCCTCTGTTGAGTGACACCTCATTTAAAAGCTGGCTGAATTCTTTTCACGACAACATACGACTTTAATTTTGATTTGCATATGACAATAAAATCATGAATTAAAGAAAAGGACAAAATATCAATGAATGAAAGAATGTTTTTTAATTAAATGTTCAAATTATTTTCCCTCCACTTCCATACAATTAAAAAATCTTTGGTGCACTTCCAAACGTACATTTCGGGCATTATCTGACGACTTCTTAACAATTTTTCGATAAAAATATTTTTATTTATGATTTTTCGTTTATCTCTTAACAAACTTTATCAATTCAACTTTCTTACGCGTTTACTTTAAACGAGACGAGTAAATATCCCGTAAAGTCGACTGAATTCCAATTCGTGAAAATGGTTTTTACAATTGCTGAAAAAGTAGAAATAATTAGTTTGTTATACAAGAACAACTGTGCACGGCAGGTAGCACATATTTTTAATGATCCTCATCCTGAGAGAAACACTTGGCAGCGGCACGTTCTGGATTTAATGCACAAATTTAGGGAAAGTGGATCGGTTGCCAACGGAAATCATCAACGTGAGCAGGTCGTACGCAATGAAGGTAATTAGGTAGCTGTCCTGGGTCACATCGCAATGAAACCAAATTTTAGTCTCACGAAACTTGCAGGCACTTCACGATTTTCTGTAGCTAGCTGCCCGTAATAAGTAACACCCATACAAAGCTAATTTGGTACAGGAACTTAAAGAAGACGATCCTGATCGCAGGTTGAAGGTCTGTGAAGAAATTTGTGGTTGTGCCAGAAGGAATCCAACCTTTTTCTACTCAATCTGTTTTCCGATGAATGTACCTTTCAACCGCCATAATTGCGACTACTGGAGTGATGAAAATTCCAAAAATTTTCCGTGAAACTCATACGCAGAATCCGGGCAAATTGAATGTTTGGACGGACATATTGGGAGACCACATCATAAGGCCTTTCTTCCTACGGGGAAATGTGGATGGAAACATGTATCTGGATCTACTGGAAACATATATCCACCCTACGATTGTGGAAGTATTGAAAAATGACAACGCTGTGGCAGAAGAGGATGTGTGGTTTCAGCAGTATGGTTCTCCACCCAATTATGCAACAGCTGTGCGTGATTTTCTTAATCAGAATTTTCCTAATCACTGGATGGGACGCAGAGGTTCAATTGAGTAGCCTCCCAGATCTAACACCATTAGACTTTTTTCTATGGGGAAGCTGAATATTTACGCAACTCACTTAAGGAGTTATTGAAAAATGTCGTCAGACAACGCCCGAAATGCTTCGAAATGTTCGTTCGGAAGTGAAGCAAAAATTTTATTATTGTATGGAAGTGGAGACAAAACAATTTGAACATTTAATTAAATAACATTCTTTCATTCATTGATATTTTTTCTGGTTCTTTAATTGGTGATTTTAGTGCGATGTCCAAAGCAAATTTAAAAAGTCTGGACGCAACAAGTGCGTTATGGTAGCGAATTTTAGCAAAAATATTTTTAATGGCTAATATGTCTTGTTTTTAAAAGAAGGACATTCGGTTGGCAGTATAACCTATATAGTACTAACAATGTACCATATTTCATTAAATTAGCTTTGTGGTTTTCCGAGAATAAACTTTAAAAGTTTCAGAAAAAAACTGGTCCGATTTTCCTGGCCAACGAACCTCTTTAAGCTATTTACACACCTGCCAAGAGATAATGATTCAAAAACAGTTTTATGAAAATTTGCAATAACTTCTTTTACAAAAAATCAAATTTTTTACAGAAATTAAATTATATTTTTCACAAAAATACGACAACTTTTTTTTTACAATAATTTACTAAACATTTATTATTAATTGCCAACATATCACGAAAATCTTACAAAAATAATTGCTACAGAAACAGTAAAAACATTTCTGCGAAAACTTTTCAATTTCAGCCACTATTTGAGAGTACCTGTATACGGCAGCTGGATTTTTTCGACGAGTAATATAAACAAAAAACACTCTGAATGCGTCATTTCCACGGGGCTCCGCTATCTATTGAGAAAAGCGCCGTATCGCAATTTGTGATGTGTTTGAAATATGTGCCAAAAACGTGAAAAGTTGCAAAACAATTAAAATAACTCAAAAACGATGAACGATGTAAATTTTTTCTTACAAACATGCATTATAATTCGATGGAAAACACAAAAATGCAATAACATAAGGGGGTGTTCTATTAAAAAGAGAAAGTGTGCATCACCAACGACTTATGGGCCACCCTGTGAGTGTCAAAATAGGTTTATAAGATGCAGCTCGAAATACTCTATAATTAACGTATATACTTTTTTCTCATATCTTATATACTAACGGATATATTGAGCTTTACCGTAGAAATGCGTCACCCTGTATATGTGTAAACAGACAAAAACTGTAACTGACCCCGGTATTTAGGGGTTCTAGTTTGCGCTTATTTGGAGAAATCTTTTTAAAATTCATAAGTCGCGGTCCTCTCAACAATGAATTTTTTCTACGAAAATTTGCTAAAATATAGACTATTAAGCTATATAACGGAAACTACTTCCCAAGCATCAGAAAAAGGGTCTATTTGAAATGGATTTTCCGAAAGTATTTTAGTAAAACGAAGGACAATGATGGTTAAGGCTGAAGCTTAAGGCTTTGTAAAACACACTTATTACGACATATCGTCTACATAATCCGTATTTGTTTCAAATTCGTTGTCTGAAAATCGCAAATTTTGACGTTTCAAATTGCGACGTTGACGTTTTCAAAAGAAAAATGATAAAATGTTCAAAATATTTTTTCTGTTAATTCTTACCTTTTTGCGTCAAGAAAACTTAACGGTTGTATGTAATATTCAATTGGTTTTGTTAGTCTCACAAAATATTTTGTTTTTGTGCTTTCCTCTGATCACCAGTGGCACCCCATTTTTTTTTTCTTAAAATGCCTATATATTTTTTCCTTTCAACTTAGAGAGTATGTAGGGTAAGTTTGATAGTAGAAACGTATGTGCCAAATTTTGGTTGTCATGACTCTGTTATTTTCAGAGATACAAAAATTTTCCCAAAAAAAGTCAACATTTTCCCGGAAAAAGTGGTCCGATTTTCCTCGCTCACGAACCTATCCAAGCCACTTGAAAAACGTAGGTACGTACCAAATTGCATTAAAATCGGCTCATTATTTTTTGAGTTATCGATACGATATATATATATATATATATATATATATATATATATATATATATATATATATATATATATATATATATATATATACATATATATATATATATATATATATATATATATATATATATATATATATGTATATATATATATATATATATATATATATATATATATATATATATATATATATATATATATATATATATATATATATATATATATATAGGGTGGCGCATTGAAAACGAAACAAAACAGACCGATTTGCGTCCAGAGAATTTTTTTTTAAGAAACGCTGAAACACGTCAATTTTAATATTGAGGGGGACATGTTTTAACATAAAACTCAACTTTGTCACAACAACCCCTTAAGGGTGGCGATAACAACCCTTATATTTTAAATAGGGAACATTGGTCGAGTGTTACATCATTTGAAAGCTCTTTCTTTTCTGAATTCAGCACACAAATTTTTTTGGAAGTTTTATCAACTCGTTTAAGAATTATTTACAGTTGAAGATGCAAAAACGCATTTCACTCATTCCGATAAGAAATGTGCTGATAGTCAATGTTTTGTTGGTTTGTAAACAAAAAATTGTCTTTCAGAACATTTCTTATCGGAATGAGAGAAATGCGGTTTATTATTTCAGTTTATCGGTCGGTTTGATACTTGATAGTACTACCGAAAATTAATTTCACAATGGTGTATTCTGTTTTTTCAAAAACGATGACTGTGTCAACCGTACCGCAAATTTGTTTAATGAACGACATCCGAACAGACCTGTTAACAGAAAATAGATTTTGGAGTTTCAACAAAGTAGCCAACAAAAAACGGGATCCTGAACGTGAATTTCCGATTAGAAATGAGAATGACGAGATTAAAGTTTTAGGGCAAATTACTGCAGACCCAGCTTTGAGCACGAGGAAATTAGCCACTGTTTCAAACATCAAAAGAATAACTATTCAGCGAATATTTTTCGCGAAGTGCACACTCAAACTCCACAGAAATTAAATGACTGGACTGGCATTTTTGGAAACCGTTTAATCGGACCAATTTTTCTAGATGGCAATTTGAGTGGTGAAACGTATTTGGAGTTACTAAAAGATATCTTTTACCCTCTACTAATTGACATTGTTGAAAATGATGATTACTATCAAGAAAATCAATTTGTGTTTCAACAAGATGGAGCTCCTCCGCATTTTCACAACGTGTTAGGGAGTTTTTGAACAGAGAGTTTCCAGAGCAATGGATTGGGCGTAGAGGTGCTATTGAGTGGCCCCCTAGATCACCGGATTTAACTCCTTTAGACTTCTTTCTATGGGGCCATTTAAAGAGTAGAAATTTCGCAACAGAACCGGAGTCTCTGGAAGAATTACGACGAGGCATTGTTGAAGAATGCCGTCTAATAACCCCACAAATGCTCCAGAATGTCAGAACTCGTTTTCAACAAAATTTGTACTTTTGTATGGAAGCTGGTGGTCAACAATTTGAACACATACATTCACTATCTTCCATTTTCGTTATAACTCGAAGAGGTTGTCTGTTTTCAATGGCTATCTAACACAAACTAAATGACACAGCTTGTTCAAAATTTGCCAGGAGTCAACTGACAGATGCTTGTGGGCAGGAGCATATCACACCGATAACTGAAAAGAATAATGGACCGATTTGGATCAAATTTTTCAGGAAAATTTGGAGTTTTCTTTCGGAAAATTTTTATAGCTCCGGAAATAACAAAGATCAGGCAAACAAATTTGGCACACGATTTTATGCCATAAAAAGTCTGGACGCAGCAAGTGCGTTATGGTAGCATTAAATGCTTCAAATTTGTATAACTCAATTCTCTACAAACCTAGAAAGATGAGTTTTGGTGGATTAAGGTATTTACCAACCATGTTTCATGAAAATAAGTTGGTTACTTTTTTGAGATACAATCTTTTTTTTTAAACGTTTAATTTTTTTATGAAAATTTGCTAGTAAGAACAAAACAGAAAAGTCACTACCTAAAAAAAAATAGGTAATATTACACTATGCTCCCAGGTGGTCACCCATCCAAGAACTGACCACGCCCGAGGTTGCTTATCTTCGCTGATCGCAAGAGAATCGGTTTTTCCAACATGCTATAGCTGTGCACTTGAAATGATGAAAAAATATTAGAATGGGAAAGTAGAAATCTTATACAATTCAATCCCACCAAATCCCAGTCTTGCTTTCTATCTCATAAGAGATACACCAGCCCTAGACCCATCACAATGAACAATCAAGTTATTCAAAGTAATGAGTCCTTTTTACTTGTTGACATTTCTGTGGACCTAAATCTGAATTGGCACTAACATGTCACATCAATTGCAGAAGCGGCTGTTAAGAAATTAGGTTTTCTCTTCCGGGCTCGCAAATACTTTTCACCAGCTAATCTCTATACCTTATATATTTCACAAATAGGGCTAAACCTCGAATACTGCGCCACATCTGGGGTGCCGCTGCCGCAGTCGCTAGCCTGGACTCCATTAATAAGAGAGCTATACGTCTCATCGGTGACCCTACCCTCAACCAAAGGCTGCAATCCCTTGCCCACCGACGTGCCGTTGGTGACCTCGCTCTCTTTTATAGATATCTGCACGGGCACTGCTCAGAGGAGCTTTCTTCCATACTTCCCCCCCCCCCCCCCCTGCTGCCCGCAACAGATCTACCAGGGGAACAGAGCAAATGCACCCTTTTACTGTCCAGGTCACCAGACAGAGAACATCTTGTTATGCCCGCTCTTTTGTCCCGAGGACTTCCAAGTTGTGGAATTCCTTACCGGCACATGTTTTTCCTTCTCCTCCGAAACTCCAATCCTTCAAGTCCAGAATTAACAAGTTGCCTCTTTTCTGCTTGTCGACCCCACGGTACGATAGTATTTAGGCTGTCGTGGTGTGTTGTTGAAATAAAGAAATATATATTTTTAAACAATTTATTTTTGGCCGATTTAATTAGTTCTGACCTTTTCTCACGACGTTGATAAAAGAAAACCATCTACCAAATTTGATTGTTGTATGTTGTGACATTGCTGCAATAAAGCTGTTTCTTATAATTATTAAAGAATTTCCGAGGTCAATATCTCACCAACCATGAGCGTCAGAGAAAAATTGTATATAAAAATCGGCATGTTTTGAGGTCCTCTACACGCATACATTGTGTCCGGGATCAGCCTGTATAATAACCGTTACCGGTAGTATAGTAATAACAAATAAAAATTTAATCTAGCTTCGCAAATATCATTATAACATTACCGGCATCAAGTTTAGCTATTCTAAATCGAGCTTAAACACTGGTAAAAGTTTGTTAGTTAATGTTAAATGGTTTATAACTTGAACCCTAACTTCATAATGAAGATTCTCCTTTAGTATATAAGGGATTTACCATATTTTAATAGGAATATATTGTTACAGAAACATGTAATGTGTATGTTCACCCGTATCACGTGTAAGCTTAATGGTTAATAACCTCGCGTTTTGTTATTATTAACATCAGTAGAGACAGAGCTGAGCATCGTTACAAGTTTATTACCATCAGCAATCTCATGTAATTCTAACTTTCTTGTACTTTGTAGCGCAACACTCGCTCGGGTCATAAAAGAACACGAGATGATTTGACACTTTTTCTGGTTTAGCAATACTGTTAAATTTGTGAGCTGTAGTGACGATTTAGCAGATTATTGTCTCTTGCAAAATATAACAGAATTTAGTTTGAAATTAAAATTTCGTTAGATGTAGTCTTTCCTACAAAAATTATATGTACAGGTGCAAGATGCCGGATATTGTCAAGATATATCATAGCATGCAATGTACCTTTTTGTAATCACTTTCAATACTGTGTATTACAAGCTGACAAGACAGCCTCTTGGCAAACACACAGCGGGTAGGGTTCCCTGTTATTATTGCTCCTGATGGGAGGAGGGATGAGGGCAGTCAAGCCGTGTGAGATGGGCTAGTTGCCAGAGATATAAAAGCATCAGTCCGGGACGCATGTACATCTTCATACCTAAGAACTAGTATTCCATTACGATGTCCAGTTTACTTCAATAAACCTTTTATTTAGACTTTTTTTATAATTTTCTTACTGTCAGAAGGAGGATATACACCTGAGTGCCTTGCAAAAAAATTGGTATTCGACCGTTGAGATTTTTGGCGCAGTTGTTTTTAACACTTCCCGACTATTTCGAGTGACAGTGAAAGTGAGTACTATGGGTCAGCCAAGTTTCCCCAAAAGCATGTTCATCCAACGATCGTCTGACCATATTATCATAAAATGACACGACCGTTAATTAACACCTGTAATGGTTTTTGTGACCGGAGGCACAGACGTCGACAGAAGGGCAGCAGTGGTATTCACACCAGGAATAGCGATACATTGTCAAATCATAACCAGGTTTCGTAAATAAAATACATTAAAGAATCGACAAGATGAAGAATGAGGAGCTCGGAACATTGTACAAAATGTATTTTTATTTGTCATTTAAATCAGAAATATAGTTGACAAATTGTGTGTTTGTTTTTCTTTCTTTAACGTCGGTCTATCTCCGCGACTATGGCCAATCACCGACGCCAGGGGGAGTTTCACCTCACTATCCTGGAAAATTTGCCGAATCCCTGCCTTTCTGTAAGGAGGGTAGGGGTCTTTCATGATATAATGACTTAGAAGAGATATGATATTGCGCATATGCCCCGCCCCCTCCTATGACGTCACGTGGTGAGTAACGTTACAGAAGTCCAACTACACACTGAAAACAAAGTCATTCCCAATCAATAAGTTTCTATACGTCACTTTAATGCGGTTGAAGTTACGCCTATATTGTCTTTTTCAGATAATATAGATCGCAGCACTAAATTTAATCTTTTTATTTTTATTACTTCCAACTGTATGCACTTAAATATTAGTAAAATACGTAATTTGTTAAGAGGTTGTGATGAAACGTCAAACCCCACTGCACGACAGCATATTATTGTTGCATTGGACTCACCACTTGACAACATGCGCGTGACAGGTCTAAAAATAGGTAGTCTGAATATCATATATCTCGTTATTTGTGTCATGGGGGTCTTTAACGTGCCCCCCATCGCATGGACACAGGACCGACGGCTTTACGCCCTCTCGGAAAGTTGTAACGTGCAGCAACCTGCTCAAATACAATGCCAAAACCTCGGTTGAAGTTGACAAATTATTTTGTAATTAAATAATACGCACATACTACCCTTGTCGGGCTCAGTTTTGCAGGGCGAGAAGGCAAATAAAAAAAAACTTGTATTAGGTCATTATAAGACACTGAATGATAAATACGCATTTCTTTATACCGTTAATGCTTTATCAATTGTTGTTGCCCTTACTTGATGGAACCGTTCCATACTACATAAAGACATGGAGATTATTTCTCGGGCTTCACAAAAGTTCGTTTTCCTTTTCTTTCCTATAACCGGTTTCGCTGCTTGAGAGCATCATCAGACAGGAGAAGTTGCATTGATTTATACGTATTCATGACAAATACAAACAAAAATCGGTTGATACTTTGACCCAAAAATTATTTTAAAAAATTACAGAGTGCTAGCTTAAAATGTCTATGTGATGTGTTTCAATATTTAAGATGAAAAAAGAATAAAACTATAACAATAATAACTAACAGCAATTAAATCAATAAAAAACTAACCAATAACATGAATAAATCAAACTCTCTGTACAACGAAATATCGACACACATCAATATATTGTGTTTTCCAACTTTTTAAATATAGTTAGACGTATTTTGTTTCAAGTATTTGTAAGTACACTTGGAGAACCCAAATCACCACAACACATCTTTTCAAAGACCTGACGATCGGTTCACTAACAAAGTTAGCGCCATCGGAGGATGAAACTTTTTAACTTATTACTACCACAGCACCGTCTATTCATATTGCTTGTTGGGTAAAGAACGAGACCGAGAGGGTGATTTTAAGTCGCAGGCACATTTTATGTGTATTGTATCTTTATTGCCAGACGAGGTTACTGAACTTCCTTTATTACTTTACCTGAGATATTTAGGAATGTTTATCTGATTCAAAGACACAGCGAAAATAGAGGGCTCGAAATCAGTGGCGTGGCGCGATTTAAGGAACTTTTTTTTTTGCTCTGGAAATATAAATGCTCTCGTATGCATCAAGCATCGCTTGCTGTCTAACATTTTTGATAAGCTTCAGATTTTCCTTATCAATGTGGTGGTTGTTGTCCCAAATATGTTGTGCCACGCATGACTTGTCTACCCTACCGTATCACAAAAGTGCCAGCTGTTCACAAAATCTAGTCCCTATGGTTCTCTTAGTCTGCCCAACGTATTTAAGATTACAATCTTCACAACCTATCTCACAGATACCCGACATTTCAGTGACTTTATTTTATCTTTCGTATTATCTAACAAATTTCTTAAAACTATTTTTTGCGGAAAAAGTGAGCAGCAAATCAGCTTTCTTAAAAATGCTCTCCAGATCTTTTGTGATACGTGGTTCAAAAAGTAAACAAACAAACTTCTTCTCTGTTTTATCTTTCCCGAATGTCGTGCATTCCGCTAACATTTTCTTTGTTCTATGTCTATTCATTAATTTTTCCACTAAGCAATCCAAATATCCGTTATGTTTAGCCACACGTTCTTGATGTACTCTAATTATATAATATATATATATATATATATATATATATATATATATATATATATATATATATATATATATACTCTTACTTAAGGGAAAGCTTATCAATCTATTTCTAAGAAATTTAAACCTGCCGTTTTTTGTGAAACGCATGATGTGAGTCATTTGGAATGTAACTTAGAGTGGTGGGTTCCTTTCTGTAGACACTTAATTCAAAAGAGTCATTATTTTTAACAACTAGTGCATCTAGAAAAGGAAGTTTATTGTTAACTTCTAATTCATTGGTGGATTTTATTGAATCAAATTGACAGTAAATTATTTATTTTAATTAATAAAATCGCCTACCTTGCATGTATTTGTGTTAAACACTGTAAAAATATCGTCCACATAACGAAATCATACTCTAGAAAATACTCACTTTCATTTTCTAAATCCGTCTCGAATCTACTCCTGAAAACGTCTGCAATAAATGGAGAGAGTGGGTTGCCCATTGCCGTGCTTTCAGTTTGTTCAACAAAGTCTTTGTTACATTGAAAAATATTTTGTTTTATACAAAGGCTTGTTAAAGTTAAACATTCTTTGCAGACCTCTTTATTTATGTTGTTTAATTTTGACAACTGTTCATAATATGTCAGCATCTGTTTTGTGGGCACGTTACAATGTAAAGACGCTACATTGAATGATATCAAAACCTCGCCTGCAACCAATTTAACATCTTTAACTTTATCAATGAATTCAAGGGAATTTGATAGTGAATAACTTTTTTACCAGGCAAGCTTTTAAACTCATTTGACAACCACTTTGCTTGCTTATATGTCGGAGAACCTATAGCCGAAATAATAGGTCTTATTGATTTTCCCGGCTTATGAATTTTTGGGAGATAATATTTTTTAAGAACTTTGGGCTTTGCAACCTGTAACAGTCTTCCTAAGTCCTTTGTTATAAGGTTTTGAGAACTCTTTAAAATATTTTTTACCTCGTTAATTATTTTTGGTATCGGGTTTTATTTAGTTTTCTATACGGTCCTGTCTCTATTGCATTACTCACTCTCTCTCTTTATAATCTTTTTTGTCCAAGATCACGACCTTATTTCCTTTATCTGCTTTAACAGAAAAACAATCATTCTCTCCTAATCGTTTAACTATTTTAATTTGATTAGAATTTTTGTTTTTAGTGGTGTTATTTTCTTTCAAATTTTTTGAGATTTTTTCTTTACATGCTTACCGAATTAAGTTTTTTGGAGGTTCGGGTAATTTTTCAATTTCAGCTTCAATATTAGCAATAACATCTAAGAGTTCGTCTCTTTGTGACTGCAAACTGGATTTTAACTCCTTGTTTAAAAGGCCAATCTCATTTTTGTTAAACCACTGGGAAAAAAGATTTTCTACGAGTGTAGTACACTTTCTGTCGTTTATATTTTTATACTAAACACGCGGCTGCGGAATTATTTAGAGGACGGAGATGAGCACCAGATCTGAAAAGATCGACAAATCGTGCTGAAACGTATAATGCATGGAGGCGTGTGCGCATATGTCCGTAGCAATCTACCCTGCACCAGACTCCCCAATTTAGAGGCTGGAAGAAAAGACATACTATGGACAAAACTCTCTCTCAGCGCTGCAACTAAATTCATCTGTTGCATTTACCGGTCACCTTCTGACAACAACTTTGTCCAGCTCTTTGACTACCTTTCTGAAAAAACCGACCTCTATCAAGAAAACCGTCAAGCATTTAACGATGCAAGAAACCGCTATGTCCGCATTCTTTATGATGCAAAAAACTCGTTTAATAACCACATCAAAAACAAAGTCATCTTAAGCTCCAAGGGCAGCAAACCCTTCTGGACTCTTGCTAAATCTATTGGGAATAATTTCTGCAAGAGCACATTCCCACCTCTTGTCTCAGGGGATGAATTTTTTTCTAGCGCCCTGTGCAAGGCTGAACTTTTTGCCTCGTTGTTCGCCGGCAATTCTACTCTCAACCCACCTCCAAATGTTCAACCATCAACAGTCACCAATGTCGCGCATAAAATGACGGATATCATTTTCAAAACTAAAAATGTACGAAAGATGCTCTCTTCTCTTAATACCAGGCAAGCCTCTGGCCTTGACGAGATCCCAGCAACTGTTTTAAAAATATCCGCACCAGAACTTGCTCCTGTCCAGGCTCGTCTGTTTCAGACATCTTACAATAAAGGCATATTCCCTAGTAACTGGAAAACTGCTCGGGTACAACCCGTCCCCAAGAAAGGATCCAAAGCGCTTCCTAGCCACTACAGGCCTATTTCTCTCATCTCTAAAGTGATGGAAAAGTATATAAACACCGAATGACTAAAATTTCTTGAAAAACACAGTCTAATCCACGACACGCAGTAGGGATTCCGTCAGCGCACTTGTTAACATTTCTGTGGATCGAAATCTCAATTGGCACCAACATGTTACGTCAATTGCAGACGCGGCTGCTAAGAAATTAGGTTTCCTCTTTAGGGATCGCAAATACTTTTCACCAGCTAATCTATATACCTTATATACTTCACAAATAAGGCCAGACCTCGAATACTGCTCCCACATCTGGAGTGCTGCTGCCGCTTCGACACTCGCTATCCTCGACTCCATTTAGAAGAGAGTTATACGTCTCATCGGTGACCCTACCCTCACACAAAGGCTGCCATCCCTTGCTCACCGACGTGCCGTTGATGACCCCCCCCCCTCTCTCTCTCTCTCTCTCTCTTATAGATATCTGCACGGGCATTGCTTAGAGCAGCTTTCTTTCATAGTTCCTGCACCTGCTGCCCCCAACAGATCTACCAGGGGAACATAGCGTGTGCACCATTTTACTGTCCAGGTCACGAGACATAGAACATCTTGTTATGCCCGCTCTTTTGTCCCGAGGACTTCCAAGTTGTGGCATCCCTTGCCGGTGCATGTTTTTCCTTGTCCTCCAAACCTTCAAGTCCAGAATTAACAAGTTGCCTCTTTCCTCCTTGTCGACACCCACGGTACGATAGTATTTAGGCTGTAAGCACTTGTGGTGTGTTGTTGAAATAATAAAATAAATTTAAAAAATTGTTGCACATTTCATATGGTCGTGTGTTTCGCAATGGTCATCACGAGTTAGGAATGAGAAAGCTTTCAGCAAAACGGATTCTGAAAAGCTTGAAGACTAATCAAACGCGCCCGTTTAAAAATCTCAAAGAAAACGTGCCTCCATGTTGAAGAATATTTCCCAAACTTTTTGAGTCGCCTTGTTGATATTGACGAAACATGGGTCCATCACTAGGACCCACAGACTAAAGAACAATTGAATGGGTGCAGGCATTCCGGTTTTCCACGAACCAATAATTCCCTGTGGCAAGATAAGTACAATTTAGAGAACCCAATTCAGCACAATCGTTTTTAGACCTGACGATCGTTTCGCTAAGAATGTTAGCGTCATCAGAGGGATGAATAAACTAAGCGACTAAAAACTAGAACTACTATTTATATGTCAGTTCCCAAGCAGTTGCAAACAGCGTCCTCTACAAAGGTATACAGGCATTGAGTTTACATCTAGTCTTAAATACCCCCGCTGCTGAGTCTTAAATCCCAATAATGAAAATTGTATCCCTGCTTTTCTAATACTCTCTGCCGTTCTCAAATATTTCTTCTAAAGAGGACGAACTGATAATTAAGATAACAGTTCGAACAATGGACTACATAGAACCGAACCAACTCTATTCATCGAAACATTTTTGTTCAAATTAACTAAGTCGTTTCAACGCATGTCTTTGCGATTTTATTTTTAATTTGGAAAAAATCTATATTGTGTACCAAATTACTTAAAATTCACAAGACAGGTTTATTTTCACTATTTCTAGGCACATGTAAAGTCTCATTACTGTTACGCTGATACTTACACAAATATAGCGTTCTCAAAAAGTTTTCCCCGATTTTCCACCGGAAAAACTTGAGCATAAAGACTGATTAGCGAACTCAGCCTCGGTTTTCGCCCAAACAAGATTTTTGTCGAGTTTGATTGAAATCAGTTTAGTATTTGTTTGGGTTATCGATCGGATATATATATATATATATATATATATATATATATATATATATATATATATATATATATATATATATATATATATATATATACTTTCGTAAGCATCTAAATCAAGTGACTGCCTGACATTTTTTATTAACTTGCGATTTTCTTTATATACATGATTATTATCCCATATATGCAATACATGATTTATCAATAGCGCCATATCTCAGTTGCGCGTTGTTCTTTAAAGCTAGTTTCAATAGTTTTATTAGTTTGCCCAATATATTTGAGTTTACAATCCCTACAACCTATTTCAGAGATTCCCGACACTTCTCTGGTTTTATCTTTATCCTCTGGGTTACCTAGCAAATTTTTTGTTGTATTTTTTTGTAGAAATTGGCTTTCTTAAAAATGCTATTAAAACACGTCGTAAATCGCGGTTACAACGGTAAATAGACAATGGTTTTGTCTCGTTTATCTTTTCCGAAAGTCGTAGATTCCGCTAACATTTTCTTTGCTTTATGCGTATTGACTAATTTTCTAGTTTTCCATTGGGTTTGTTAAAAAGATTCATTATAAAATCTTAAAATATTCTGATTCATGCAAAGATTTGTTAAGTTTATATATTTATGACATAGATGAAGAGGTATGCATAGAAAATATAAGTTTAACAAACCTTTGCATGAATCAGAATTATTTTCAATTTAATAATAGATTTTTTCAACAAACCCATGGCACAGCAATGGGTGCTAACCACCTATCCCCATTCTTTGCAGAGCTTTCCAGAAGTAGATTTCTAACAGACCTAGTAAATGAAAACGGCTATTTTCCTAGAGTATGCTTTCTTTATGTGGACGATGGTTTTGCAGTATTTAATACAAATGTATGCAAAGTAGATGATTTTATTGCCAAATTAAACAAAATTTGGCTCCATTAAATTCACGCGTGGAATAATAACAAATTATCTTTTCTCGATGTATAAGTTATTAAAAATAGATACACTTTAGAATTTGACATCCGCAGAAAGGGAACCACTACTGTGAGTTATATTTCGATTAACTTCCTTCCACACACACACAAAAAAACAGCTAGGTTGAATTTTCTGGTTCATAGGTTAATTCAGTTTACCTCAAATAAAGAAGAGAGAGAACTTAAATATGTTAAAAATGTAGCTAAGTATAACGGTTGCTCTGTCTGCTTAGTGGAAAAATTAGTCAACAAACATAAAACAAAGAAAATGTTAACGCAATCTACTACTTTCAGAAAAGATAAACCAGACAAAACCGTTGTCTGTTTCCAATTTGAACCACGAATTAAGAGAGGTTTTAATGGCATTTTAAGAAAGCCAATTCACAGCTAATATTTTCTAGAAAAAATTGCTGGGTAACCCAGAGAATAAAGATAAAACCACAGAATTGTCGGGAAACTATGAAATCGGTTGTAAGGAGTGTGAACTTAAATATGTGAAAACTAAACGAACTATTGAAGCTACATTCAAAGAACATTTAGCCCAACTGAGATATGGCACTATTGATAAATCATGTATTGTGATCAGCATATTCGAGATAATAATCGTCATGTAAATGAAGAAAATCTCAAGTTAAACAAATATGTCAGACAGGCGCGTCAGTTAAATGCTTAGAAATTTGAACAAAAATGTTTTGATGAATAGAGTAGCTACATTTCTATGTAGTCTATTGTTCGAACTGTTATCTTAATAATCAGTGTGTCCTTCTTAGAAGGAATATTTGATAACGACAAACACTATTACAAAAGCGGGTATACAGCTTTAATTACAGGAGTCTAGGACTCAACAGTGGGTATGTGTCTGTACACCTTCGTCGAGGACGCTGTTCGCAACTGCTTGCCACTAACATATAAATAGTAGTTCTAGTTTTTATTCGCTTAGTTTAACCATCCCTCTAATGACGCTAACTTTGTTAGCGAAACGATCGTCAGCTCTAAAAACTGTATTGTGATAAATTATGTTCTCCAAATTGTACTTATCAGTGCTCAAGATAGGTTTCAATATTCACTCATTGGTTGGTAAGGTTATTGATTGAGTTTTCTAAGAGGAATATGGGATAAGTCTGCTGGATTTTCTAAGTGAAACAAGGTAAAGTTCTAACGCACGCACACAAGAGTGAGTGGCTAACTAAATCACGTAAGAAAATTGTGCAAAAACGCCACAGAAAACCAGCCATAAGTGTGATATTTTTACAAGACTACCTGTCTGCTCGCAACTCATTCATTTTACTGCAAACAAATGATAAACTTGGGTTTGAATTGGTTGACCACACGCCCTATTCTCCGGATTTAGCACCATCAGATAATGGTATAAATTCTAAATAGTTCATAAATCAATATAAAACCCTTTAAAACGTATTCTTTATGTTGTTTAAAGACCAAGGTAAAGAAGTAGGTACTTTTAAAGGGTTTGAAATTTATGAACGTTCTGCTAAATATGTAAGTCTAAGAAGAGATATTAGATAAATAAACTTTTGTTTTAAAAAATTACCGATTTTTTTATCACAGATACTTCTATTGACTCTTGTTCGTACAACCATTTTTGCATACTGTTTATTATTACAAAACTTATACTAAGTGAGTGGCAAGACACGAAGCAACGTGCTACCGCTTAGTTGCGGAACCAAGTAGTATATTGTCAGGCCAGCTACAAATAACACAAAGCGTTAAAAAATAGACACTGTATACAGCCAACTAACAATTTAGTAAATTGTAAGCACTGGCCCATTTCTAACCTGTCATAGGGACAAAGTATGTAAGGCTAGATGCATTCTCACCACAATTGGAACCGTGGACCGGTTTCACTCTAATTAGAGCTCGTCAGTACGGCATACTAATTGTAGCGAAAATACACCTATAAACTAATACGGCTATGATAGCCAGCCTTCCAACACTAATTGTGGTGATAATGCATCTAGCTTTACATACTTTGTCCCTATAATAGGGTAGAAATGGGCCAGGGCTGACAATTTACCAAATTGTTAGTTGGCTGTATACAGTATCTACTTTTAACACTTTGTGTTATTTGGAGCTGGCGTGACAACATACTACTTGGTTCCGCAACTAGGTGGCAGCACGTTGCTTCGTGTCTTGCCACACACTTAGTGTTGGAAGGCTGGTTACCATAACCGTTTTACTTTATAGGTGTATTTTCGCTACAATTAGTATGCCGTAGTGACGAGCTCTAATTAGAACAAAACCGGTCTACGGTTCTAATTGTGGTGAGAATGCATCTAGCCTTACATACTTTGTCCCTATAATATGGTAGAAATGGGCCAGGGCTGACAATTTACTAAATTGTTAGTTGGTTGTATACAGTATCTATTTTTAACACTTTGTGTTATTTGGAGCTGGCGTAACAACATACTACTTGGTTCCGCCACTAGGTGGCAGCACGTTGCTTCGTGTCTTACCACTCACTTAGTCTTGGAAGGCTGACTACCATAACCCTATTACATTATAGGTGTATTTTCGCTACAATTAGTATGCCGTACTGACGAGCTCTAATTAGAACGAAACCGGTCTACGGTTCTACTTGTGGTGAGAATGCATCTAGCCTTACAAAACTTATAAAAATTCGCTGCTATAACGCACTTGCAACGGCCTAATTTTTCTTAGCACAAATTTGGACGAATCAATTTTTGTTGAGCATCTCCCGCAAAAATTGGTGTGAATTCATTGCTTTTACCTAAAGATTCAGACATTTTGTTAGCGGTTACTTTTATTAAGATTATTTTGTACAGAAATCACGTTCGTGGCAATTTAATATTTTAATTTTTTTCAAGTTTATAATATATGTGAAATGCAAAAAACATGTGGTATAAAAATTCAACACAGAAGTACTTAAGGTTTTGCCTTGACAATTCAACATCACGCAGGCAAAAATTATGTTATACGTCACGCCCTGCATTAGAGAGTATGTAGAATCATTCACGATTTATAAAGTATACACAGGCGGTCCAGAAGTAATCGTACACAGAACAGCCATATATTTTTCACATTAAAATATTACAATTTAGCCAGACATACCTCAGTTAACCCTTGGTTAGCCGCGTCACTTAACGTAACGCGGCTTAGGCGCGATGGTCCAACAGAAACCTGGCTCATAATCACATTGTTTGTCGTTGTTTTCTAAGCACTTATGATGTAATCTACTTAGATTAATTAATATAAAGCTTATTAACCCTAGAATACCAGACCGTCGTAAATTTTACGACTGCCGAACATAATCGACTGATTTTTCTACATTCGCAAAACCGAAGAAATACGAGATTGTCAGTACTTTCCTAGCTCTGGCCAGAGTGCACGCTAGTGTGAACAGAGTTGTGTTATTATTAGAATTGGATCAAATATTAAGGTTCAGTCGTAAAATTTACGACGGTCTAGTACTCACGTTATTTTCTATAATAAGTTAACATTGTTGTATTATTATTCAAATTAGATCAGATAATGAGGTTAAGTCGTAAAATTTACGACGGTCTATTATTCAACGACAGTCTGTTATTCACGTTATTACCTACGCTTTCTTCAAGTGATATTGTGCCCCCTGGTAAGTTTTTTCTCTTATTGTGCAAAAACTTTTTGTTTACACACGTTTTTCTTTCAAAGCATCAAAATGACATCCAAAAGAGAGAAAACCGGCCGTTAACCGATGCAGAAATATTGGCAAAAATAGAAAAAATAATGACTTTTGGACTAGATGACGAATCTGGTAATAATTTGAACCTGATGAATGTGTTAAAATGGAGTCCAGCGAAGAAGATATGGGTGCACTAAAAGATGTTGAGTGTGAAATGAATTTTTTGAAGAAAGTTCGGACAGTGATAGGATATTTCATTAACAGAACATGGCCTTGAAGTTATTCTTAGTGAGACTGAATCAGACAATATTCTATTGGCACAGCTGGCGAGAGAAGCATCAGTATTGTTCCAAGTAAAACAAATTTGAAAGGGAAAGATGGCCACAGGCGGTCAGCGAAATTACCAAGTTAATCCAAGAGGGTATTTAAAAGAAATATAAAATATTTTCATCCTGGTAGCAAAGGTGCAGCAAGGCAACACCATGATCCTGTCGACTGTCTCCTTCATTTTTTCAATGATGAGAAGATTGGTAAAATTCTTCGACATACCAATCAGGAAAAAGAACGAAAATCAGAGAAATACAGTAAAAAAGATGTTACTATTTCTAGAACATGTAAGGAAGTGTTATTAGCCTTGATTGGTTTGTTAATTTTGGCAGCTCCCATGAAAGATAATCATATGTATAAAAGACAGATGTTCAACAAAGTTTTATCAGGGTCAATATCTCGCCACCATGAGTCGTAACCGTTACATGTTTCTGCTGGATTGCCTAAGATTTTATGACAAACAGACAAGAAACCGAAGAGTAGACACTGATCCCTTCTTTGCTATACGAGAGTTATGGAATTTGCTTATAAAAATATGCAAGGAATCATATACACCAACAGCATATATCACGATAGACGAACAACTATTAGCATTTCGGGGGCGTTGTGGATTTCGCATATGCATGCCAAACAAGCCAGCCAAATATAGAATCAAGATCGTGATGGTGTGTGATTCTTCGACAAAGTATATGATAGATCCCAGCCTTATTTGGAAAAAAACCTATACTGGTGGCCTTCCATTATCTGAGCATTATGTGAAAACCTCAACTGCTAGTGTTCATGGTAGCAACAGAAATATTACCATGGACAACTGGTTCACATCTGTAGAGTTAGCGTATGACTTATTACAGGATCCTTACAATTTGACCCTAATAGGCACTGTAAGAAAAAATAAAAGGAATATTCCTCCTGAAATCTTAGAAACTAAAGGAAAAAAACCAGGCACCTCAATGTTCTATTTTGACCAGCAAAAAACGCTAGTGTCATATATGCCGAAGAATAACAGGCTGGTAGTCCAATTGTCAACAATGCATGAAGGATCATCTTTAAACGACATCACCAACAAACCAGATATAATACATGTAAGGCTAGATGCATTCTCACCACAATTAGAACCATAGACCAGTTTCGCTCTAATTAGAGCTCGTCAGTACGTCATACTAATTTTAACCAAAATACACCTATAAAGTAATACGGCTATCCAGCCTTCCCACACTAAGTGAGATATAAAACACGAAGCACGTGCCGCCACCTCGTTGCGAAACCAAGTAGTATGTTGTCACGTCAGCTCCAAATAAAACAAGGTGTTAAAAATAGAGACTGTATAGAACCAACTAACAATTTAGTAAATTGTCAGCTTTGGCCCATTTCTACCCTATTATATGGACAAAGTATGTATGGCTAGATGCATTCTCACCACAATTAGAACAGTAGACCGATTTCGCTCTAACTAGAGCTCGTCAGTACGGCATACTAATTGCAGCTAAAATACACCTATAAAGTAATACGGCTGTGGTAGCCAGCCTTCCAATACTAAGTGAGATATAAAACACGAAGCACGTGCCGCCACCTCGTTGCGGAACCAATTAGTATGTTGTCACGGCAGCACCAAATAACAGAAAGTGTTAAAAATAGAGACTGTATACAACCAACATTTAGTAATTGTTAGCCCTGGCCCATTTCTACCCTAATATATGGACAAAGTATGTAGACTAGATGCATTCTCACCATAATTAGAACCGTAGACCGGTTTCGCTTTAATTAGAGCTCGTAGGTACGGCATACTAATTGCAGCGAAAATACGCCTCTAAAGTAATATGGCTATGATAGTGCTAGAAGGCTGGCTACCATAGCCGTAATACATATTTTGTCCCTATATTAGGGTAAAAATGGGCCAGGGCTGATAATTTACTAAATTCTTAGTTGGTTGTATACAATCTCTATTTTTCACACTTTGTGTTATTTGAAGCTGCCGTGACAACATACTACTTGGTTCCGCAAGGTGGCGGCACGTGCTTCGTGTCTTATATCACGCTTAGATATAATACATACCTACAACAATACAAAGGGAGGTGTTGACACTTTTGACCAGCTGTGCGCTAGCATAAATTGTGGTCGAAAAACAAGACGCTGGCCATTGGCCATTTATTATGATATGCTGAACATCATATCAATCAACTCCCATGTCATATATTGGTTCAATAATTATTGACAAAACCAAAAGCCACAATCCTCGGCGTGAATATTTGCTAAGTATTTCCAACTCATTGATCAAACCGTGGCTAGATATCAGAAAAAAGATGCCATCTTTGAGTCGAGATATTCGTGACATCGTGTGTGATAGTTTGAAGGAAGAAGTTCCACCTGTACAAACTCAAAAACGACGCGCTGTTTGCCGTTTTTGTCCAATTAGGTTACGTCGGACTACTTTTTGTTCAATATGCAAAAAGTACATTTGCGCAGAACACCGTGCAAATTGTTGCATCAACTGCATTGATTCCTAACATTTTTATAGTTTATTTGTGATATTTTGAGTAATAAATAAATGCATAAATGTATGAGTAATTTTATTTATTCAAAATTTTTTGTTATAAGAGAGTTCTATAGTATTTTATAAAAATCTCGTAAAAATTAGGACGGTCTGGTATTTACGTGTTTTGAAACAGGTCTGGTATTCTAGGGTTAAACCTATTTTAGAGAAGGTGCTTGCAAGAAACGTGATATTATATTCCATTCTTTGTGAATACAAAATTATCAAGCCAATTTTTAATTAGGTACCTCCCTTCTTATATATGTCTGATAGTCGTAATTGAATTCCAATAAGAATGTGAAACAACACTGGTTTGTATGTATTTTTTTAAAGATAAGCTGTAAATGGCCCTACTTGAGAATACCAACCGACCCTCAATAAATCTAGGTACTTGTAACCGGCTATCCGGCCATAAATAAAAACCTTGTATTTGAAGGTTAGTTGAATTCGATAAGAATGTATCTTAGTCGTCGTTCCATACAAAGGACTCGTCTCTACTGTAATATTTGATTGGCACTTAGCGGACACATATTTGAAACTTACTAGTTTTTGATACGCACACAATGAAACAATATAAGTAAATGATTTTTTGAAGGAATTTATTTTCATAAATAAAACGGAATAAAATTAGAATAGTGATGTATGAATAAAGTAAATATTTACTGGGAGTCTAAATCTACCTGTTGTTCTTCTTCTTCCTTCTTTACTGTCTTCACAGCCTTTTCGTATGTAGGCACAAACACAAAAATTTATTGCACCAATGTTGAGTCTTACACTTCTTTTTTGTGGTACTATAGCAAGGGCTGCAAATTTTTCGCTTGGTAGTTTCACTTGGTCCTGGTTGGACTTCTTTAGCAGTTTGTCCGGTTTATATTTTGTAGGAGGGCTTGCAGTTCATACGGCAAAGTTGTCATAACGGACCTTTGTAACTGACGCGTTACTAACCCCAAATCTAGCTTTTTCTAGTAATCCCGCCTAGAATATATTCCATTGCATTTTCTAGAAAAAAGATTCGGGTGCTGATTCCGGCTACATTCAGCGTATGGTAAAAAATAACCATTGGCCATCTTCTTGTGGATCGTGCTGTATTTTATGTAGCGCACAATTTATCCACGACATCCAGACCCGACTAGTCTTATTATAAAAGTCGATTATTTCTGGTTTCTCATCCTCTTCAGTAGACACCGCAGAACTAGCTGTATGAAAACTTGACATCAACGCAACAGTCTTGTTTTTTTTCTACATATCACACCAATGTTTCTTGTTTTGTGCATCCAAAGAGAGTGTCGTATTGGTTTCTCGTTTTGGAAACAATGAAACCAGAAGGTATCTCTCGTCGGTTTTTTCTCACAGTTCCGACATAATTTTCTTTTCTCCACGTCCTTGACAAGTTTTAAACTTATGAACCAATTATCGGCAGTTATATTTCTACCACTTTCAAAAATTTGCTCGGACAACCTCAGTACAATATTTTCAGCTGAATTATTTTTCCTATACGGTCCTTCTGGTTGCGGACCGCAGCAAATCTCCATATTGTACGTATAAAACAGTTTTGCATCGCTTGGACAAAAATTTGTTATACCATATTTACTGGGTTTTGACGGGATATGTACTGTCTAAATCCTGAGCGTTCCCGGAAAGCCAAAGGAATTTTCGTCGATAGTGACATTCTGTCCAAAATGATAGTGTGAGTTGCGGTTTTCCAGAAAATAACATACAAAAACTAAAATGAAATATCAAGAACGTGTATAATAAATGGCAAATTCAATTGTTAAGATGACACTACAATCTTCTCTTGATTATACCGATATTTGAGGAAGCGACGATACTTTCAGACAAACTGTTCTCCATATCAAATGCACGATTTGAAAAGTAATTAAGATTGTTTGTGGTGCAGAAATGTTCCTTCCCCAACTTAAAAAAGGTTCAGGACGTAGCAAGTGCGTTATGGTAGTGAATTTTCATAGGAATTGAACACTATTAGTAATATATATGATTAAAACTAATTCTTTAAATGTAAATGGACCTTGGAGATCGGTTTTAGAGTCCCAGTTAGCGATTATTTGAAAAAAATTATATTTTATATGGAGCTAAAAAAATAAAATTTGATCATAGCTATAATATGTAAGTACTGCAAGTGCCTTTAAAAAAAGTGTGGTACAAATTTCATTAAAGTTACAAACGTTTTTCAGAAAAAAAAATATTTACAAAGGGCATGTACCTGTCAAATTATAAATATGGCAGGTATTTTTCCTTATTAATTACTTGGATGGTTTTGTTTTAGTCAACACATCCAGTTTTTGCAAACAATAAACAACAAAAAAGGTTTTTTATATTATGGTAGAAAATGTTCGTAAAAATATTTCAAATCCGATAGCTCAATCAATTTCCCATTAAGCCAGCATCGTCAATCTTGAACCATAGTAACACCTATGTAAGGTACAGCCTCGGTGGTTCAGTGGTAAGGACGTGTACCTCTGAACCGAGGGGAACCGGGTTTGATTCACAGGGTTTTCCTTTCACTTTTTCAATACATACTGTACAATTAACATCAACCGACGTTTTGGCATTGTTGAACAAGTTGAATGGCTGCACGTTCCGCCCTTTGGAGGGTGCGTAAAGCCGTCGGTCCCATGTCCATGCGATGCGGGGCACGTTAAAGATCTCTACGCCTCTTACAGAAAGGCAGGGGTTCTGCAAAATTTCCAGGATAGTGAGGTTAAACTGCTCCCTGGCGTCGGTGATTGGCCATAGTCGCGGAAATAAAAGAAGCTAAAATGGATAGACAATATATTTATAGATGCTTGTGTGTTTAGAGGGGAACAGAGACTACAGACACAGACCATGGGCTTATCTGACCTTAAAACTTAAAAGTAAGTGAGCGACTGAATAGTAAATACATCAAAGATCAAAGCTGTCAGCAGATGGTCTCGGTATTGTAAAAGATTGTTTAGATGTCTCGAATCGCAATGAGTGTCAAGTAGTAGCAGCTGTGATCGCTTAGTTTAAATACGGAGGTATAGCTTTTTTAAAATGTCTAGATACAGCAAGTACGTTTTGGTAGCGAATTTTCATAAATATATTTTAAAAAACGAAAATCAACAAAATAATTATTTTGGAAAATACGAATAAGTTAGGAAACATTTTTTTCGAGAAAAAAAACGGTTTGATTGGGTTGACTAACAAACTCACTTAAGCAATTAACGAAGGTAAACATAAGCTTGGCAAGTAACTTCTGTAAAATTGTTGTATCTGCGAAAATAAATAAATAATGTTAGTTGAATTCTCAATAAAAGTTGCCGATTGCCTAATTTAAATACTTACGTAAAGCTTTCAAAAAGTCTGGATACGGCAAGTACGTTTTGGTAGTGAATTTTCATTAAATTATTTCAACTATCGAAAAATAACAAAATAACTAATTTTGTAAATACAAATTTGTTTTGAAACTTTTTTCGGAAAACCGGATTTGATTGGGTTGGCTAACAAACTCATCCCAGATATTAACGAAGGAAAAATTATAAGTTTGGCAGGTAACTTCTGTAAAATTTTTGTATCTTTGAAAATAACAAAGTTATTTTAGTAAAATCCTGTAGAGAAATTGCCTTTATAAATAGTAGTACAAAAACAATCAGCATTTATTATTTCCTTCAGAAGACCAAAACAGAGCACAAGATTATATATTTTGTAAAATAAAAACAAACTGGCTTCACAAACCAAAAAAAAAAAAACCGGAATTTCGATACAAAAAATTTCTCGATGAATTAGCTAGAAAAACTATTTCTCTCAAAAATTTGCAAAAACATTATTCACTAAAATCCACAGAAAACCTATAGAAACATGCTAAAACAATTTACTATCAGATTTTATCGAAAAATACTAAAACAAAATGTTGCCTCGAAAACTCCCCGGAACTATTTGTTTACGAAGTGTCATTAAACATTTGCTGCATTTTTTTTTCTTCGAAACTTCATTAAGAATAATTTTTTTTGTTAAAGGTTTTGCGAAATGAGTACACTTGGAGAACCCAAATCACCACAACACATCTTTTTAAAGACCTGACGATCGTTTCACTAACAAGGTTAGCGTCATCAGAGGATAAAAAATTCTAAACTGCTTACTAATAAACATCACCTTATATACTGAGTTGCGTGCGCCTCTGAACCAAAGGGTGCCGGGTTCGATCCCAGAGCTCTCCTTTCGATCTGTCAGTCAATACATACTGTAACTTTAACATCAACCGTGGTTGTGGCATTGTGTTTAGCAATAGTCGCGGAAATAGGCCGACGTTAAAGAAATAAAAACTCACACACACATTAGTCACGTTTTTGATGTACTCTAGTTCTATACTATATCTACTTTTACTTAAGGGAAATTTCATTAATCTATTTACTAAGAAATTTAAACCGGCCGTTTTGTATGATGCGAGTCATTTTGAATGTAACTTAAAGTGGTAGTTTCCTTCCTGTGGACATCGAATTCAAGAGAGTCATTCTTTTTAATAACTAGCACATCTAGTAAACATCATGTCAACGGAACTGAATTTTTACGTTTAATTACAGGGATTTAAGACTCAACAGTGGGGGTCTGTCTGTATACCTTCCTAGAGGACGCTGTTGGTAACTAACATATAAATAGTAGTTCTAGTCTATTTACTTAGTTTATTAATCCCTCTTATGATGCTAAATTTGTTAGAGAAACGATCGTCAGGTCTAAAAACTGTACTGTGATAAATCTGGTGCTCCAAATTGTACCATGCCCTATATTGAATTCTTGTTGCTTTAATTGCGTAACGTGTTGCTGTATATAAGTCAATAATAGCATTGCTCTAAAAAGGATATTTACACTCCTGGCAAAAAGCCAGGGATCGAGCTTGCGACTAGAGAACACCATAACTGTATACCGAGTCCCACCAATACCACCTACAGTACAGTGAGTGGTATTGGTCCCACCCACCCTTATAATCTGGAAGATGTCGCCACTCATAACTAACATATTCAGCCTCAAAAAATTTCTCACGGTGCTTTACTAGTACTATCTTAATACAAAAAAAATGTATTTTCACCTTTGTGTTTCTATAACTAAAGGCATCCACTTACCAGACGTTTTTAGGGACGATATGATAAGATGTACCTACCTGAAAAAAGAAAAAAATAATTAAAAATTCATTTCTAAATCATTTGATGTCTTAAAATAAATAAGTTATACTAAAAGTTACCGTAAACTGGGGCTACTTGGCCACCCGGGGGCTATTTAGTCACATTGTGCAATATTTTGTCATTCTTTTTTTGTTTTGTTTATTCGTTTTTCGGGATTGTAAGTATGGTTTCCTTTGTTACATGTGTCTACTAGTTAGAAAAATGATAAGAACTTACGAAAGGACCCTTGGGTCCAAAACACACAGTGATTAGAATGAACAAAATATGCCGGAACCTATGAATGCTGTAAATGCTGGCATGGCAAAAAAAAAAACGAGCAGCCGGTGTGTATAATGTGCCACGTACTACGCTAGTCAGAAGGATACTTGGTAAGAATCCAGGGTCAGTTGGGCATCCTACAGTCCTCAGTTCGAATGAGGAGACCCTAATCAAGGAAACCCTCGGAGTAGTAGCAAATTGGGGATTTCCACTTTATAAGGCTGATATCCGGGATGTTGTCAAGAAATACCTTGATAAACAAGGTAAACAGGTTCGAGTATTTAGAGACAACAATCCTGGATCAGATTTCATAGATCACTTCATAAAAAGGAACAAATTGAGGATCAGGATGGCCTGCAATATAAAGCGCTCTAGGTCATCTGTAGATAGAGAAGGTATTTTAATGTTCTTCAACAATATAGATCTTGCTCTTCAAAATATCAAGAGCACAAATTTATACAACTATGATGAGACAAATATAACGGATGACCGCGGTGCCAAAAAGGTTGTGGTGCCCAAAAACATCAAGCGGGTAGAGAGGGTACAGGAGCATTCGCGAGCATCAATTAGCTTAATGGTGTGTGGCAACGCCAATGGCGATTTGCTACCACCTATGGTGGTATACAAGGCCATGAACGTATATGACAACTGGACACAGGGTGGTCCAGCTGGAACGAAATACGTGAATAGTCCTAGTGGATGGTTCGACATGAATCTGTTTGAGAGTTGGTTGTTTAAATTTTTATTACCACATATTGAGGCCACACGGGAGGAAGATGCCAAAGTGAACGTTGTGGGGGACAATCTGGCAAGCCATATTTCTCCCAAAGTAATACAGGCATGCAAAGAGAAAAATATTTATATAACCCCATTCCCCCCGAATGCAACGCACTTGATGCAACCGCTCGATGTGGCGGTATTCGCCCCCATGAAGAAGAAATGGAGACAAACTTTATATCGGTGGAGAAAATAAAGTAGAAATCCCGGCAGCATTCCAAAAGAACAATTTACAAGTATGATAGAAATATTGTGGAACGGAATTGATGACACCGTAAGCGAAAATTTAAGATCAGGTTTTAGAGCTACCGGCTTGCACCCAGTAAATCCGGGTGAAGTTTTAAAACGCATACCTGAACGCCATGAGGACATTGGAGAAGCGGGAAGAGCTTTAGATGAAAGCCTGCTGGAGTTACTCAAAGAACATCGTGGGACAGGTGACAAACAAAAGCGCAAAAGTGGAAAAAAGATTACACCTGGTTCTGATGCCGCCTCTACATGTGACCTGCAACCTGACGTCACAACTCCGGACGAGAACACTTCTTCCACATCTCGTCTTGACCATGGTCCTTCTATATCTACCACTTCTTCTTCGGGAATACATAATAGAAAAAGCACAAGGAAAATAAGGCAAGAGGATATCTCGAAATGCGGAATTTGTTGCATATATTGGAAGGACTATAAAGGCAAAATTGACTGGATCCAATGTACAAAATTACGCAAGTGGATTTGTGTGCCTTGCAATAAGAACAGTGAAGACCAATATTATACCTGTGAGCGTTGTGAAGATTCAGAAGAAAGTGAATCTTTTGACGACAGTGATGCAGACAGAGTTCGTACCTAACTAGACTAGGCCACCTTTCTCCACCAAAGTGCCATTTTTACTTAAGTGTGACCTCCAAAGAATAATATTTACATTTTACCATATTTTTGTTCAGAACTTTGTTTATTTTTATATTGTTATGTGATTCAGAAAAAGTTTTACTTTATTTGTACTGTATTTCTATATATTTGTTTAAAAAGAATAAATATTACGTTCGAAAAATATTTTTCTCTCTCTCTATCTCTCTCTCTCTCTCTCTCTGGGTAAAAATAACCTAGTTCATAATGATACGGGGTAACTTAAACACTCTGGGTATTTATACGTGTTTTACAAGCACTTTTCTTAAAGTGTCTAAATAACCCCAACTACGGGGCTATTTGGTCATCCAAGAAATAATTTTCTTTTGGCTCCATGGCTAGATTTTGTAAATTTTAAAACCAACCATAGATAGCCCTGGGTATGGTCGGTACGATGCATATTTTTTAATTCCCCTAACTCAAAAACTTTACGAGATATATACCAAAATGTGTAAAAAAGGTGTCCAAGTAGCCACAGTTGACGGTATATATTAAGTATAAAAACTTTTAAACAAGCGCATGCGTAGATTTATAAAATAACAGAAACGCGGAAGACAAAAACCGTTTCGAACCCATTTAACCAGCTTGTCACATACTATACCATTTTATTTAAGAAACACACACATACATTATATTCATAATGTTAGGCAATGATATTTTGCAATGCTAAAAATAAAGCCTGGACGCAGCATGTCCGTTATGGTAGTGAATTTAAGAAAAATTAAATAGATGCGCAATTTTTCTAGGAAAATCACATATGTGGTTAAAACTTTTTGCTTTTAATTTAGATATCTGATTTTTGGTTTGCAGGATACGTTTTATAGTAGATACATACGTACCAAATTCGGATGTCATTGCTTTGCTATTTTCGGAGGTACAAAATTTTTCCGAAGGGAAACCCACAATTTTCGCGGAAAACCTGGTCCGATTTTCCTGAATACGAACTTGGTGCGACGTATATATATATATATATATATATATATATATATATATATATATATATATATATATATATATATATATATATATATATTCGCGGAAAACCTGGTCCGATTCTCCTGGGTACGAGCTTGGTGTGACATATATATATATATATATATATATATATATATATATATATATATATATATATATATATATATATATATATATATACAGCGTGGCCAGTTAGAACCGAAACCGGCGCATTTTAGGGCACTTATAGTGATTTTGTTGAAAATAGCTCAAAGACGTAAATTTTGCTTTCAAGGGGGAAAACTTTAGGCTTATTTTTAAGATCGCAACACCAACCCTTAAGCCGTGGGGCGATCCACCGCTAAAATGTTAAATGACAAGGAAGTCAAGTAGCACATCATTTTAGAGCTGGTGTAAATAAATCTCTTTTCAACGCTGCGTTATTTTTTAACTTTGAAAGTGAGTTCGGAAAAATTGACTTCTAAAAGTGAGTCAGTTTAGCAAATGTTCAAAATTTCGACCACCAGCCTCCATACAATAGTACAAGTTTTGTTCAAAACGTCGGCACACATTCTGTAACCTTTCTGGAGTCATTTGGCGATATTCGTTTACGATATGCTGGCGTTAATCACAAAAAGAAATGAAGGGGCGATAAATCTGGCGATTGTGCATGCCATTCTGTGGAACCTTTTCTCCCAACCTACCGATTTGGAAACCTGTGATCGAAATATTGTCGGACAGGCAAAACGTAGTGTGAAGGAGCTCCATCCCGCTAAAATACCAACTGGTCTTTAAAATAATGCTCATCATTCTCGATCATGACAGCCCACATTGGATCAATGGTATTTTCGAACAATTCCAAGCACATATATCCAGTCAGATTTCCAGGTAGAAAAGAAGGACCAAAAATATGGTCGCCAAAAATTCCAGCCCTAACATTTTCCGTGTGTTGTGTATAAAGGTCGTAAAATAATTTGTGATTAGAATCGGCCCAATAGCGACAATTGTGGCGTTTCACGGTACCGTTTAGGAAAAAATGAACACTTATCCGAAAAAAAAAGTATTAAAAAAAGTTCGGTTCATGCACCACTCGTTCACTAATCACTTCACAAAACTCAATACGACAGTGAAAGTAATATTCATTTAGTTCATGTGCAAAATAGGTTTTGTATGGGTGTAATTTATGACGCTTCAAAATATTTTGAATAGTAGTTCGCCCAAAATCATATCCATTTTGCCACCGTAATTATGACACATACGACAAAATGTCGCAAAGGAAAATACTGTGGTATTACTCAAGCTCTCAAATTATGTTTTCAAAGTTACAGCTCATTACCAAATTTATGGAGATAGCATGAACTTTATGTTAATTAGTAGCAGTTACGTCCACTAGCAGTAGAGTTATGAACTTCAAAATCATTTTCAGTCATTTGTCTTGCTCACTTTACTCATAGGGATTTTTCCCAGACCTCTAGGCGTTAACACAGCCGCTCCGTGTCCTTATCCGGGCACCTGTATATCAAGGAAAATCGAAATTCAACTTCTTACTTTAGCACACCCGGTATCACTTTTAATTTTGACTTTTGGCCTTAGGTAAGTTTATCTAGATCGTAATATTTTGATGCCAAGAACGTACTGCTAATCTCTGTGCTATTACCTTTGGACCACTTGTATATAATGAAAACTAGATGTAAGGCACGAACATTACTTCAGCTTCCAGTTCAGGCTTTAACGTAAAAAAAGCGAAAACACGTGGAATTATAGCACTTTTACGATTCCATTTCATTATCGAATCGGTTCAACACACTATCAGAATATGTTGACCCTAGGTTGAATAATTTAATATTGTATTGACTTGTTTTGTAATGAAAATAAACCATACAGAGTAAATTAATTAATTGATAGAAATTAACGGCGCAATTACAAGTAAATTCAAAGCAGAGTTTAATGATCTGGAACCGTGTTAAATAATACCGTGTTAAATAATGTTTTCGGTATTCAGATCTAGTGAGCTTTGAAATTTGATGCTGTGGCGTTTCCGTGCGCGTTGTATAGCAGATGTTTTGCACGTATACCATTCTGTATTAATTCTTTTGATTATCCCCTAGCCTTGAGAAATATACTATATTACAAGGCGTTATATTTTACATTTATTTTCTTTATCAGTTAGTCTAGCTGACAACACGTGTTACATCAGACTTTCAATACTAAGCAATAAGTAGTTTTCAAGTACAGTTCTTTTGCAAATGTCAGATATGTAAAAAATGTAATGTTAATTAATAATAATGCCCTGTGTGAAAAAAAGGATGATAAGTAGGGTGGTAACACTCCGAAAGAAAATCGGACAACTAACTGATGCAATGCTTTGGGAGAGCACCGGCAAAAAAATTACAGACACGTGTTGAGGAAATAATGAGGCAAGTTCTACAACACGCAGCACAAGATCTACTCAATCGCACTACACCAGAATGTATGGACACTTTAAAACAGACTCTTTCTCCATATGCAGAACGCCTCAGGAGATATAAAGCGAGCAACAATAGGAAATGCCCAAATACAATGTTTGAACGCTCTGAAAGGACTTTCTATTAATTCAGCTACGAATGCAACCACCGATGCTTGTTCAAATAAGGAACAAATTGGAGATTTCTGGAAAAGTCAACTAGCCACATCAACCTCATCTAATATTGACGCCAGATGGGTTAATGAAGAACACCTGAACACCGAGCTTGTCAGAGTTATGAACAGATGCATCATGAGCCGTTTAATACATATCAAAACTCCGAGGTTATTAAAGAGCTTTATAATTGGACTGCATTCGGGCAAGATGGCATCCAAAACTTTTGGCTGAAGGAATTTTGGTGTACACATTATCTATTAAAACAACGTAATTGCGAGCCAGCAAAAAGATTGTGCCAAAGGATCTATGGGATGCAAAGGACAGCTAATCCATGATTCGGTTATGTGCAATCAAGGTTACAATGAACGAAGAAATATCGCGAATTACGAAAAGACATTCGATTAAGTTCCACACGAATGGCTTTTAAGTGTGCTGAAGATATAAGAGATCGATATTTATATCCTGAAGTTCCTAGAACACACAATGTCTATCTGGAGAACAAAATTAGGTTACGGGCATAAACGGATCAGGTATATTTCAAAGCGACTTGCATTGTGGTTCTACCTTGCATTAAATCCACTATCAAACCGCCAGAACTCTACTAGATATGGCTTCTGTATAAAAATCAATTACAGTGAGCAAGTGAGGCCAAATCATCTGCTGTATATGAATGACCCTAAGCTGATGGCGTCCACAAAGAACCACTTCGGACAACTCCTTAAAATCGTGGAAGAGCTTTTCATATTGACATGCAGTTTGGGTTTAACAAATGCCACACTTAATGTATAGTCAGGGGAAGAATACAACCAGGTGTATAAAAAATGCAAAATGGCCAAAAATTGCCACAAATGGGGGTAAAAGAGTGTTATAAATACCCCTGAATACAGCAAGCGAGAAAAATAAACCAGTCAGCAATGAAGAACGATCTGACATTCTGAGTTTACAAAACGAGGAAAGCAGCAACAAGGACCTGACTAAAGCTCTAAATACATATGCATCTTAGCTATTTATTTTGGATTCTGAACCGAAGTAAAACGGACATAGAAAATCTACAACGGAAGGTGCGAACACTTCTAACGAAATCCAAAAAGCATCATCCCCATAGTGCTATCGAGCGAGTAACCCTACCTAGACACCAAGGTGGAAGGGGAGTGTTGGATATTGGTAAACAGTTGGACCGGCAGATAGTGAACCTGTGTACATACTTTCATCAGCGGGCGCTTACTTCTGAACTACACCTTGGTATATGCAAGGCAGATGATTCAACACCGCTACAATTAAAAGAAAGTGAAATACAGAGTCACCATCGGACTGATCAGAACAAGTTGTAATCTTTGATGCAGAAGCCTCTCCATGGCCGACATCTGAATGAGACCTCCCAGGCACATGTCGACAAATCGGCGTCGAACTAGTGATTGGTGTCCGGACAGATGTTTCTAGAGACAGAGGATGTTTTTGCAGGCCATTCAAGATCAGGTCATCCTAACAAGAAACTACCTGAAGTATATAGTTAGATAATTCAGTCCAAAATGACAAATGTAGATTTGGGTGTCCGAAAACCAACACCAATTATTTCCCAGAAGACAGCAAGGCAAGTTTGGTAAATGTGTCTTGCTTCTTATTAGGAATGCAGATAAAATTGTATGCAGGGTGACTGGTAAGTGGTTGTATTCCTTTGAGACAGTGATAGTACATCTCTTTTACAACATAATAAACCAGATATCACATTATACAAAGTCCTGGTGAACAGCGAAACCGTCAGATCATCAGATGATGCTGAGAAGACACCAAACTTCTGTAAAGCCAGAGAAAGTCTCTACGTATGTACTTAACAATCAAGGTTTCACCACTCTTGTAACGCACTGTACACAAACAAATTTAAAGGGAAATTTGTTATTCAAAGCAATCAGTGCAAGTGCATGTAGGAAGTTTTGTTGTGGAGTACGGAGAGAGGCAACTCTCAGTCGACGGCGACAAGCGGCGGCTTACGGCCGGACTCTTAAGGATTATTAGAGCTTTACGAGGGGGCTGAGTCTGACCGCACAACTCCATCTCATACAAGAGAACTTTATCACCGCATAACACAGCCCTTCTATTGCGTTTACTTGTTACATACATCCCTTTACTATTTTATTTCCCAGTAAGATGTAAAATTGAAAATGGACCCAGTTTATACTCCGACTAGTCAGTAGATGTTATCCGAATGGTGAAATTGTCGGCTACAAATTTCATTTGATAAACTGTTCTCAATTTCAACATTATATTGTTAGAAAACAGGTTATAAAATGAAATAAAAAAAAAACTTTATTTGAATAGAGTAGTGGCCTACATCTAGGTATTGTGTTATGTTATTTAACGTCGGTCAGGACTACCCGGAACTATTGACTCCAAGGAGCAGTTTCACCTAACCATCCTGGATTTTTTTCAACGTGTCCAACACCGCACGGTACATAGGACCTACAGTTCTACGCCTCCACTGTAGAGAGGCACGTCCACACATTCGACTAGATTCAAGTCACAACCTCGATGAACGTTAATTTTTGCAGAATGTAATAAAAAAGTGCAAGTATACGAAGCAGCTAAGCATAATAATAATAATAATAATAATAATAATAATAATAATAATAATAATAATAATAATAATAATAATAATAATAATAATAATAATAATAATAATAATAATAATAATAATAATAATAATAATAATAATAATAATAATAATAATAATAATAATAATAATAATAATAATAATAATAATAATAATAATAATAATAATAATAATAATAATAATAATAATAATAATAATAATAATAAATTAATAGTAAAGAGACAGTGAAGGGCAGATAGTGTCTGAGTGATTCCAATACTCATGTCGTAACTGGTGTGGTTCCTAAAAATCTTCTAGAGAACATTAAGAGTCTGGGTCTTTGATAGCAGCTTTGTAAGGTTATGCAGAAGGCGGTAATACTTGCAATTCCTGGGAAATGAGAATGTGTCGCTTTGTCGTTCAGGCCCCGATAACTTGGAAAAGGGCTCCATGTGAGGTCAGTCGCTTTGGTATCTGAGATACCTGTGATGAGTGAATGTTTCCTTTGAGTGAGTGTGAAAGGTCTTTAAGCTAAAGACGATAATAATCGTAATAATTTATTAGCCATTTAAGACATAAATAGTATAATGTGTAACGGAATACACAATCCGTCTTGTTTCGACAATAATTCTAACTTTCAGGTCTTTCAGAAAAGAATTTCATGGCGTCAAATCAAAAGAGCAAGCAGGCCACTCAAAAGTACCACCGCGCCGAATCCACCTTTCTGCGAAAACTTTATCCAAATATTGCCGCACGCGTCTTCCAAAATGACTGGGAGCTCTATCTTGCTGAAAACAAACTTCATTAACTGGGCCCACTACAACTTATAGAGGGTATCATTTTTTCTATTAATACATTTAAATACTTTTAAGATGTTAGATTTCTCTCAATGAAAAACCAGCTCATACATAAATTTTTGTGGTCGCTGGGCTGAGCTTCCAGCACGCATTGTGGATTTTGCTGAGACCAATAACGATAATTTTGGTTATCTAGTAATCCATGCAGTCTAAAACTAACTTCATCTGAAAGAAGAATATTTCTACCAAACTCAGAATTCTCGTTAAATTTGCATCGTCTCATATCATATTACCAAATTCAACACGCCACTGAAAATCGCTATCTAAAGTTCTTGTACCAGCTGTACTTTGTACGGGTGAAATTATTACTTCCATATCGTCAACACGTGTGGAAATATGGCATGGGCGACAAAAATTATTTTTTTTAACCTAGACGTCGTAAAAAGTGCCAAAACATATAAAAAACATGATTTGGAATTATTTTTTTTGTCTGTCGGTCTGTATGTCGGCCTGTTTGTAGCAACGAAAACTTTAGAACGAATTCATATATCGTTTTCAAATTTGAACAAACAAACGATTCGGATGGTTTTTGGGTGAAATCGCTTCCGAAGGTAGGGGATGAATGACCGATGATTTGGTAAAAATGGACATTTTTTAATTAAAACTCGAGTAACATAATGTTTTAGGGTTTGTTCATTAAAAAACTTTCAATTTCATCAAACATCTGGTATTCTGTGCTGGTATTAAGTTAGGGGTTGATTGGAATATCGTAGACAGAAATTTCGATTTTTTTTTGCTAAAACGACGTAACAAGTCTCGAAACATATAGAAAACTTGATTCTGGAAGACAAATTTTTTGGTATGTCCGTCTGACTATCTGTCGGTCGGTCTTCCGGTAGGCCGGTCTGTCGGCCTGTACGTCTGTCTGTTAGTAGGCCCGATAACTTTCAAACAAATTCATATATATATATATATATATATATATATATATATATATATATATATATATATATATATATATATATATATATATATATATATATATATACATACATAAATATATTCTTCAAATTTGGTATCCAGTTAGCACCCGACAAAGGAACGCTTCGAATTGCTTTTGGGTAAGATCGCCTTATGGGATAGGGGATAAATGCGGGGTGATTTGGCGAAAATTGATATTTTTTCGTTAAAACTCGAGTAATGTATCGTTTCAGGAGTTTATGGGTACAGGAATACGAATATATTCCTTGTAGTCAAGTCATGGGCCCTAAATTAATTTCTTAAGAATGTCTTTCTGATGAGAGTTGATTATCACAAGTTATGATTCAATTTGCAGCACCATTTTTTTAGGAAATGTACCACATATTTTTGTGAAACATTGTGTAATGTAGCAACTTCACTTGTAGACAGCAATAACATGTTCATAGTCCTCCAAGAACGAAAGTGTCGAGTCCAAGACAACACCCAAATCTTTAAAGGTTGCACGTCTTAGAAGAGGCTGTCCATCTATGAATTATGGGAACTTGATAAGACGGAGGTTGGGCGTATAAGACTTAACCACACATTTTTGAATATTCTGTGAGAGGTTGTTAACGGAGCACCAGTGTTGAACTCTGCGCAAACATCCCTCAAGCACCGAACAATCGCAGAGACCAGCAATGGATAAGAAGATTTTTAAATCATCAGCCTTTCAACGCCAAGTGAGTGGTAGACGTGCCGCCACCTAGTTGCGGAGCCAAGTAGCATGTTGTCACGCCAGCTCCAAATAACACAAAGTGTTAAAAAACAGAGACTGTATACAACTAACTAACAATTTAGTAAAATGTTAGCCCTGGCCCATTTCTACCATAATATAGGGACAAAGTATGTAAGGCTAGATGCATTCTCGCAACAATTAGAACCGTAGACCGGTTTTGCTCTCATTAGAGCTCTTCAATGCGGCATACTAATTGCAGCGAAAATACATCTATAAAGTAATACGGCTATAGTAGCCAGCCTCTCAACACTAAGTGAGTGGTGGACGTGCGGCCACCTAGTTGCAAAAACAAGTAGTATGTTGTCACGCCGGCTCCAAATAACACGAAGTGTTAAAAACTACAGACTGTATACAACTAACTAACAATTTAGTAAATTGTTAGCCCTGGCCCATTTCTACCCTAATATTAGGACAAAGTATGTAAGGCTAGATGCATTCTCGCAACAATTAGAACCGTAGACCGGTTTCGCTCTCATTAGACCTCTTCAGTACGGCATACTAATTGCAGCGAAAATACATCTAAAGTAATACGGCTATAGTATAGGCAGCCTTTCAACACTACTTTAGCCGTATTACTTTATAGGTGTATTTTCGCTGCAATTAGTATGTCGTACTGAAGAGCTCTAATGAGAGCGAAACCGGTCTACGGTTCTAATTGTTGCGAGAATGTATCTAGCCTTACATACTTTGTCCCTATATTAGGGTAGAAATGGGCACAGGGCTAACAATTTACTAATTTGTTAATTAGTTGTATACGGTCTCTATTTTTTTTAACACTTTGTATTATTTGGAGCTTGCGTGACAACATACTACTTGATTTCGCAACTAGATGGCGGCACGTCCACCACTCACTTAGTACTGAAAGGCTGGCTACTATAGCCATATTACTTTATAGGTGTATTTTCGCTGCAATTAGTATGCCGTACATGAGAGGAGAGCGAAACCGGTCTACGGTTCTAATTGTTGCGAGAATGCATCTAGCCTTACATACTTTATTAGAGATATTACTGGTTTCAAAGAAACTAAAAATTAAAAATACGCTGAGAGAATTAACTAGATTGCGGCTTGCGTACGTTATCTGGCAAATTTACCTCTGCTGGCGTCTCAAATGTATCTTGTCAAATAAAGCCAGAAGCCGGTTTCTCAAACTGCAGGTAAATTTAATAGAATAAGTACTGAGGTATGTTTCTCTAACTGGAATTATATTTACTTTGAGTGACAGTTGAAAACACGAGGAAAGACCCATTGAAAGAAAAAACTGCACCCAACCAAGTTTATCTTTAACTAAATTTACCTCTGCATCCTTCTAGATTAAACATCGGCCATAAAATGCACAAACTGTCTACTAATCTTTTAAGGCATATTCATTTCAATACTTTCGGCACAACAGAAGGTATTTGCATGAAAAATAATCGAAAATACAATTTTACAATGTTCGTTACAAATTGTCTACTAATCTTTTAAGGCATATTCATTTCAATACTTTCGGTGCAACAGAAGGCATTTGCATTAAAAATAATCAAAAATACAATTTTACAATATTCCTCGGATCATGAGCACTGAAAATTGATAAATAGTACTTCGGAAAAGATTACGTCATTACATGCGATAGTCATAATCAAGTCAGCTTTGCCATCGAAACGGTTTTTATGTTTAAATTGTATTTTATTTATAGCATCATACATACTTGGAGAACCCAAATCACCACAACACACTTTAAAAAACCTGACGATCGTTTCACTAACCAAGTTAGGGCCATCAGAAGATGAGAAATTCTAAATATCTTACACCTTCAACTCTGTTAGTAAATTTTCGTAATTTTCGTAGAAAAAAATCACTAATGGGGAGATCCCGACTTTTGAATTTTGAAAAAATTTTTGCAAATGAGCGCGAACTGGGACCTCTAGAACCATTATCCAGGGTCAGTATCAATTTATATATATATATATATATATATATATATATATATATATATATATATATATATATATATATATATATATATATGTATGTATCACACCGATAACTCAAAAAATAAAACAGCTATGATAACCAAATTTGGTAGGTAGGTTTACGATATAAAAAGTAAACTATACACCAAAATCTAGATTTCTATGTTACAAGAACAAAAAGTTATAATAAAATATTTGGTGCCAGATCATTTCTATGAAAATTCACTACCATAACGCACTTGCTGCGTCCAGGCTTTTTATAGTGTTGTGCAGGTAGCCGGTCTATTGAGGGTGGTTCGACGACACAAAAATTAACATATTTCGTTTGGCGAAAATAGCTGAAATCTTTTTTGATGACTAAGTAACATTGATAAAAGACATGTCTTTAGTTATTCGCGTTTTTCTTTAAAAGTAAAATGTTATATTAAAAATAACAAGAGTAGTAAAAGTTTTAGAATTAAATTCCTCATATTATGAAAAAACATTCAAGGGTGCCTCACCTCTATCCAACCCTTTGAAATGCTTTAATTGAACTCTACTTACATCATATTAATGCTCTTGGTACACTCAGAACGTGTACCAAATTTGGTTTTTCTAATGGCTACACTTGGATAACCCAAATCACCACAAAACATTTAAAAAAGACCTGACGATCGCTTCACTAACCAAGTTATCGTCATCAGAGTATGAATAATTATAAATATCTTACATCTACGACTCCGCAGGTAGTCGGTCCATAACGATAGGGGGTGGTCTAACAACACCAAAATTAAGCTGTTTCGTTCGGCGGAAATACTTTAATTATTTTATTATCTACCGTGCTTCTGCCGGTATTTCTTGTGAAGTGATCCAGAAAACGACTTACCGCAGGGTGCGGTGACAGGTGGTTACACTTTTTATTATTACTATATTTAGCGATATATATATATATATATATATATATATATATATATATATATATATATATATATATATATATATATATATATATATATATATATATATATATTCGAAAGCGCTTAGCTGTCCCGGTTGTCTAACATATTTAATCAATTTTAGATTATCCTTATCTACGTGGTGATTATTATTCCAAATATGCCGGGCAATGGAAGATCTATCTATTGTGCTGTATCTTAATTGTGCTTGATGTTCATTAAATCTAATTTCAATTGATCTTTTTGTTTGTCCTACGTATTTAAGATCACAATCTTTACAGCTTGTTTCATAAATTCCCGGAATTTTCGCCGTAGTATCTTTGTCTCTGGGGTCACCTAGCAGGTTTTTTAAACTGTTTGTTGTCAAAAATGTTAGTTGAAGATTGGCATTTTTTTAAGCAAACAAAGTTTTTTCATCTTTCTTTCTTCTAAAAGTCGTCGATTCCGCAATTTTCTTTGTTTTAATTTTAGCGCAATCGACGACTTTTAGAAGAGAGAAAGCCAAAAAAAAATTTTGTTTGCTTACCATTTGAACCACGAATCACGAGGGGTGCAGATAGGATTTTCAAAAAAGCCAATTTGCAACTAACATTTTCGACAAAAAATACTTTTAAAAAACCTGCTAGATAATCCAAAAGACAAGGATAGTACATTCTTACATTCATATTTATTTTTGGCCATCACAATTTTATTCATAGAGTTGGCTACAATTTTAGTGACTTTTGAATTTTTAAAAGATTTCTTCAAATGAGCGCGAACTAGGCCGCATAGAACCCATATCCGGGTTAGTTTCAGTTTTTATCTGTTTTCATATATACAGGGTGACGCATCTCTAGGGTAAAACTCAATATATCCATTATTATACAAGATATGAGAAAAATATTTATATGTCAATTATAAGATGTCTGGAGCTAAATCAGGTGGCCCATCAGTCGCTGGTGATGCATTTTTTTTCCTAATCGAATACGCCTTATATTGTTGCAATTTTTGCATCGAAAGATAATGCATGTTTGTAAGAAAATAAATTCGGGACCCAGCAAGTGCGTTATGGTAGAGATTTTTCATAAAATGTTTCTTTCGATAGCTTAATTTAATATTAACCTAAGGTTCGTTGGCCAGGAAACCAGTTTCTTAGGCATATTTCAAGTTTAACTTCGGAAGGTTTTGTACATTTTCAAACAATAAAGTTATTGTGATAAAATATGTGACATTGTTTCTCCTATATAGGTCATACTGGTAACCAAATTTGATGAAAGCTTTCTTTAAAAGATATATATATATATATTTCCTATTAAAAACATTTTTATGAAAATTAACTACCATAACGCCCTTGCTGCGTCCAGACTTTTTTTAGCTTTCTGCAGGCTACTTTCTTGTTTTCTTCTATGCGCAACACTATTGGAAGGATTGTTGCACGCGTTTTTTGGCTTTGTTGATTTGAGTGCTGTTTTTTCCGTCATTTTGCGCCAATTTTGATGCTTCCTTGTGATAGTCCGTTTACTTAGTATTTTTAGTGGCATGTTAATCCATTGTACTTCTCTAGCTTCACAAGGAATGTCCTTATTTATTTTCTTATGTGAAAACAATCCATGACCTCGTGTTTATTCAGCTTTGGAAAGAGGTAATCGGCCGATGAAGCTAGGTCAAGGCTGTAAGGGGTGTCTAACTCTCTTTCTTCCTAAACTTTGTAAGCCTTATAAACTAACAATTGTCGTGCAGGAATAAAAATATTTGGATCACAATTAGTGAGCCTCTTATGAGGTATAGTGACTAAATTTTTTATTGTTTCATTGTAAACACATGCGGTATTTGTAATCTTAAAATGTCATCATCGTCCTAGAAAAATGTCGTCATAAGCTTTCATTCAGATGCTTGAGTCTTTGCTTTTCTGGGTGGTAGAGATCATTTGTTAACCATTGCGAAAACTCTTATTAGTGAATTGTTATTTTAAAAAATTCACTAACAGGGAGGTATCGATGGTATGACTTGGCAAAAAAATTTTCAACCGAGCGCGAACTAGGACCCCTAGAACCCATATCCGAGGTCAGTTTCAATTTTTTTTTTAATTTTAGCGCAATCGACGACTTTTAGAAGAGAGAAAGACAAAAAAACTTTGTTTACTTACCACTTGAACCACGAATCACGAAGGGTGCAGATAGGATTTAAAAAAAAGCCAATTTGCAACTAACATTTTCGACAAAAAATACTTTTAAAAAACCTGCTAGATAATCCAAAAGACAAGGATAGTACGGCTAAATTGTCGAGAATTTATGAAATAAGTTGTAAAGATTGTGATCTTAACAAGGTCGAACAAACAAAAAGATCTATTGAAATTAGATTTAAGGAACATTTAGCACAATTAAGATACGGCACTATAGATAGATCTTCCGTTGCCCGGCATATTTGGGTTAATAATCACCACGTAGAAAAGGATAATCTTAAATTGATTAGGAATGTTAGAGAACCGGGAGAGCTAAGCGCTTTCGAAAGTATATATTTATATATATATATATATATATATATATATATATATATATATATATATATATATATATATATATATATATGTCAGAAATTTAATGACAAATTTTTGTCCTAGAAAGATTAAAATTTTTGGAAAGATATAGTTGTAGAAAAGTAATTATTTTTATAGCAAAATAAATTATAAAATGCTAAAATGGATATATTGGTGAGATCTGGGATTGCAGGAGAGAGAACTTCAGAGGAAATTTGGAAAGTGGCAGAATAAAACCGTTTGACAGTTGGATTTTTGGAAAAAGTTTTAAATTATCTCATTTGCAAGCACAAGCTAAGTTTTTTTGTTAAACATGCTGTATAATAACATTGTAAGTATAAGAATGAATATATATATATATATATATATATATATATATATATATATATATATATATATGTGTGTGTGTGTGTGTGTGTGTGTGTGTGTGTGTGTGTGTGTGTGTTACTAAATATAGTAATAATAAAAAGTTTATGAACTTCGCACCGCCGCCTATGGTAAGTCGGTTGATATATCACTTCACAAGAAAGACCGACAGAAGCACGTCCGATAGATAATAAAATAAACCAGGTATTTCCCCCAAACGAAATATCTTTTTGTGATTTTGAACGGACCCCTATCGTTATGGACCTACTACCTGCGCAAGAATATAATCAGAGCGGTATATGTAAGATATTTAGAATTATTCATCCTCTGAAGAGGCTAACCTGGTTATTGAAATGATCGTCAAGTTTTTTAAAATGTGTTGTGGTGATTCGGGTTCTCGATGGGTACATATCTGTGCTCATCACAGGTTCTAATCTTCACTTAGTGGTTTTTCTAAGTTGAAGTATACTGAGATATTGATTTTTTTCGAAATTTGAAACGCCACTTTGAAGGCCTATAACTTTTCACCAACGCAACTTAATATAGGATTGAGTTACATTAAATCACCATATTTGAGGTCCTCTATGCGCCACTGCTCTGTGTCGATTCTTATGCGAAACACCCTGTACACTGAATGAATGTTTTACTAAACACTTTTGAAAAAATTATGGACTGGCGTTAAAGCGAACTTGAGATCTCAGCAAACTGTTTCAAATAAAACATCATTTTTACGTAGAGACCTCGGTGGTGCAGGGGCAAGAACATGTGCCTCTGAACCGGAGGGTACTGGGTTCGGTTCCAGGGTACTACTGACACTTTTTCAGTACAAACTGTAAAATTAACATCAACCGAGGTTCTGGCATTGTATTTGAGCAAGTTGAATGTGTGCACGTTTCGCCCTTCGGAGGGGGCGTAAAGCCGTCGGTCCCGTATCCATGCGATGCTAGGCACGTTAAAGATCCCTACCCCCCTTACAAAAAGGCAAGGATTCGGCAAAATTTCCAGGATAGTGAGATGAAAGTGCTCCCTGTCGTCGGTGGTTGGCCATAGTCGCGGAAATAGAACGACGTTAAAGAAATAAAGAAAAAAATCATGTTTACGTCATATTTCCTTAAGATGGTTTATATGTAGTCAAATCACATCGCACTTTTATACACAATTTCCTCGTCATGCCCGTCGAAACTTAATTAGGGATAACAGGTTTGGATATTATATTCGTTAAGGTAATTTTTCCTGACTCGTGAAATTAACAGGGTATAGATTATCTCATTAAGATCCCGGACGTGTTATTTAATCCGTTCTTAATTTTCACTCTTCGTTTTTATAACTCCTAAAAGAACGTCGAAGTTTGTTATTACCGGATCTGCGATTAGAACGTTCGTCGTAAACTGCCTAATCTTCAGGAGCAAAATAACTTTCATCGCTCTCATTTGACGTGACTGACATTGATGAATTATTGAAACTAATAATTTAGGTCCGTGCAGCGTCAATAAGTTTCATTAAAAACTCGGTAATTGCGACGATATTCTGCAAGACCTAGATATATTCAAATTAAACAAAATTACATTTAGTTGAAGTAGAACCTATTACTCGCTTCGTCAAGTGATAATGTGAAAAATTTATGATGCAGCAAGTGCGTTATAGTAACTAATTTTCATAATAAGCTTATTAAATGTTAAGCTGTCACAAAATGTCACTTTCCATTGACATAGATGTCTGAATTTTGGTACATGATTTATTCATTAATTGTTGTTGCTCTTACTGGGTGAAACTGTGAGATACTACATACAAATGAACAGACTGCAATATGTTCCGCCTTTTGTGACATCGTCAAGCGGGAAAAAATTTAATTGATTCATATACACACATTACGACTATATAAATAAAAACCCGTTGCTTCGATACGGCATTTTTCACTAAGTGAAGAACCTGTGATGAACACTGATAAGCACACTTGGAGAACCCAAATCACCACGACACATTAAAAAAGCCTGGACGCAGCAAGTGCGTTATGGTAGTGAATTTTCATAGAAATAATCTGGCACAAAATATTTTATTATAACATTTTTTTTTCTTGTAACATATAAATCTAAATTTTGGCATATAGTTTATTTTTTATATCGTAATCCTACCTACCAAACTTCGTTATCATAGCTTTTTTTATTTTTTGCGATAAAATTTTTTTTATAATGAAAATTCAAAATTTTCCCGGAAAACCCTGTTCGATTTTCCTGATTAACGAACTGGTCCAAGCCATTTACAAAAGGAAGGTATACGCCAAATGTTATCAAAATCGGCCTATTCTTTTTTGAGATAATTTGTTTTTTCTAATGAAAACTCAAAATTTTCCCAGAAAACCTCGTCCGATTTTCCTGATTAACGAACCCGTTCAAGCCATTTACAAAAGGAAGGCACTTGCCAAATTTTATCAAAATCGGCCCATTATTTTTTGAGATAAAAATTTTTTTCGAATGAAAACTCAAAACTTTCCCGGAAAACCTCGTCCGATTTTCCTGACTAACGAACTTATCCAAGCTATTTACAAAAGGAAGGCACATGCTAAATTGTATCAAAATCGGCCTATTATTTTTTGAGTTATCGGTGTTATATATATATATATATATATATATATATATATATATATATATATATATATATATATATATATATATATATATATATATATATATATATATATATATATATATATGTATCCATCCGATAACTCAACTAATAATTAACCGATTTCGATGAAAATCAGACAGGGTTCTCCGGGAAAATTTCTTTCGTAAAAAAAATTTTCTCTGAAAATTACATAGCTGTTTTAATGAAATCTACTAGATATGTTGCCTTTGGAGAGACCTTACTACGCACCAAAATTTAACTTTCTAGGTTTATAGCAACTTGAGTTATTCAAATTTTGAATTTTCTTTCGAAAAAATTTTTCTCCGAATATTACAAAGTTATTTTAATGAAATTTGGTGCCTTAGGACAGACCTTACTACATACCAAAATTAAACTTTCTAAGTTTATAGAAAATTGAGTTATTCAAGTTTGAAGCATTTAATAAAAATTCACTACCATAACGCACTTGCTGCGTCCCGAACTTTTTTTAATTTGGAAATCCAGTGAAAGTTCTGCGTTTTATCGGCCGTTACAAATTTTCAGAATTTTCGGAATCCAACGTGCTGGCAAGTTATTCGTCGTCCAAATCGTTATGCAAAATTGTCAACACGGATGATTCGAAGATTTATATTTCATGGGCAATACCCGAAACATTGATTCCTTGATCTTGCAACACCAAATCCTAACTTTGATTCGTCGATCTTGCAACATCAAATTCTACCAGTATCTCGATGTCTCCGATCCTAGACTTCACAGTTCGTCCAGCATAGGGTGCCCTTTAATGAATTCTCTACCCGATTGGAATTCCTACGATCAAAAATTTATTTAAAAAATATGAATGCCAATTTTCACCATATACAGCGATCATACGTTCCTGTGATTTTTGCTGATTGCCTTTTCTTTTAAAAAATTTATTGGGCGTGTTTGGTCTTGAATTAAAACACTCATTTTCGCGCGTTTACAGCTTCACAAAACACCCGCATATTTCATTTTGCAGCATGCGTGGTCCAGTGGTAATAACATGTGAATCTGGAACCAGGGTTCCTGCATTTGATTGCCAGTAAAATATAAAAGTCTGGACGCAGCAAGTGCATTATGGTAGCCAACTTTCGTAAAAATGTTGTTAATGTCAAACATGTATTGTTTTTAAACGAACATTTGGTTGGCGATATAACCTATATAGTAGTAACAACGTGCAACATTTCATTACATTAGCTTTGGTGTTTCAAAAAGTACAAACATTTTCCGAAAATAAACTTAAAAAGTTCCAGAAAAAAACTGGTCCGATTTTCCTGTTCAACGAACCTCTTCAAGATATTAACACACCTGCCAAGATATAATTATTGTCAAACAGCATTATGACGCAAGTAGAAAAAAAATTGATGAAATTTTTCAAAAATTTCTCTTACAAAAATTCACCATTTTTTTTTTTGGCCGAAATTGCCTTCAGTAATGTTACACTGTATTGTATTTTTCAGAAAAATTCGACAACTTTTATTTACAATAACCTACTAAGCATTTATTATTAATTACCACCATTTCACAAAAATGTTACAAAAATTATTTCTACAGAAATACTAAAAACATTTCTGCAAAAACTTTTCAAATTCAGCCACTATTTGAGAGTACCTTTATACGGCAGCTCGATTTTTTCGACGAGTAATACAAACAAAAAGCTCTCTAAATGCGCCATTTTCATAGGGCTCAGTTCTTTATTGGTACAAACGACTTTTTACAATTTGTGATACGTGTTTGTGCAATGTGCCAAAAACGTGAAAAGTTTCAAAACAATTGAAATAACTCAAAAACGATGAACGATATCATTTTTTTCCTTACAAACATGCATTATAATTCAATGGAAAATACAAACATGCAATAACATAAGAAGTGTTCTATTTAAAAAAAGAAAGCGTGTCACCAACGACTTATGGGCCATCCTGTGATTATCAAAATAATTTTATAAGATGCAGCTCAAAACAGCCTGTAATCAACGTATACAAGTTTTGCTCGTATCTTGTATATCAACAAAAATATTGATTCTTACAGTAGAAATGCGTCACCCTGTATATGTGTAAACAGACAAAAACTGAAACTTACCCCGTATATGGGTTTTAGGGGTTCCAGTTCGCACTCATTTGAAGAAATATTTTAATAATTCATAAGTCTACGAAAATTTGCTTAAATATAGACTATTAAACCATAAACTCTGAAACTACTGCCAAAGCATCAGAAAGAGGGTCTATTTGAAATG